>LNAC01000166.1:2068324-2423004 GCA_002007465.1 Ailurus styani | reverse complement strand
GGCGGCGGCCCGGGTGCAGGCTGGGCCGGCCGCGCGGGACGGGTGCGAGGCAGCGGAGGCGGCGCGCGGGGAGAGGCGCTTTTCCTCTGGCTTTCTCCGAAGCGCCGGCCTCGCACCCAAGGGGCTTTTCCTCTGGCCGAGGGTGGGGCTCCAGGTGCGTCCGAAAGACACCGATCGGCCCCTCCTTGCTATTTGCTCACGTCTTCATTTCTTGAAGAGCGCAGCAGGTGGGAACTCCCGCTCGCCGCCACCCTTTTACCTGGGCTAGGTGTTTCTCAGCAGCGGACGCCACCTATATGCCCCATCTCGGGCCCCCTCCCCGCCCCGGTGTCCGCCTGAAGATTAGCAGCTGGCCCTGCCCAGCCGAAGCCCTGACTGTACAAAGACTCACTCCCCGGGCGCGGCGGAAGGGGGTGCGGGCCTCCGCGCGCTCCCGCGCCCCGGCTCCGCCCCGCGCGCTGCCCTCTCGGCCCGCAGCTCCCGGGTCAGAGACCGCGCGAGCTGGACAGGTCGGGTTTCCTGTCCCAGCTGCGCGAGGCCTACCTGCTGCCGAGGAACTGCAGGAACCGTTCGCCGGAGTAAATTTACTGCACACGTCCCAGTGCAGTTCAGACAGGGTTTTCATCTGTAACACCCTTTCTTGGGGGGAGGGGGTCTTGTTTCTGTTTTTAGAAATGTCATGGCCAATATGCAGTGATGCAAGAAAATTACCATCAATTTTTTTTTTAAAGATTTTATTTATTTATTTCACAGAGGGAGAGAGATCACAAGGAGGCAGAGAGGCAGGCAGAGAGAGAGGGGGGGAAGCAGGCTCCCCGCCGAGCAGGGAGCCCGACGCGGGCCTCGATCCCAGGACCCTGAGATCATGACCTGAGCTGAAAGCAGAGGCTTTAACCCACTGAGCCACCCAGGCGCCCTACCATCAATTAAAGACATTAATTAATTGAGTCAGGGATTCCAGGCTATAAGAAAACAACATCAAGGGTAAGTTACAACAGAAAACGCATCTATTCAAATCCTAGACGTTAGCTAAATAGGCGCTGCCGCTGTTCTCCAAGACCCTCCGTTGTCCCAAATTAAAGCCATCCACTGACCTTATACCTGGTCTCCTAAATTGAACTCCTGGACATTTACTGGAGATTTCTCTCTTCCTTTCCTACCCCCAAAACCAGAGTTTGCCCCAAGAAAAGAAAAAGAATGGGAGACAGTTTATGTTTAGTTTGCAGTGTACTTGAACGAGATGAATTACCTCTGGCCTTAACCTGGAAGATTAAAATATGAAAGCAGTTCGCTTGTGCTCTCCAGAGAACAATGACAGGGCGTTCTGACTCATCCTCCAGGACCTTTTCAACTACTGGCTTAAACCAGGAAAGTCTGACCACAAAGGAGAAACTTGTCTGTATCCATTTGGTTTGGTTTGTCTCCTCTGGGATGTTTGGAAAAACCTGTTTGAAAAGCCAACCATGTCACTCACACCATTTTGCCTCCTAAAAACATGCAGCATCCTATACCATTATACACATAGCCAAAATTATTATAATATTGACCATAGAGTTAAACTCGAAAGTAATGTCAAACACTACATATCTTGCCTTCTACGTACTAGCCCCATGCTCTATTTTATTAATGACCCATAATGAGCTGTTCTGTTACTTCCATAGCCACAAAATTTATCATTGAACCTTTGCTAGTAAAATAAGCCTGGGTCATCGGCATGAGACTCTAGCTGACATGCTTCTGTTTCCATGTTTTTTAAACCTCATGTTTTCCCAGCAATGATTTCATAAACACACCTCATCCTACTAATGACATCATGATCTCTAGCATGAAGCTCTCCAGAGGACAGAGAAACAAGCTAGTTTCAGGTTCTAGGAATGTACTCAGGCTATCATCATAGTCCTTGACAATAGGACATTTCCAAACTCTTACCTACCCTTCAACTCTTAATGCCTTAAGGGTAGCTTACATTTTTCCTCATTCCAGAAAAGGGTGGAAGAGCAATCTGAAGAGAGTTCATCTTAGATATTTATTTTCATCTTTCACACTAACTACCTAATTGAGGCTATTAAAATGGTGAAGGGAGGGTATTGTGACTTTTCTTTAAACAAAGAAATGAAATATAAGGGACTTCCTCTAAACAAGTGGCCTAATTTATTTAATGTATTTAGATTAGACTCTATGGTCACAGAAATGGATTCCTCTATGATACAGTTTTGGAATATCAGGTATAAATTTGAAAAGACAATGAAATGGGTGTAGATGAATTTTTTTGTAAGAATGTCTTTTGAGGGGTGCCTGGGTGGCTCAGTCGGTTCAGCCTCTGCCTTTGGCTCAGGTCATGATCTCAGGGTCCTGGGATGGAGCCCTGCATTGGGCTCCCTGCTCAGCTCAGCGGGGGGACTCCTTCTCCCTCTGGCCCGCCCCTTACTTAATAGGAAGTCCCACTTAAGTAATGTAATTAAAGTAATACTGGATGCTGTCTATGGTAACTTCTACTTCTAAAATTAAACTACTTAGACTTCTTGTGGCTGATTTTTGGGAAAGGTTAGCTGGAAATGGATGTTTATTTCCACATGGAAAATCAGAGTCAGGATTGTCCTTAAAGAGATGAACAAACAGCCACTCCAGGTTCAGGGGCGGCGGGGGGCGGGGGGGCATATCTATGGCACCTAGCTTCACAGTTTTTGAATTTCAAAAACCAGAAAGCAAGCATGTTAATGGTGACCAAAAAATCCCAGTTACTCACTGAAGTATACATAGAGACAGCTCTTCCCGAATTGTGTGATTTCTGCCAGTCCTCCCTACTGGAGCCTGGGGAGGAGGGTCAACAGGCATAGGTGACCCTCAGGGCAAACCTATCTTGGGTTGGGGTAGGGACACAGAATGGAACCCAAAGGCAAAGGAAACACTAAGGATGTTCTAACTGCTCCCTAAGTGCTAATTATTTTGGGTATCCCTCCTGTGCTACCACCACATCCCTCCAGCCCACTCCCACCCCCACCTAATTTCATCTCTATCATAGCTCCCTGGGTCCTGTTCTTCCAGTAACCACCTCAGACCTCAGTCTAGGGCTGAACCACAGGGCTAAGTCACTCAACCTCCTTCCCCTCAACATGATCCCTAGACCTTGTCTGACCCAAAAAATCACGCAACACTAAGGTGAGATGCCAGTCTGTGTTAGTGGTGTACTTTCTAAAAATTTAGACCATTTTTTTCTTAAAAAGAATCCTTTTATATAATGGGAGAAAAGTTTTTTAAATGTTACTGTCCAATAAATAAAATTTTTATTTTTTTAACGGTGTCTGTATTTCTTTGACGTTCTTTTTTCAAAATTGGCCTCAATAAAGCATAGTGTACTAATCAAACTTAATTTCCAAGATGTTTCAAAGTATATATATATATTTTAAAAAGATTTCATCTATTTATTTGACAGAGAGAGAGAGAGAGAGACAGTGAGAGAGGGAACACAAGCAGGTGGAGTGGGAGAGGGAGAAGTAGGCATTCCTCTCAGCAGGGAGTCTGATGCGGGGCTTGATCCCAGGACCCTGGAATCGTGACCTGAGCCGAAGGCAGTCGCTTAACCAACTAATCCACCCAAGAGCCCCTCAAAGTATATTTTTGAACTAAATAAGGAATAGAGTGTAAAATAAATTACAAATCAATTCTTATTACAGTACTTTTGACTTAATAAATCCTCAATAAAAACAAGTCAATGAAAGAATTTTGAGGCAATTGTGTTGAACATCATTAGAGAGAATCCATGACATCTGTTCCACCTTTAGTAGATGCCATCAATATAGGGTCCCCAGGAGTGCTATGAACAAATATACAAAAATGTAAAACTACAAAATGTTCATTTGTTTGCTTCACTAGTTAACTCATTTGACAAGTATTTATTGAGAACCTACAATGTCTCAGGCATTGTTCTTGGCATTGGGAATGCTGTGGTGAACAAGACAGGGAAACACGTAGGGAAAAATAAAATAACTGGGTAGGACAAGAAGGATGCTCCACTGAGCTATATACATCCTCCTGACTCCTTTGTAAAAGAAAAGAGAAGATTAATCTCAAGTACAAAATGATGTATAAACAGCATTCTATAAAGAAGAAAAAAAATCACTGATATAAACATCACATGTTAAATCTGTTCATGGATTACGAAATGTTACCCACTTCTTAAAAGGACCAAGAGACAAGAAATGCACTGTTCTGTGAGATAGCCTAGCCTAGAGCATACTTGCTCTTGACTCCTCTGACAGCAATGTGTCCTGTTTTCTTCTTCCCTCGCTGGCTGGGTCCATGCATTCTCTGTGGCTCGCTCCTTCTGTTTTGACGTCTAAATACTGACACACAAACACATCTGAATTTTCTTCCAGACTTTGCACTCAGGCCCTTTCTACCATAGGTGCTTTATACATGCTCTTTCTGCTACCTGGAACTTTCTTCCATCTCTCCAGCCTGGTTACCTCCTGTCCACCCTACAAATATTACCTTTTATTTTCTCCTCTACTGGGTCAAATCTGTCTATGAAGTCAAGCCTTCCTCATTAAACTTGTTTAGAGTACTCATCACAGTTACAATGTTAAATTTGTTTGGATAATTATTTGACTAATGTTTGCTTCTCATCAAAGACTGTACAGTTTCATGGCTTCAGCAACTTGCTTTTTCAGGCTCAACCTTACATCTCTAGCTCTAGTCATCATGAATCCCCGCCCATAGACACCCAGTAAGTATTTGTTGCCTGAGCAAGTAAATGAATGAATAAATGAGTGATGTCGAAGCACTCTTTTGATCAGTAATTCTTTGTTTTCCTTTCTCTATTTTTAATATTTATTGGCCTGTTAAAGTGAGGTCTTGGATCAAATTTAGCAGGATGAGAGTTCCTCATCTGATCTCATGTACCATGGATGTGTATCAGCATATTTCTTAAAATGTGGGATGGGCCTATCAGGAATTTCTAGTGTGTTTTTTTGGCACAAAAACAGATAAATATGCTAATGAATTTTAACTTAGAACTCAGAAAGAGACCAGTGCTTAAGTGGGAACTTAATATCTGATAAATGGGGACAGCACACACTATTGAGAAGAGAACAAATTATTTAGTGATGACACTAGGAAAATGGACTCATTATTAGAGAAAAACAAAACAGGTTCCCTACCAAACATCACCCACATAGCGGCCTCCAGATGGTTTAAACTTTCCTATGGTGACAAAGACATAAAGTCCACGGAAGATGATACAGAAAATATCTATGTGACCCAGAGGTCAAGATTTTTGAAATAATACCCCAAAAGGATATATCAAATAGGAATAATAATAAAATAAGATATATTTGATTACATTAAAGTCAGGCTCTCTATTCAATAAAGGACACCATAAATAAAGGTAAGACGCCGATGATAAATTGGGAAAGACAGTTATGACTAACACAGACAAGGGAATAATATCTAGAACACACAAGGAACTCCCACATATCAATGGGAACATGACAGAAACCTCAACAGAAAAAAAAGTGAGCAGAGTCTGACAAGCATTTTATGATAGAGGAATCTCAAAGCCTACAAAGTATATTTTAAAAAATTAGCGAACTCCATGTTAAAATCATAAAATATCTTTTTACACCGGTTGAACTGACAAAATCAGAAGCTGATTCCCCCCAGTTAAAGTTCTCCCCAGTTAAATCAAACTCTCCTGCTTCCCAGCTACTACCGTGCACTTGCAGCTGAATGTGGCTGAAGATGAACCCATACCCAAGTTCAAGTTCACCATCAGGTCTTAAGTTGGAGTTAACACTGCCCACAGCATTATCCTATCTACCTAGTCCACCCAGCCATCCCCCATTCTCCTTGGCAATTTTTTTCAAAACCTCCTTTTCTGGGGTGCTTAGGTGGGTTAGTGGGTTAAGTGTCTGCCTTCCTGCGGCTCAGGTCAGGATCCTAGGATTCTGGGATCCAGCCCCAAGTCCTCATCGGCAGGCTGCCTGCACAGCAAGGAGTCTGCTTCTCCCTCTCCCTTCGCCCCTCCCCCTGCTTGTGCTCTCTTGCTCTCTCTCAAATAAATAAAATCTTTTTAAAAAATTTAAAAAATAAAAAATAAATGAAAACCTCCTTTCTTACAGCATTGATTTAATTCATCACTATCCTTTCCAGTAGCATATCAATTAAACCTAAAAAAAAAAAAATAAAAGCAAAAAGAGCAACAACAGCAAAAATACCAGGAATCTCTCTGCCTTTCTAAGTCCTATCTCTCTGTCTAGCTATCACACCCCATTTCTCTTTTCTCCTTTATAGAAAAAATTTTTAGGAAAAGATGTTTTATATTTACTGTCTTCGATTTCTTTCCTCATTATCTCTTGAGCTCTTTCTAACCAGATTTTCTCAACTACTACTTCACCAAAAGTGTTTTTACAAAGGTTGGGGGCACTTTCATATTACTATAATAGTAATTTTTCAGCTTCTCGTTATTGTCTTAATTGCAGAGAGTTTGCGCACCGTCCTGGAAACACATTCGTCACTTGGTTTCTCTTTTTCCTTCTACACTCACTGATTGATTCCCCTTTCTCTCCATGACCTCTAACTAGTTGAGAGACCAGGACTCAGTGATTGGACCTTTCTTCTGGTTCTATCTCTGCTCACTCCCTTATTGATCTCACCCAGGCTTCTGACTTTAAACACCATCTCCATGCTGATGATTGGTAAACCGAAAGCTCTATCCCCATCTTTGCTTTAAACTCCAGGCTTTCGTTGTCCATGTGACATTTTAGCCTAGATGTCCAGAAGGCACTGCAAAGTTAATCTTTCCAGTTCTGAGTTCCTGATCTTCCCCACTGACGAAGCCCACAGTCTCTTCCCTTTCTATGAATGACAATTCCATCCTTCCCAATTGTTTCCATCAAAACATCTTGCAGACTTCCTCTTTTTCTCTTACACTCGAAATCCATTCAGTCAATAAATCCTATGAACTCTACCTTTAAAACACACTCGGCATCTCCCCCTTCCACCATGTCCATTCTTATCCAGACCACTGTTGTCTCCCACCTAGGTTATTCGAAAAACCTCCTAACTGGTTTTTCTGCTTCCAATATGCTTCACTTGGGTCTCTTTTCAATCCAGCAGCCAGACTGTCCCTGGTAATAAACAGGTCAGGTCATGATGTTTCTCTACCCAGACTCCTCTAGAAGGATTCCAAAGTTAAAAGATTAAAAACAAAAATCCCTCTGAGGTTTCTCATCTCATTTAGATCAAATCCAGAGTTTGCCTAGTGATCCACGGGGGCTGACACATTCCACCACGTGTCTCCCGGACTCCAACTCTTACTCCTAGATCACATGCTATGCTGCCAGCCCAGGGGGGTGGGGGGGGTGGGTGGTTGCACTCAGTTGTTCCTCATACATGCTGGGCATACTCTTCCTCAGGCTTTCGCTTCTGCACACAACGCTCCTCACTCAGACAGTTACACTGCCAGCTCTCCCACCTCCTTCAGCTTTGACCTTGTGCTCCCTTCTCTTTGGGGGCTTCCTTGTCCACCCTAATTGAAGCTTCAAACCTCTGATGACTTCCTATGGATTATAACTAAGCCTGTGGGTTCACTGTGGCTCCTTCCCCTCGCAGGTCTTCATCTCCTGCGCTAACAGACTATAGAAATGGCTTTCTGTCTATCAGAGGGTTTTACTTTTGTTAGCTTCCCGCCCCGTGAAGGTTTAGAACCCAGCAAATGTCTCCAAGGGAAAGCCAGAGGTAGGTGCAATCCCTCCAGTGTCTTTGTCACTCTAGCCCTGAGCAGTTGCCAGAAGCTCCCCTGTGCAGTGGCCTTCTGCTTTGGCCAAGCCTGAGCACTTAGCAGCGAGCCCATGTCCAATAGCTTTAAATGTTCCCTGGGGAAAAATGAAGAAATTATCTTACAGGGGATAAACTCCCCTTTCTCTGGTGCTCTCCCCTCTGGAATATCAGCTTGTCTAGCTCTTGTTGATTCTGCAAATTTCTGGTATCTCAAAACAGTTAAATTTTTGTATTTTATCCAGGTCTCTTGTTGGTCTTGGTGGAAGTTTTGGTCTCTCATAAACCACTCCATCCTACCATCTGTCTTTTGTATTTTACCTATTTTGCTTTCTTGGTCTATCTCTGTCTGTTGGAATGTCATTTCATGAGGTCTTATATTCCTCTCCACGTTCAGTGGCTACAGCTGTGTGTGTCACAATGTGGGTCCTTGCTAAATATTTGTTGAACAACAAAGATATATATATAAAATCAAACTACCTGTAATCCATAGACTAATTATTAATAAATTATGATGTCATTGTAAGATATGCATAGGTAAACTATTGGCTCTAAGCAAACCTGAAATTTATACTCAGACATCTGAGAAGTCACCCCATATAGAGGCTGTGATCCTTCAAAACAACTGAAAATGAGGCATGAGAGGTTTATGTAATTTCCAGTTGCAGAAAGAATATGAAAAACATTAATAAACAGTGCTCATAAACTTGAGGCTCAAACCAAAAATAAAAAGCCCCAGGATTCTTAATTTCAAGCATTGACTTGCAACAAAGATGGATTCCATAGAGAGAATTCTATGCAGCTTGCTCCAGAGAAAGTAATAGCAGGGATTCATGTATTTAACTGTGGTTGGGTTTTTCAACTAATCAGTTTTGGTGAAGCCAGCTAGTCAATATTGGATAGATAAATAGATGGATAGATAGATAGATAGATAATAGATAGATAGATATACATTGGGCTGTAGCTATAGATAGTTATCCTGATGAAGATCAAAGTGTGATTATCAGGGGCTGAGAGGTAGGGAAGAGATGAAGATGCCAGTCAAATGGTACAAGCCTTCAGTTATGAAATGAATAAGCTTTGAAGATCTCATGTATAGCTTGTTACCATGGGTAACAACACTGTACTGTGTACTTGCAATTTGCTAAGCAGGTAGACTCCAAAGTGTTCTTACCATACACACAAACCAAACAAGGTAACCATAAGAATTGATGGATTTGCTAATTAACATGATTCTAATAATCATATCATAAAATATATGCATAGTAAATCATCAGATTGTATACTTTGTATATATACATTTTATTTGTCAGTTATACCTCAATAGAATTGAAGAGCAAAACCAAACATAAATGTCATCATTTCTCTGACCTTTGCCCCCGCCAGGGACCGTGCTGGCCCTCCTAGCCGGTCCCCACCCAGGCCCAGTCTCGACTCAAGGGGCCTTTCAGGAAACACGGCCAAACACCAACCTGTTCAAGTACTTCCAGTCTTTTCTAGCCTTCTCAAGAGGTATTCTTAATATGCTGCAACCATCTTTATAATCTTTTCTTCCTTCTGGATGTCCTATATTGTTTCTTGCTGCTTCCGGAAAATTTGAATTTAACCTTTTCCTTCTTTCTATTTCTCAACAACTCTCACCACATAAATTAAACCACTTCCTCATTCTCTGAGCTCTTCTTTTGTTCTCATCGCTTCTTTTTTTTTCTTTTTTTAATAACAAATTTATTGAGATACAGCTCACATCCTTTTTCTCACATTCATCTTACTTCACACGGTAGTAATCTTCACTAGCGTATTGCTGGATGACTTGATTTTCACAACAAATCCTTGAGTCTAGAGTAGGAGTGAAGGGATACTAGAAGGGAGGGAAGAAAGAGGTATAAGGGGGAAATGCCTAGGCTGTCCTTGCTGAGCAGAGGAAAGAGAAGATGCTTTGAATATTCCTACAGGGAAAAAAAAGTATTTATACCACCAGTTACTTAGATAGAAAGCAATTTAAAACCTGGTCCCTGCCCTAAGGGAACTTCTGGTATTTAGGGATGGATAACCTGGATATTAAGTAATAAAGAGTGAGAGGTGGGGATGGGGAGCATCAATCATGTCCTTTCCAACTTTGAGACAGGACATACCTCCCTGGAACTCCCACGTATACTTAAAGTTTAAAATGTCTCAAACCAAAGCCATTGTCTTTCCATAACAAAACTACTTTGCTTTTCTCTTCCTTGTAGCTAAGGGTTTCATGACCTTCTCACATACTCAAGAAAGAAACCAGGGAGTCATCCTAGACAGCATCTCTGCCTCATAATCACACCCATCCATCTCCAGGATAATTGCTCTATCTGATTGTTCATCTCTCATCTGGACCATCTTCATTGGTCTTCCAACTCAACAGCCTTCAGATCCATCCTCTGTCGTAGTGGTTTTCAAATTGTGTTTTTTGGAACTCCAGTCAATCTTGGTTTTTGTTTGTTTTGTTTTGCTTTTGTTTGGTTTTGGCTCTGTTTGGTTTAGGAATGCTTACTTCCACTTCAATTAGAATGCCTCATAGGGCTTTCCCTAACTTCCTGTGTAAGGAAAAGCACTTCCAAGTCTTTTGTGTGCATGCAGGCTTTAACATGTGCCTCTGTTATTTGTTATCTGACCCAAGTGTTGTAATTATGTGATTTATAAATCTGTCTTCTCTGGGAGTGCATTAATTTTCTATTCTTTGCATGCCCAGAAAATTGCAGAATTCTGGGTTTGATTTATGTTTGGACAAAGAGTAGATGATATTGTTGGTAACAAAGATAAGGACAGCAGCAAAGTGCTTATTTGTAAAGGCATTAAATAATTCACTTTTGAAGATACTGAGTTTGATATTTCTGTGAGCCATAAAGCTAGAAATAATTAGGAAAGAATATGGATGTGGAATTCAAGAGACATCCAATCTGGAGATGCAAACTTGATTGTTCTGAACATACACAAAACTAGGGCGACTCCAAATGGAAACAATTCATTTACTTAACCCATAGGTTCTGGTGTGGAGAGGATTACTCTGATGTAAGAAAGACTGTGTTTTGTCATCCTCCTTCACATGGAAATTTACCAGTTGAGGATTGAAATTTACATTGTAGAAGGTCATGAGTAAGTAACCTAGAGCCACAGGACACATAATTTTCTTTTGGGATTAAGAAGTCCTAAACATTTTTTTCCATTGTATTATGGATATGGAAGGCCATTTGAAAAGGAATGTTCATTGGTCAGACTTGCATTTAAATCCTGGCTCTCTGCAAACCTAGCAGTCTGGGCTTGTTTGAGTCAGCTAACCTCTCTCCGTCTCCGTTTTCTTATTAGTAAATAGGAATAATAATGCCTAAATTGAAAGTATGTTGTTAATATTTTCAATGAGATAATATTTGTGAAAAGAGAGTTCTAAAATGCTTGCACATAGTAGGCACTCAATAAATTTCTTTAAAAAACATTTATTGTTTCCTTTATGTGTTGTTCTGGTGGAGCTTACACTCAAAAGCAGGGAGAAGAGAGAAAACAATAAACAGTGAACACAGGGAAGAAGTCAATTATATTGTATGCCAAATGGCAACACAATTCATTCTATATTGAAGCTCATGGAGCGCAAGTAGCTACAAACCTCAATCCCTGCAGGGGTCCTGAAAGAAACCAAAATAAGTAAGTCCCGTCGGTTGAAAAAAGCAGACCTTTTAAATTATTCTGAAATTGTTTTGAAAAAGTAAAGTTAAAGAAAACCTGTTTATTTTCTCTTCCTAAGTCTACCTTCAGAAAATAGTAGTACAGTGGCTTCAGCAGCACACATGCTAAAATTGGAACGATACAGAGATTAGCACGGCCCTGCGCAATGACGACACGCAAGTTCATGAAGCAGTCCATATTTAGAAGAAAGAAAGCGGGGGAGGGAGGGAGGAAGGAAGGAAGGAAGGAAGGAAGGAAGGAAGGAAGGAAAGAAGAAAGAAAGAAGGAAGGAAAGAAAGAGAAAGAAAGAAAGAGAGAAAGAAAGATCAAAGAAAAGAAAAAAGAAAAGTAGGCGCCTAGGTGGCTCAGTGGGTTAAAGCCTCTGCCTACGGCTCAGGTCATGATCTCAGGGTCCTGGGATGGAGCCCCGCATGGGGGTCTCTGTTCAGCGAGGAGCCTGCTTCCTCCTCTCTCTGCCTGTCTCTCTGCCTACTTGTGATCTGATCTCTCTCTGTGTCAAATAAATAAATAAAATCTTAAAAAAAAAAAGAAAAGAAAAGAAAAGAAAAGAGCGGTACAACTGTCCTAATAAATGATAGCTGAAGCCTTCCTACCTGAGACATGAACAGGGCAAGCTTCAGAGGGCATTGGCTTTGGCAGATTGGTAGCCTTTCTGAATACAGACTCAGTGTAACCAGAACTGCCAATTTTTCAAAAGAAGTCACAAATTTACATTTTGGATAAAATGTCTTGATTTGGATATAGCAATATATTCATAATTTTTTTTTCAAAACATTTGCCGGCTACACCTTGGGCTGCAGATGTAATTTATGAGAGATTCTATTTCTCTACAATTTTTCATGAACATATGTACCTTAAAAATTGTTTAATTTGAATGAAAGAAATATAGTAGTAAACAGATGTTTAATTTTTCATTGCTTTAAATCTATCCGTGAGATCAGAATATTTTCATTTGTTCAAATGAAATTTAACTGTCCTTTCTTCTGTGAATGATCTGCTTATATTCTTTGCCCATTTTACTTAGTAATCTATTATTTTCATAACAACTTATGAAATTCATTAGTATATTACTACCAGTACTATGTTGTCTCTCACACATGCTTATTTTTCTTCCTGATTTTCTTTTGTGTTTTTTGACTGAGTTTTAGATATCCATCTCTGGAGAAATCTTTAGACTTAATGGATTCCAACCTGTAAAGCTTCCTCTTCATGGTAATTGTAAAATAAATGTTTTAAAAAACAGCAAAAAAGAAATAAATTAATTAAGTTAAATTAAATTAAAAAAGTAAAAAAGCATCCATACAAGTCCAAGATTTTGAGCTTGTTTTACATTAGTGAAAATAAACTTTTACATTATCTAAACCACTTTATTTCTGTTACCGAATTCTCTAAGGCAAGTCCTAGCCAATTCACTGAGATAATTTTTAAAATGTACTTTTCTATAGCCACTAATGTAAAAAAGCAGAATTCCAACTGAGTCTATTAGCTTATGGACTCACCATTTGTCATACACCAAAACCATAACATTGTCTTGTCACATGCTGAATCCTCTGTAATTTCCTATATTTGTCAATCACACCATTACTCATTTCCAAGTCTATTTGAGTTGACATAAGAACAGTTTCAGATTAGGGTAGAAATTCATTGGATAAATAGGAAAATAAATTTTATTTACCTATATATTAATTAATTGAAAAATGAGAGTATGCCTCAGGCTATTAGAATGGAACAAAATATTGAATCTTTTCAGACTTAAGGGAACATATCAATTTGATCACACAGTTCAGAGGAACAGAGGATGAAGTGGTAAAAGCAGTAGGCGACATTTAAAAATATGTGTCTTGGGGCACCTGGGTGGCTCAGTTGATTAAGCATCTGCCTTAGCTTGGGTTATGATCTAAGGGTCCTGGAATTGAGCCCCACATCAGGCTCCTTGCTCAGTGGGGAGTCTGTTTCTCCCTCTGCTCCCTCACGCTGCTCATGGTCTCTCTCTCTCCCTCTCTTTTGTTTACTCATTCTTCTCTCTCTCAAATAAATAAATAAAATCTTTAAGAAAACCAAAAAATAAAAATGTGTGTCTTGGGGCACCTGGGTGGCTTAGTCGGTTAAGTGTCCAACATCTATTTTGGCTCAGGTCATGATCTCCTAGTGTTGAGATCGAGTCCTGCTCAAGTTCTGCATTCAGCTCAGCGTCTGCTTGAGATTCTCTCTCTCCCTCTTCCTCTGCCCCTCCTCCCCCACTTGTGAGCATGCTCTCTCTGTCAAAAAATAAGAAAGGAAAAAAAGATGGAAAGAAGACACTGAAATGTCTTCAAGTCTATCCATTTTTAAAATCTTAGCCAAAAAAAAACAAGTTCCCAAGTTTATTGAATCATGACTTAAGTACATCATTTCTTTCCATTCAGTCTCCATTCTCTCCCTATATCAGATAAGATCCAGCTACTTTTGATGGAAAACCTAAAATTTCATTGCTTAAACACACATAATTCACTCACGTGAACAAGTCTAGAGGTAGGAAATCCAGGGCAGGTTTGGAGGCTCCGCAAAGTTACCAGGGATCCAGCCTCCTTCTATCTTTATGCTCCTCCATTCTCAACAAATGGCTGATGGCTTCTAACCTGAAGCTCACAACAGGGTTGCTTGAGCACAGAGCATCACATCTGTGTTCTAGGCATCGTGAAATACAGCTGGGGGAAGCAGGGGTACCTGGGAAGCTCAGTCAGTAGACCATGTGACTCTTGGGGTTGGGAGTTTAAGCCCAACATTTGGTGTAGGGCTTACTCAAAAAAAAAAAAAATTGGGAAAAGAAAAAAAAAGATTCTAGCTGAATCAGACACCTACTTTAAGGTGACTTTAAGACAACTTTAAGACACCTACTCAGAAATCTTATATGCAGCATTTCACTTACTTCTCACTGGCCAGAATTTAGGGCATGTCATACTTGGTTCAAGGGGGGTGGGAAATAGGGGTGTCTCAGTGAGACACCTGGCCAACCTGAATGAAATCAGAGCTCCATCTCTAATGAAGAACTGACTTAGGTGATAGTAGGTAGACAGCCTGCAGTCTCTGCCATCGCCCTCACAAAATACCAAGGGACATGTGTTTATAAGAGTCAACAGTTTTCTTAATGTCTACCTTCAAATGTATTTAATATAAAAACATCAATATCAAATCAGTATTTAATATTAAGTTAATATTTGACATATTTAACAAGTATATTCTATTTTTCTATGGTACTATATATATTAAATATTAATAATGTACTATATTAAAATTAAAACAACTCTGAAAATTTGTCTTGATTTTCTTCTACCCGGTCTGAAACAAAAAGAAATAAACATGACAGACTTTGGTTACTTATATAACTCCACGGGTTCTGACAGGTTCTCAGCCACACCTATAATATTCAAAGTCAGCTACACCCAGAAAAATAAAACGTTAGAAATGTACATGGGGATAAATTGGTTCAGTCAGAAAAGAATACAGCAAGACCCCTATTTGCCAAAGTGAAATCAGGAAACTGTGAGCGTGTTTTGCTTGAACTATCAGGATTATTCAGGTTGATTTTTTTAAAAGATTTTATTTATTTATTTGATACAGAGAGAGAGAGAGAGATCAGATCACAAGTAGGCAGAGAGGCAGGCAGAGAGAGAGGAGGAAGCAGGCTCCTTGCAGAGCAGGGAGCCCGATGCGGGACTCATCCCAGGACCCTGAGATCATGACCTGAGCCAAAGGCAGAGGCTTTAACCCACTTGAGCCACCCAGGCACCCTCTGGTTGATTTTTAAACATGATTTCGTAAATATATTGGAGAGGCTTGATCAAAAATAATTGTCCTCAAAATGTGATTTTTTAAATGACGGGTTAGCAAAATAAATTTACTAAGTAAAGTGACAATGAACATGTCATCTATCTAAATTTGGTTACCTTATGTGTCATGTATGCTCTCCAATGCTACGGCACTCTTAGGTATGAAGTTCACAGAGTCGGTGATCCAGGAATGGAAGAACACAGAGTGGGAGGGTCTGCTTTGCAGATGACTAGAGGCAAGCTGCCTTGAATTTAGGCTACAAGGTGAACTAGGATATTTCCCTACCGGATGGTGGCCACAGACTTGCTGCCTGAGGCTACTTATGTCACCTACTCTAATTGGCTCATTGTGTTGTTCACGTATTAGTTTTTGCTGGTTTCTCTCAAGGGATCAAGTACACATTCTAATCAAAGTTTCCTGTGCTTGAAGATCTCCTGGGGATCTTGTTGAAATGCAGATTCTGATTCAATAGGTCTGGGGGTGGTGCCTGAATCCAATTTCCTCACAAGCTTTCAGGTAGTAGGAACAAAGCAGAGTAGCAAAGAGCTAATACTGAGGTGAATTTGGTAATACCTCAGCAGTGCCAGGAGGGCCTCACCCTCCCCTTTTCCTATCTAATGCATCTGGGACAGGAACTCCAAAATTAGCATTTCTAACAAGTTCCTTTGTGATGTTGATGCTGCTGGTCCAGGAATCACATTTCAAGAACCACTGATAATAGAATTTCGGGATAGAATTTCTCAGGCAGTTGAGAAATATGGAGGGCGTAGACAGTAACATATCCACCTTATAGAATACCTACTATGGATGAAATGTCTTTGTGAATTTGGATTTTAAATTTTAAATAAATAATTATACGAATGTCATCCACTCCTTAATTCTTCAATTTTCTTTTTGCATTAGGAGAAGCAAAGCCAAAGCAAGGGAATTCTTTCATTTCCACTTTGGATTACAGAGTTCCTTTTAACTTTTCAATAACTATACCTGGTAGAAAATAATGCTACATGAATTTTTAGTATGAATTCTAGGTAAAACCTCAGCTATCTCAAAGGAAGCCTTGAAGTTTCTATTTAACATTAATAATTCCATGTTATAGCCTTTAAAGGTCCCTAAACATAGGCAAATAAGAACACTCCAAAATTACAGGTGTTAGTTATTGCACACTGACAACTAAATTTTAAAAATGTTGTCTCAGGGTCGTGGGATCGAGCCCCGTATGGGGCTCTGCACTCTGAGTGGAGTCTGCTTGAGGATTCTCTCTCTCTTTCCCACTGCCCCTTCTTGGCTCAGGTGTGTACTTGCTCTCTCACACTCTCTTGCTCAAATAAATAACTAAATCTTAAAAAATAATGTTGGGCCAAATACAGAGGAAGTCAACACTCGTTTCTAATTTTTTTCCTACAGTTTGGAAATAAACAACTTCTAACTATAGATTGGCTTTATCAAACAGCATTTTATTCTTATCAATCAAAAAACGTACTATTTTAAATAGTGTTGGGAAAAAAAACAGCAGGCCCCAAATGGAGTCATTTGAACCCAGGACCGCAATCCATGACTTAACAGCAGTTTCAGGCTCTCCCCCAAGTGTGATCTTTCAAAAGCCAGTCTGAAATTTCCCAATCAGCTTTAGTGAGATAATCTGCATAACACCCGTAACACTGCCTGGCCCGAAACAATCCTTTCTTTTCTTCTGCTAATGACTTTCTCCCCTCACCCCTGCCTTCTACCTGGAAAACCCTTCCATTTTGCACATCTCCTCAGAGAGCCCATCAGTTTACTAGAGGGGTTGCTGGTAGATTCATGAGTCCCTGAGTAAAGCCAATTGCATCTTCAAATCTACTCAGTTAAATTTTTGCTTTTCAACATTGAAGACTTTAAAATAGTTCGATCAATCTTTACCAAATGTGTGTTATGAATATACTTAACGTATTTGTTTCTATGATGCTTCTTACATAGTCTATTCCTATATTTGAAAGTGGTTATTTTATTGTTAGTGATAAGGATTTGAGATTAAGTGTGATTTTTATTATTTTTCTTTATGCAACACTATTCTTTCAAAGAGTTTTTAAAAATTTTGCTCCCTTAACTTTCCTGCACCCTACAAAATATGCAAGGGCCTATCCATTCTCCTGCTCTCTCTTATCCCTGTGCAAGTAGAAAGACAAATACAGTGTTCCTTCAGATTTATTAGAAAAGCAGATAAGAGACCAGAGACATGCAGAAATATACATAGTTTGTTTTGTTTCATTACCCTAATCTAATTGAGGATTTTCAACTGGTACAGGGCTTTTAAAGCTAAGACACCACAAAATGGAGTTAAGCTTTTCTTTTCTATGATAATAAAAATTTTCAACTCTAAAACATCTACTGTGAATAATTTCCAAATAACAGTATATTCCATTTTCTAAAAGTAAATATATGTAGGGATATCAAGTTTCATAAAATATTTTTAATAAACTCAGGAGAACTGAAAGCTCAGTGAAGTTAGAGAGGTATTTAACAAAGCTAATTTATAATAATTATATAAACTTTCATCTATCTTGGTATTCTCATGGAATTTTTCAACATGGAACACTTTTGAGATCTGAATCAAGATAAGAAAAACTTAATTGTATATTTTCCCTAACTATAGATTTAATTACAGAAGAACAATTCATAATGATTTCCTATTGACAATTGATGATTAACTTATATGAAATAATCCATAAAAATAATAAAATGTTTTATTAACCAACTCAATTGGTAAACAGGCCAGTAGAGTTTCATAAATTTTATCAGTCATACAAATAACATTTAATTTTGAGTGTAAACAGAGAACATGGATTTCCTAAGTAAAAGACAAATCATAGTTCCTCTGTGAGATAAATTTTAAATAATACTTGAGAATATTTAAACTAGCCAAAACTGCTTAATACAAACTTGTTTTCCGTACTTCTTAACAATTCTGGTAATACTTTAGAGTGTCTTATTTTGCTATCCTTTGGCCTTTAATTATACTTTATGTTGTAAAGCATATAAAGTTTCTTCTTCCTATTTAAGTAACCATAAGAAATGAAAACATAAACAAACACATATAATGTTCGGCTAATGGTTTTTAATTGCTCAGAAAATGTTCTGCACCTGCATTCAAGAATATAACATGGCATGATTTATTTCCAAATTTTTAATGTTATATTTAAAGATTCCTAAACTGGTACCATTGTCAGAGTAATGTATACCTCAGACAACAGAAATTGCATTACCCTCTAAAATTATTTTACTCACAATTGCTATAAAAATCATACATTGTGGACATCCTATAAAATAAAATATTTATTTATTAGAACTACTTTTATATTCTGCTCTAATATCCAATTTCACATCAAGAAACAGCTTTAATCTGAAGCTGTAATTGAGAATAAGAAGAATGTAGAATTAAAAAAAATCAAACATTCTTTTCAATAGTTAATGAGTTAATAGAGTAAAGAAAATGAAACAGTTTTTTGGTCTGAATGAGAAATTTCCATGGAATATATATTTTGTTATTGTCTGTAAATGTAGAGAGTTTGGCACGAAAAACTATTAAAATATCATTTAAATATATAGCTTCTTTCTAAATTAATATAATATAATATCTTATTAAAATGTTATACATTGAAAATAGTTTATTAACTTATGTATTCATTTATCCATCATTCAACAAATATTTGGTTAAGTGTTGCTTTCATAGATTTCCATGTTTTAACATTTACATGCTAGAAATTCGTTATTTCTGATTTTCCATTTTCTTAATTACCAAAGTAGGCAGAGTGTTAAGTTCCAATATGGATGCTCGTTCCTTTTTTGCCATATTAAAAGGCTAAGCACCATGGATCAGGGTTGCAAGTCTAACGGCTTCCAGGCTGGTTTCACAAATGCTTGAAGATGGTGGGCCTCTGCCAACCTAGACAGTGCATGTTCTTGTCAAGGTATTTATATTTTAAAAAGGTCATAGTACATCCCGGTGGCCAAACAAAACATATTTGTGAGTCTGAGTCACACCATGGGCATCAGGGTTGCAATTCTTTCTTGAAAATCCTCCTATCTGATCCTTATAAAATCTCTGTGGCTCACATTATTGTGGGCTTGTTCTGGTCCATGCTTTTCCAACAAACCTAGAAGCTGTAGAAACCTGATTATGCATCCTTAAGGGCAGATCCAAGGACCAAGCGCTGGAGGCTCCTGAAAGGAAACAGTGCTGAGAGCATCTCCACAGTGTGAAAAGTATAGTGAGAAATGAGTACATATTTACCAAATTGAAGACTGCACCAAAGAATACAAAAGTCCTTCAATACACAGCCACTCAGAGGAATCAATTCTCTGGCACCAAAGACAGTATTTCTAAGAGTATTTCTAAGAGCAATCTCCCCCGAATCTTGAAGGAAAATATTTAATTTTCATCTCAAATTAAAATTCATTTTTCATTAGCCTGGACAATACCCAGCTCTCCCACCACATGCTTCCACAGCGTAGAGAATAATGTAAGTTTTCAAATAGAAGATGCAAGAACGCATATTGATAGAGTCCTGAAAAGGGGAATATATACATGCATATAAAAGAAAATTAACACATGAAACTTTTCTTTCTAGAGAATATGGAAGTGATATGAGACGAGGAGAATTTAGGGAAGCTTGGTATTTATAGCATCCTTATCTATACATGACTCAAAATTTACTTCCAATAAACAAACATATTAGCAGATGCTGCTATCATTTTACATTCAATAAACTCCTACATACGCATTTGTAGATGTTCCTCTGTTAAAACACACATTTATTTCTTTACACATGTCTTTGCTAGCGTCCTAAATTTGGGTTCCAGATGATCTAGAAACTCAAGCCCTTCTTCGTCCTGCCGATCACTGCAGCAGCCCACAGAGCCTGCCATAGACCCTTTTCCTTCGTAGTTGTACGAACGCACGTAGTCTTCAGAATGTTTATGCTCCTCGTCTTGTCCACACAGATACACCTTCTGTATCAAAAAAGAGCACATTTTATTATTTTTTTAAAGACACCTGAACATATTAGCATAAAAATAATGTCTTTGATTTACCTTTTACTGTTTAATTTTTAATCAGAGTGTGTCCTCTAATGGATTCCTACATATAAAAAATGCACATGATTGGTCTGTATTATATTCATTCTGAAAATATAGCAGATATATAAATGCTCCGAGCGAACACATTTATGAAAATTAAAGATACACACATATCACAAAACTAACTTAAAATTTCCCATTTGAACGTAAGATTTGTAGTTCCAAAAAAAAAAAAAAAAGATTTGTATAGTTCCAATGTATCTTCATAGGTTCTTCACATATTTGGGGAACCAATATAAACTATGATTCTCCCATTTATATCCAGTTATATAGAGACAATAATGTAATATATTCAACTGGATAATATTAACCAATTATGATTAATCTGAGCCTCAAACAAGGAACTAAAACCTAAAATAAAAGCTTAACAGTCTATCTGGTTGATATTGATAGCCAGGCCTTTATAACTACACAGGGATTCAATACACTAAAAAATGTTTATAATTTATGATCCATACATCACTCTATACAAATCTCTCACTCCAAATGATTTTCCCGGTAATTCTTAGGGAAGAAGCTACCAGTCCTCTTATACTTCCTAACCACGTATACATATGTCATTCCTAGATAGTTATGCAGTTTTATAAACCTTATTTTAAAAATTAAACTTGAAAAGATCATTTTTCTCTTTGGGCTAGGACTCCAAAGTTGATGAGTTCCAGGTGCCCGAGGAGGAAAACTTTTGAGACATCTTGATTTAAAATCGTTTTTAGGGGCACCTGGGTGGCTCAGTGGGTTAAGCTGCTGCCTTTGGCCCAGGTCATGATCCCAGGGTCCTGGGATAGAGCCCCACATCGGGCTCCTTGCTCAGGTGGGAGCCTGCTTCACCCTCTTCTCCCGACTCGTGCTCTCTCTCGCTATCTCTGTCTTTTTTTCTCTCAAATAAATAAATAAAATCTTTAAAAAAAAACTTTTTTAACTTTCATGGAATGTGAACTCGAAGACATTGGCGCTCACCTCACCAAGCCGAGGTTGGGTGAAGCTGTGCCAGTCGGTATATGTGTATCTGCCAGCCTCCGTTACTCCCTGTCCTGTTCCCTTGACAGATTCCAAGGTCTGATGTCCACCACCTTTGCTGGAATCCAAAGTGTAGCCACCTTTGACCATCTCAAAGCTTTGCTGGGTTTTGACTCCTTGGCCACCAAGAGTGCCAACAGACATGCTTGTGTCACAAATGTTGGATGTCTGAGTGGGGAGTCTAATATTTGCTTCCTAAAAATAAAGTTAGAGTTATAAAATGAGTGAATCAAATTGAAACTGACAATTTCCTTTCATTTTTTCCAATCAAAATTGATTATGTTGAAGTCCTAACCCTCAGTGACTTAGAATGCGATCTTGTTTGAAAATAGGTCATCACATATGTATTTAGTTAAATTAATATGAGGCCATACTCAGGGTGGGTAAGGTGAAATTTGAACACAGACATGCATACAGGGAGAAGAATGCCATATGAAGATTTGATTTATGCTGCCCTAAGTCAAGGAACTACCAGTCTGTGATTCTTTGCAGTCCTATGAAACTAATAGAACAGAATTATAAAGTTTAAATAAGTTAACCCAGGAATGCCTGGTGGCTCAGTTTGTTAAGCACCTGCCTTTGGCTCAGGTCATGATCTCAGGGCCCTGAGATCAAGCCCCATGTGCTCCCAGCTCAGCGGGGAGTCTGCTTCTCCCTCTCCTTCTGTCCCTCCTCACCATTCGTGCTCTCTCTCTTTCGCTCTCTCAAATAAATAAATAAAATCTTTTTAAAAAAATAAGTTAATGCATGCAGAGCACATGGAGTAGTAAACGCTCAATAAACGTTAGTTATTATTATTACTATTATTACAGAACACTCAGCTGTTATCATTGGATCAACATACAATTCATACGAAAGTGAAATCTAATTTACCATCACTTCTTCTCCGGGTCCTTCAGTGTTTGACACAATTAAATTCTGCTGGGCTACATCTGGAAAACATTTCTTTACTGTTCTCTTAGCAGTAACACAGAAACAAGTAAACAGAATACCTAAAACATAAAAAAGTATTTAAGTAAAATTGTATTTATTTCATGCTGGTGTATATTATTTAAATCATGATTTTTTAAAAGTTTCTTCACAGAACTTAAAGAATTTGTTTCATAAATTAAGATCCTTTTGGGCCATGACATTTAAAACAGAATATATAGACCATCTCTGTCTTACTGAGATTATATTAGGCTAAATGAGAAAGAAATCAATTAAAAGTAAGAAGGATGAACCGAGCATAGTTTATTAACAGGTCTCCCAAGTCCAGAATTAACTTAAATGTTTCTCTTATTTCCTCCACACTGAAATAGTAACTCTTTTTGATCGAAATTCAAGCTAGTATTATTGATAACTCAAATCTATACAGAACACACTCTAAGGGCATTAGGCATCAATACAGACATGAAAGGCAGTTACATAAAATCTGTGGCCAGTTTTGAAAGTGTAATCACCATGCTAAGGGGAATGTCCAGTTTAACGTGAAACTCAGATCAATGAATTAGGACACAGTAAAGACTATGGGGAAAGTCTGTAAATGCAAATAGGTTCTGTAGTCAAATAAATTACTAAAAAAGAAAGGAAGGCTTGAGGGAGGATGAGTGGGAAGGAGAGATGAAAGAAAGGTGGGCAATGATTTCCATCACTTTTGCATCTTGAAAAAAGTTTGCAGAATGCAAAATCTTTTTTTTTTTTTAAAGATTTTATTTATTTATTTGACACAGAGAGATCAGATCACAAGTAGGCTGAGAGGCAGGCAGAGAGAGAGAGGAGGAAGCAGGCTCCCTGCTGAGCAGAGAGCCCGATGCGGGCCTCGATCCCAGGACCCTGAGATCATGACCTGAGCCGAAGGCAGGGGCTTTAACCCACTGAGCCACCCAGGCGCCCAGAATGCAAAATCTTAACATTCTTTGCGTGCATTACTTTTCCTCAGTGGCTCACCATGACCATTTTCCACTAACAGAAGTCTTTTTTTTTTTTTTTAAGAATTCCAATTTTCTTTCTTTTTAAAGGTTATTTATTTATTTTTAAGTATTTTTACACCCCAGTGTGGGGCTCAAACTCACAACCCTGAGATCAAGTGTCACATGCGCTTTTGACTGAGCCAGGCAGGCACACCTGACTGGAGTCTTCTTCAGATGTATGCTAAATCCCTTCATTAATAACAGTGAGCATAAACATCTAAGTGACTTTTGAAAGTATTTTTCAATAATTCTTCCTGTGCATAAAGTTGGCTGGTTAAAAGACTATGTTTTGTATGGGAGGGAATCTTAACCAACCTCTTTATTTTATTTGTGGAAAAATGAGCTTGAAGAAGAGGAAATAATCTATCCAGTGTCTCATACCTTCTTATTGGAAAAACTAAGGGTACAGCTCCAAAAATTAATTTAAATTTAATCTGCTCTTACTGATATGTTTCTTCTGTATTGGAACCTCCAGTCATACAGTACATACAAGATTTTCAAGAGGACACATTTACCAAAGGCTATACAAGGCCATTAAATAAAGAACTATCATATGTATTTTTTAAATATTAGATATGCCTTCAACTAACACATTCTAGGTAATTATACTTACATAACAGCAACGCAGAACCTAACACCATGGCAAGAATAGCCCATCTTCCAAGTATTACGTTTGGCTTAACATCTCTCACATTTTTTAAATTCATTTTACAGTCTGATGGGGTTGTACAGTCACATACTCTCACTGTTAACATGTGTTTTGCATTTAAACCATGTCTATCTTTTATTATGAGAGGCACAGTATAATAGTTATAATCAAGAGTTTGCCGCTGACGGAGAATGGCAGTTTTACCTAGAGAATAAAAAGATAATATATATTAAAACTTTTCTTTTCTTTTCTTTTCTTTTTAAAGATTTTTATTTATTTATTTGACAGAGAGGGACACAGCGAAAGAGGGAACACCAGCAGGGGGAGTGAGAAAGGGAGAAGCAGGCTTTCCCCGCAGAGCAGGGAGCCGGATGTGGGGCTCCATCCCAGGACCCTGGGATCATGACCTGAGCGGAAGGTAGACACTTAACGACTGAGCCACCCAGGTGCCCCTATATAGAAACTTTCAATTGCAATATAATTCCTACTTAGTATGGTGTGTGTGGAGGGGACAAAGTACAGAATGTAGCTTAAAGGAAAACTCTAGTGTTTTGTTTGTTTGTTTTTGCTTTTGTTTTTGTTTTTTTTTTAAGAGGGAGAAGCAGAGAGAGAGGAGGGGCAGAAGGAGAGGGAGACAATCCTAAATCAACTCCATGCCCAGCACGGAGCCCAAAACAGGGCTCAATCTCACAACCCTGAGATCACTGCCTGAAGTGAAATCAAAAGGACCACTGATGCTTAACCTACTGAGCCATCCAGGTCCTTCTCACTTTTATTTCTCAAAAATGACTTTGATTTCTTGAAAAACCAGGAAAATGAATTAATATTGCTCTACACTTAACATTAGATTAACCTATACTTAACATTACTCAAATATTATATTAAAAGGGATTGATGTGTTTTCTTAAAAGATACTTGGAACAAGAGTCTAAATATATTATCTATTGCTTTAAAAAAGCACTTCTGTTCTTTTGTCTGGGCTGCCAATGCGCCCTTCAGACTGAGGAACACCCGGAAACTTTGGGGCCACGTGAGCTGGGACCACCGCCAAGTGGGCTAGCACCGGAAGCACCCAGGACGCTTGGGTGATGCTTGTGGTCATGCCTCACCGCTGGATCAACTTCAGCAAATACCACCCAGGTCACTTTGGAAAAGTTAGCGAGAGGCATTACCACTTAAAGAGGAACCAGAGCCTCTGCCCAACTGTCGACCTTGACAAACTGTGGACCTTGGTCAGTGAGCAGACAAGGGCAAACGCTGCCAAAAGCAAGACGGGAGTGGTTCCTATCACTGATGTGTTGCGCCCGGCTACTGTAATGTTTTGGAGAAGGGAAGTCTCCCCAAACAGCTTGTCATCAGTAAGGCCAGAGTCTTCAGTGGAAGAACACAGTAGAAGATTAACAGGGAGGGGGAGATGGGGGAGGGGGCTGTGTCCTGGTAGCTTGAAGTCATGTAGAGAGAGGTTCATTAAATGCTAACAAGAACTTAAAAAAAAAAAAATTAAAAAGCAAGGTATTATCTTTTTTGAGGATCAATAAAATAATTTCCTAAAATGAATGTTTATCATAATGAACTAAGGTGAATGTCAAAACCATCAGCCATCTTAAGTTCCTGCTGATTAGAAGATTTAGCATAATTACATACCATCCTTTGTTTCTAAAGTCCAAAGTTTGTTGGCAGAATTATCCAGAAAGAATTGAAAAGGTGGACCATTCTCAGGTCCATCAGCATCTACAGGTTCCAGAACAGCATAATCCTTATCATGCTGACAAATTGTCACTTCTTTATCAATTTGTGGGGGGTGATCGTTAAAATCTTCCAGAAGAACTACTAATGTTCCCGTGCAAGATCTGCCATCTAAGAAAAATAAGAAATAGGATATTTCTCTGCTTAGAAACTTATTTTTAGCATCTCTGTGATGCACAGCTGACATCTGCATTCTAGTGGTCAGCTGGACTTGAATTTCACACACTTTTGGATCACAAATACCATTGGCACAAATACAAAACAGTGACATGTCACTCTTCCTTGAAGATTGATGGCTCTATCAGTGTTATCTTGAGGTGCTTTTTAAAATGAAAAGGTATGAGATGATGAGCAATGTCACTCCAGAAGAGCCACTTGAAAATAAAATTGATTTCTTACAGCTTTCTTTGTGAAGAGTATATGTTCATCTTGAATATACAAAGACTTCACTTTTGGTCGTCGGTTACTTCCTTGACTTCCTCTTCTGACTCATTTCCTCACATACTCTTTCCCTGAACTTTGTAAAACTTCTCATCAAACCCACTAGGTGCACTCTTCCCTGTCTGCTTTGGTACATTGTCTTGCCACTGCTGGGAATACTTTTCTCTTTCTCTTTGCCTGATAATACTTTGCTATCCTCCAAGAATCCACTCAGATATCTCCTCCTCTTGAAACTTGCCATGACTTCTATGGACAATGGCAGCAATATTCTCCTTTGATTTCTCAGAACACTTTGCTCATCATTGACTTTCACGCACTGAACTGTAAACATGTTCATCCTAAGAGCTAAGTCGTATTCATCTTGAGAACCTAATGATCTGCCTAGCATTTCTTGGCTAACTTATAACTTCATAGTAATACCTTGAACATAATGCAATTACTGTTTTATACTTTCCAAAAAACTTAGTTGAATAAACCATAAAAATAAATTTGCACCCCCTCCCTAATTCAATAAATATGTTTCTGACCATAGGAGCTATGACTCATCTCCAGATGGACACTGTTATTGGCTTAAAGCATTTCACCCTAAATCTCAATATTCTTAATGAAAATATTGCCCATTATTTGTGTTTAAGAGATAATGAATTTCTTTTTTTTTTTTAAGATTTTATTTATTCATTTGACACAGAGAGAGAGATCACAAGTAGGCAGAGAGGCAGGCAGAGAGAGAGGAGAGAGGAGGAAGCAGGCTCCCCACTGAGCAGAGAGCCCGATGTGGGCCTCGATCCCAGGATCCTGGGATCATGACCTGAGCCGAAGGCAGCGGCTTTAACCCACTGAGCCACCCAGGTGCCCTAAGAGATAATGAATTTCAAAAAACATGTCTAAATTTTACCATTTGTGATAAGATAATAACCTATAATAAATGGTAAGCTTTCAAAATTGAAATAAACAAAAATAATTGATATGGTTTCTCATTTTTTTGCTTCAAATGTTGGTCTAAATTTGGAGCATTAAATAAATTCAGCATTTGTCATAAAGACCACTATAAATCATATGCAAACAATCCATTTTTAATTTGAAAGAACACTTAAACCATATCTTGTGGTATATTTCAATGATTATTTGCTGTTGAAAAACTACAAAATTAATTTATTAAAAGTTATTTTTAAATTATGTCACCAAAGGCCACTATTATATATACCTCTTTCAGAATTATTCTATCTAAACAAATTTTACAATATCTAGAAATAAAAGAGAAATACACCTCTTCTAATAAGAAATCTGCAATAGGATATAAACATTTTAATACTGCCAGAAATTTGTAGATAAATTTGAATACAAGTAACAACTTCAAAATCAGCAAACTAACAAAGATGTGAGTTAATTAGCACAATTAATATAGTTAGAGGAACATAATATAAATGAGAAGCAATGAAACACCCTTTAAGAGAAAAGATACATTACTTGTGATAATTAACATACCATTCTCAGGGAAGGAAGACTTAAGAGGTATAAAGAGAAAAACTGAACACAGAGGAGTGGAAGCAATCACAGAAGATGTCACTACCATTCATTTGAAGAAATTAAGGGACTGAAATTTCAAACAGGAGGGGCAGTGCTATACTAGGCAGATGGTACATAAAACAGTTCTTTCTAGAGTGACAGCAGGGAAACCAGTCTGCTTGACAAAGAAGACTGACACAAGAAGCAGAAGTAAATAAACTGGATTCAAGGAAAACTAAAAGAATGTCTCGGTCATCGTCCTGAAATATTTATTTATTTATTTATTTATTTATTTATTTATTTATTATTATTTTTTTATCCTGAAATATTTATGAGCACCAAAATGAAATGTTCATCTGGAAATATAAGTAATTACTTATATATCCGGCCCTTGGAAGTATATATTAATTTTGTTTATTAAAATAAACAAAAGCATTGATGTCACCATGTGGTCTTACATTATAATGTATAACATCCATGTCTTTACTTCTCTGTGAGCGGACCCAGATCATCCATGAGCCTGGGACATAGACTCTCACACTTTAGATTTGGCATTTCATTTCCTTATATTTTTAGCAACAAAAGACCAAGTCAATTTCCTATATTTCTATTCTTTTGTTTTTTCCTTTTCTTCAAATAGTATTTCATTTTCCTAACACTAAGCTTCCTCATTTCTGTGAAATGTCCCTTTATCCTTTAATCGGGGCAACTCTTTTTTTTTTTTTTTTTTTTTTTTTTAAAGATTNCAGAGAGAGTGATTACAAGTAGGCAGAGAGGCAGGCAGGGAGAGAGGAGAGAGGAGGAAGCAGGCTCCCCGCTGAGCAGAGAGCCCGACGCGGGCCTCGATCCCAGGACCCCGGGATCATGACCTGAGCCGAAGGCAGCGGCTTTAACCCACTGAGCCACCCAGGCGCCCTAATCGGGGCAACTCTTAACTGATTTCTACTTCTTATGATATCCATACAATCTTTTATGGGGAAAGCTGTCATACCAAGAGCCTCTAAGGAGAATATAGTAATCCTTTCATTCATATCATGTGAGAATTTGACCTTGTCTTCTGAATTCTAATTTCCATGGTAAGTTGCCTAGTACTTGGAACTTACTAGACTACCAACATTTGTGAAATAAATGAGTAAATGTAAATCCTTCTTTGACATAATTGTGCTCTTGAACCCTTCAGCTTTCACTTATGCTTATATAGGAGTAGCAAATCATCCAGGGTTTTAGAGTGGCGGCAACATTAACTATATTTCTCAGCTAATGTTTTCTCCATTCTTTAGTGGGTTTTTGGTTTTTTTCTACCTATATTGAAAGAACTACATTAAAAGTGTGTGTAAGAGGTATCAAGAGGAACGGAAAATCATATGCATGTGGTTAAATAATAATATTTACAATGACATTTACATTTAGTTTATCTTTTAGATTTTGAAACCTAAATATTTTGGACACATGGAAAGAGTGGTTGTGCATTTTTATGGTGTATACATTAGCTGAGTAGCACATGTATACAAACATACTAGTATATATAGGGAGGTTGCTGTGTGCGGGTCTCAGCCTGTAGAATCTCGTGGCTAGACTGGCCCTTGTGGTTCTTATATGACTGCAAGGTGTCCCAACTATCAGGAAACTTTGGGGAAAAAAAGGTTTACTACCTACAAGTCCTGGAAATTATGTGGCACTCCCAGGGCCACACAGTAAGGTTGTGGGGGTCAGGGAGAAAAAAAGCAAGCCTGGGTTACTGCTTTTATTGGGGTCAAGAATGGGGGCCCAGGGTTTCTGGGGCTCACTCTTTACTGGTGAATTTGAAGCATAAGAGTAGAAATTTAAAGAGCTCAGAAGTGAAAAAAAACAAGCTTCCCCAGGGGTCAGTTACGGAAATCAAGCAAGATCTCTAAAACAAAGGAGTCTATTGGGATGTGCTCTGGATCACTGTCTTGTCTGCTTGGCAATGTTTATTCCAGATAGGCATCTTTGAAGCAGATGCCTTAACAATCAAAGCTTAAGTCAGGGAGGCACTTGCATGACAAAACAAACAAAACTGCCAGGGCATACGCTACAATGGTCCACATTCAAAAATAGTATAGTGCAGGGCACCTGGGTGGCTCAGTGGGTTAAAGCCTCTGCTTTTGGCTCAGGTCATGATCTCAGCGTCCTGGGATCGAGGCCCGCATCGGGCTCTCTGCTCAGCAGGGAGCCTGCTTTCTTCTCTCCCTGTCTCTCTCTGCCTACTTGTAATCTCTCTCTGTATGTCAAATAAATAAATAAAATCTTTAAAAAAAAATAGTATAGTGCGAAGAGTGTACGTTCAAAAGGATTTGGAAATTACTACTTTATGACATTTGAAGAACATTTCTTCACAGAATAAATTCTAGAATTAACCTTGGAGAAGGATTGCAAACCACAGCAAAAGACTTAGTCATTATTTCACTATTTCTTAGGAAATATGATAAGCCCATTAAGAAAGGCTCAAACAGACCTACCTTCAACCCAATTGTTTTAGGAGGTCTAAACCCTTGCAGCAAGTTCAAACCATAACCATCTAAGTATGTACTCCTGAAAACAATGGAGATCCTGCAGGATGCCACCGTGTCTTTGGCCATTTGTCACTTCCCAGTTTTGCATTACTGATGTACCGGAGCTGACTTTGGGTGGTCTCCAATAAACTGAGCAATCAGCGCAAATCTGTTTTGCATTAAATTTTGATATGAAAGTAAACAAAGTTCACCCCAAGTTTTCCTTAAAAATATATCCTCTACTTCTAAAAATTGCACTCACCTGTATCCATTGCAACCACGGAAACATTGTATTGGTCGTTTTTTACAAATTTTGATTCTCTATCTAGCACTTTTATGGTTCTCAAGTCACCAGTGTGTTCATTAATTTCAAACCAGTTATCTTCATCTCCTATCTTCTTATACCTAATTTTTAAAAATCAAATGTAAATGCTCAAACCAAAGAGTGGACACAATCTCAAAACACGTCATTTTGAAGAATACCTTACCTTAAGCCTTCACCACTGCGTGTGTCTGGATCCATTGCTTTGTATCCCTGCAATTCTTCTCCAGCTTGGAGGCCATCTTTACTCTGAATAACTTTTACTGGTGGTTGGCATTCAGGACCCTCATCGCTGTCTTTAATTTTAACAGTGACAGTTGTAGTGCACATAGTCGGAGTTTTTGAATTTGCTGCTTTAGTGAATTGTGCTTCATTAAGGACACCAATTTGCAAAACAACCTGGCGATTGACTTCATAGTTCAATGGCTGTTCAATAAACATACTTCAGTCAATTTGTAACACTATATACAGAAGACTTATAATTACGATTCCAAGTTTTAGCACAAAAAGGAATATCATTTTTGCGTATAAAATTTTACCAAAAGCAGGTGCTATTGTAGTTAAACACTAAGAGTTGACTTCCTATAATGATAAACACTATCAAATGCAAAATTGTTGACGGTTTAACCAACTTTTCTTCTCACTTTTCTTCGGGAAGGTCTTGCCTTTAGTTTTTTCATTACAGGTTTAAATATTAATACAGAGTTAAGTGAATAAATCCAAATTTATCAAATGGGATAACAGTGATAACTGAGACAACAAAAGTACCAAGTATAGAGTATAAGAAGTATATAAAATAATTAGATCACTGGGACATGAGATTTGGCTATAATAGAGCTGCTAACCCTGAGTGTATGTGTAAAAATTATAATGATACTACTAGCAGCATCTTTTGGAAGCACATTATATTTAGTTTTTTTTAAATTATCATATTTGAGTTTATATAGCTCCTAATCAAAGTGCTCAGTCCTGAACTGAATAAGAAGAATCTTGAAACAATGGTTAAATAATTAAATACTAAAATCCATTAAGATCACACAAAAAAGGAGAGCAAAAGAAAGAAATCTAGACCTCCCCCACCAAAAACAATCAAAAAGAAACAAACAAAAAACTCCAGGAAGAAAAAGAAAAAGAAAATGAGTGAAAGAAAAAATAAGCAATATAATAATTAAAGGGCATTTTCTAAAAATCTTAGGAGGAAAGTACAACTTGTGCATGTAAGCTTCTGAGAAAATACACTGTCCTTAAGAAATTAATCAGAGAAAATATGTCAGAGGTTAGTAAGGGCAATGGGTAGAAAGACTCAGAAAGGAACCAGGTGTATCTACAGCCATCCTCCCTCAATATGCCCGATCTCCCCTGATCTCAGGAGCTAAGCAGGTCAGGCCTGGTTAGTACATTGAAGGGAGAAAGGAGCTAGATTTAGTTTATCATTCTGGGTGCTAGTAATAGCAACTGAATTTTTAAAATCCCATAGTGCTGGTTACCTCAAATATAGGAAGGTTAATGGGAATAGTTGCTAAATATTTAATAAATAGTCTGTTATACAGCATAGAGAAGTAAAAGTATAATGTGAGCATGAAGGCAACTGAGAAAGCAAGAGGTTTGAATTTCAGTAGTGATTCTTGCATTTCCCTCTTTCTTGTATTCCATAAAATAAGAATCAAGTGGGTGTCTAAGACTCCTTCTGAGAATAATATTTGATTACTAATACAATATTTCTTTGCCTTGTTTTTTCCCATATATGGAGAACAATGTGTTTTGTGCCTGCAATGCCCATCTTCTAAGAAAAAAAAATGAGGGTAAAATAATAATAATAATAATAATAATAATAAAACATTTAAGTAACCAAATGTAAATCATTTCAGCATTGCATTGCAATTCTCTAGTCATATATATATATATATATATATATATATATATATATATATACACACAGGAATTACTATAGAGATACATAGTATGTAGGATATAGATCTGTAGTATCAATGCCCAAGTGTTCATTAGTATTTTTAAAAGTATTCCTTGATTGTTTTGTTGTTGTTTACCTTGACAACACACAAGACTGCTTCATTTGTATTGGGGTCTGTGCTAATTTTGAAGTTTCCATTTTCATTTCCCTGTAGGATCTTATAGACAGCCTTTGAGTGAGGAGTGTTTGGCAAGTCCTGGTCATGTACCGCCATTCGTAAAATCTCGACGTCAATTCTGTTTTCTTCTACTTCTGTAAAATACTAAAACAATTGCCTCTTGTTATGATAAATTCATTGCTTTAACAACATGATTTCCTACTTTAAAACTTACATTTAATTAAAAGAAAATAAAGTGATATGGGAACATGTAATCATAAACCGGAAAGAATTTACAAATTTCATTACAAATAGATTACTTCTTTCCTCACTAAACTGCTTTTTCAAATCTTATCCATTCTCCAAAGACTAAATCATGGCTTAGCTTCTAAACTTCTCTGAAATCACTCAAGCCCTGTCAGATTTTCTCTATTCTGAATCCCTCAATATTTACAGCCTATAGCCCTATTTATATTAACATAGTAAGCTTTCACTATTTATAGATAATTATAACCTACATTGATTCCTTATTATTACTGATGACTTGTTACTATGTCAGTTTTTGTCTTTAATTTACTTCTGATTCCCTAGCAAACATTTTAAGGAAAAGTTTTTCCTTTTTTGAGAAATTAAATCACATTTTTTTCCTCTTCCCTCCAAAAAAGAAATACAGTTATAGAAGCATATTATGTTAAAAGATTTAAAAAAGTAGCGAACCAGAATCTTCTAGAAATGTAAAATGAATTCATAGAAGGATGACAACCTCATAGCCATTGGAGTACAACAGATCTTGATTCTAATTCCAGTTTTTCCTCTTACATACTTGATATGTATTAGATCGTAAGCAAATTACTTAACTGACTTTTCATTTTCTCTAAGTTATGGGATGAACATATCTTTACCGATTGTGGGGATTCATATAAAACATTGTGTGAATGTGCCCATCACTGGAGGTTTCCTTTTCTTTAACTTGTACTCTGGTATAGATTGATGAAAAAATGATTACTTACTAAAAGTTCAGGAAAGAAGAGCCATTTCCTGGAAGTATCATCCTATATATATTTCTTGTACTGTGTACTTGTACTTCCTAGGGAAAGTTCACTCATACATGATGCTGAGAGAATCTGCATATAGATAATGGGAGGGCCACACTGTACTCACTGATGTCCCAGCAAAGCAGAGGATATAAAGCTAGTCTCTTTTTCATTTTAGGAAGTTGAAGGGCAAAGGATACCAGAAAGAGAGGACCTCTTTTCCTGCACTCTATAAAATAAATTTAAATCCAAGGCATCCAATAAAAGACCTTGGCATTCAAAAAAATGGTGAATACATGAACAACATCAGGGGCCAAGAAGCCCTTTGATAGCCAAGAGAGTTGTTTTTTTTCCTAGCATTTAGAAATAACTGGTTCTTCAGTTATTTTTACAGAAATCATACTTTTTTTGCATGTTATCTGAAATTGGTCACTCTTAAAACTGAAATATGTAATCTCATAGAACTACCAAATTCCTTGTTTGTGTGTGTGTGTGTGTGTGTGTGTGTGTGTGTCAGTGTTATTTTTTAAAGATTTTATTTATTTATTTGACAGAGAGAGACACAGTGAGAGAGGGAACTCTGTTCAGCAGGGGAGAGTGGGAGAGGGAGAAGAAGACTTCCCGCCAAGCAGGGAGCCCGATGCGGGGCTCAATCCCAGGACCCTGGGATCATGACCTGACCCGAAGGCAGAGGCCTTAACCCACTGAGCCACCCAGGCGCCCTCCTTGTGTGTTTTTTTTTGAAAAAGTGAATGAACCTAGGTAAGTGAATACAAAGAGATACTCACAGAAGTTTCAGTAAAATACGGTGGATTGTCATTTTCATCCTCAAGTGAAATAGTAATTGTTCCTGTATTAAATAAGCCAAAAGGTTGGCCCCCCATGTCTCGCACTTCCATTACTAACTTGTATGTATCACAATGCTGAGAAAAAAAAAGAAAGAAAAAGGTACATTGATGAATACTTCTATTTCCTATACTTTGTGATACTTGTTGCCATTGCGTAGGCTCTGGTTATTTTACATTCTTTTTTGATTTTTTTTTTAAAGCCACTTCAAATATAAATACAGAACAAGAGATTGGCTAGTCAGTACAATAGAAGTCTCATATGTCTACCATAAAATTTCAAAATTTAAAGCTATTTTGCATTCACACATCACATCAGGTCAGTGACCTTATGTGAGAACTTGCCCAATACCTTGTGCTTTCCCCAAATCTTTTTAGACACAAAGGAAATATCCAGAGAAGCCCTAAGCGCAGGCTGGTTGGAAACAAGCTTGGAGAGGTGGCTAGACTCCTCTAGGAGTTCATTATCAGTATAAATATAGTTTAGTGACTCTAAAATTAATTAATCAGTTCCTTACTTCTCTATCCAGCAAAGGTGTAGTTGTGGTGATGACACCTGTATCCGGATGTATGGAGAAATGCTTTGGATGATCTGGGATTTGCTGTAAGATTTTATATTTCAGACGAGTATGGAGAGTGTCTGGTTCATCAAGGTCTATGGCAGTCACTTGTCCTACTGAAGTTCCTGTTCAGATAAATCCCATATTGTCAACAACTTAAAAGAGCTGTATAATTGAATACAAGCAAACAAGGTATGGTTGTAGTGTATTCTCCCCCAAATGACAAGTATATTGATTTTACAAACAGTGGAGTGTCTTAAATGCTCTCCCAAACTCCAAGCTCTCCTCACTTGGAAACTTCAATTATATGGGTACTCTGAATAACAGGGTTTTTATTCCACATGTCTGAGAACATCCACCCCACCCTTGGTAAGAGTGGTTCTCCAATTCTTCCCCCCAACCCACCACCCCAGTTCACAGACCATTTTTGTTTTTTGTTTTGTTTTTTTGTTTGTTTTTATTTTTTTTTTAAGATTTTATTTAATCATTTGACACACAGAGAGAGAGATTACAAGTAGGCAGAGAGGCAGGCAGAGAGAGAGGAGAGAGGAGGAAGCAGGCTCCCTGCTGAGCAGAGAGACTGATGTGGGCCTCGATCCCAGGACCCTGGGATCATGACCTGAGCCGAAGGCAGCGGCTTTAACCCACTGAGCCACCCAGGCGCCCACACAGACCATTTTTGGATGGGACAAGCTTTATAGCCCAGAAGAGTATGAGAAATGTTATGTTAGCATACCACTATGAAAGAACAATGTTAAACATGCAAACAGACATCATGACAAGAGAATGGAGGAGGGATTTCTTGTAACTTTTATTTTTAAAATTAACTGGATAGTCTTGTGCCTCGGTCACAATCTTGGCTATCTATAACATTGATCCAATTTACTATTTTTTTAAATTTGTTTAGAAAATATGCCAAGTAAATGTATGTATATATTGTCATAAGTCAAATAAAAATTTCCATGGAATGATGTATTTCTGGGTCTTTGAAAATGACTGATGCTTTGTAAAGATTCAAATTATTTATTGCTTTATAAATGCATCTGTGACACCTATGTACATGGTCAAAATAGAAAATATGAATAGGATTTGTCTGTCACACACTCATATGCATTGTGGATTAATCTAACAAAGTTGGTAAGTTCCATATTAGCTGCCTTGTACCTGCGCATAGCAAAAATGAGCACAAAAAGGTTTTCTTTTGAAGAGTATATGATCTTCAAAGATTACAAAGTTTTATATAGAATATCCTTGACAGTCAAGCCTTTTTAAGTGTTTCTGCATAATTGTGTGTACAATATTACTGAGGAATTTAATCGAAGCAAAAATCTAGTGTTTTCCTGAGAGGTGAACTTACCGGTTCGACAATTTTCAGGCACACTGAAGACAGTCACTTTGTTTTCAAAATACGGAGCATTATCATTATCATCTTCAACTTTGAACAGCAAGGGCAGTGGGTACTCCGGGGCATAACCGTCTGCTGTTGTGGCATAGGCGTAGAGCTGAAAGGGAGACAACCACCGTCAGCTTGTCCGCAAATGACACATTATGCACAAAATTAAGTCTAGCAGTTGGGGAAAGACATAATGTTTTAAAAGCCATCCACAAAAGGATATGTAACTAAGAACTTGTGCGATGGAAAATACACCAGCACAGTCGACGCTGCTATATGGCTTCAATCCTCGTGCAGGGTTCACGTGCTTCTCCCACCAAGGACCGTGCATCCCAGCTAAATGAGGCTACTCTGTTCTTTGAATTAACCGCGTGCCCTTCTGCTTGTTAGAATGTATGTAAATTTCCCCCAGTTATGCTAATAACAAGTATTTTATTAGAGCTTTAAAGTGTAGGATTCTATTTATTTATGAATTTGAATATGTACATAAATAGATACCAATGATTTTCAGTGATTCAATTATAAATTCTTTTCTTTATTTACCGGCATGTTCTCATTTTTCTATCTTAAACATATTTCTTGTGTAGTAAAAGTGCTAATAAAATCATATACATGTTCCAAATGCTATCTCAAAATGATATATCTTGGTTCCAAAGGCCAGGATTTAATGTCCTTTTCTTTCTCCTTCATTTCTAAATTATCTTAGAGAGGATAACATTCCTCCATCACTCAGGGGTGAAAAGGTGGAATCACTTTTTTTTTTTAAAGATTTTATTTATTTATTTCACAGAGGGAGAGAGATCACGAAGAGGCAGAGGCAGGCAGAGAGAGAGGAGGAAGCAGGCTCCCTGCTGAGCAGAGAGCCCGATGCGGGCCTCGATCCCAGGACCCTGAGATCATGACCTGGGCCGAAAGCAGAGGCTTTAACCCACTGAGCCACCCAGGCGCCCATATTTCTGCACTCTTCTTATGTGGTTTTGTACGTGTTATGAGTGTTCAATAAACAGTCGTTGAGTTAAACAGATTTTCTTTACTGACGGCACCAACTAAACGTGCCCAAGGTGGATTCTGTATTAATTCAGTTCTTCACCGAAATCAATTCTTCCTGGTTTTCCTACTGTAACCATCTTCCAAAATGAACCAGGGTTAAAATTCCAGGTATCTACCTCCTCCCTCTCTTTCATTAGCCTTATTTGTCAGTTGCCAAGTTTTAGAGATTCTGGCATTTCTGTGTCTCTGCCACTTATTATCTCTTCTTTATTCCTAACGCCATCATTCTCATGAGACTCCAAATGTATCCTACATGTTATCCTACCAATTTTCCTGAGCTTCTCCAATTTCTGCAGCACTCAAGAGTCAGATTTGTTTCCACAAAGCACAATTTTAATCCTGACATTACCTAATCGGATTCTTCAGTGATCTCTCTATCATCTACCGAAGTAACCGCAAAATCCCCACTATTGTTAAAAGGCAACATTACATCTTCAGGGTTCATCTGGAAGGGAAGAAACTTCCACTCCAATCTCTGGGATGGAAGGTATTGAAATGACCATATTCTTTCCTTTCCCTTATTTACCTTTCCCCAAACAACCCCCAGGTAGACTTTTTTAGTAATAAAATGCATACTTTGATTTCCATCAGTCTGATCACTAAATCTTATTTCCCAATAAATTCTGAACCCAGAGTGGAAATACAGGGGTGTTCCAGCTCACCATCCCCACCAGCACCCCCACGGTTTTCATCACCACCATCCTGTCCGGATGACACACTATTCAGCCTTCCTCTCCATCTCTTCCTTTCCCCTCAGATTTTGTATGAATTTTTCTTTCTTTAAACTGCTGCCATTTGAGATTATTAGCTTCAGAAAACTACGAAATTATTTTATGTCACTATAAGATGACAATTGTCCGTAGGGAAGCAAAGCACCTAACACAGTGCTTGAGTAGGTAATTCTTCAATAAATAGCTTTTTCATTCAATTCCATCCACCTTTCCTTTTCAGAAAGACAAACTACCCCTTAAATTGGCCCTTTGTAAAAACTTATCATAATCATTCTCCATAGAATCACTTGTAATGCATTCTTCTACTTCATCACATTGGCATTAAAATATCTCTCTATCTAGCTTAAGTCCATCCTGCTAAAATTTACACAACTTCTTTCTAGTGCTTCTCTTCATCAGAAACGAAGATCATCTGGTTCCCACCACACGATCACTTGTAGTTTGACATAATAGTGTTTCCTGATGTTTAACAATAAGTAAATGTCGTTATCTCACATTCCACAGATTCAGATGTGGTGATTTTATTTCAGGTACTATTTCAGATACCTGGTTTTATTATTATTATTATTATTTTACTAATAATGAGCTAAGTATCTCCAAAATAAATCAAAACTGAAACCGTTATTCTACAGAGGATGATCTAAACTAGGATTATAGCTAAACTTTAGAGCATAGCCTAGCTCCCTAGGAGAATCCATTTATGTCCTTGTAATAGAGAAATTAATTATAAATACTTTCTTGTTTAATCATTGAAATAAATTCAAGAATAGTACCGGTTTTACAGTAGAGTTCACATTATTTTATACTGAAAGCAATAATCGTATACTTGAATATTGTTAGAAGAAGTATATAGAATATTATACTTTAAAATTAGTCATATTTTTAGCTGAGTTAGAAGAGCATCATTTAAATTTCGTGTGCATTTTTAATATATTGTTTCTCCCTTGAATTCTTCTGTAGCTTGAAGAATCTCATCCCTTTAGCCCTTTCCCACTGCAATTTGCTAATTTTTTTTTTTTTAATCTTTGGGAAGATGCAAACAGTTGCCAACAGGAGTGGGAATCTGAGTTTGGCCTTTAAAGAAAGATATCTAATGTAGACAGGGCAGAGGTAGGAGGAGAGCAGTGGCACCAAAGCTGAGTGCGTATAGAGTGATTAGCAACATACATGTAAAGACAATGGGTGCACCTGTGTGGCTGAAAAAGAAACATATGTTGCAAGATAATAAGGCTCTGGTTGCATGGGAAAGGGACTAGCCTGAAACCAATTTTTCCCTTTGTTTTTACAAAAGATACAGATTCTCCTCAACACTCAAAAAGAAACGTGTTTATAACTGCTTTCTTTCATAGAATAGCCTGGAACTATTGAAGAAAATTCTCTTCTTACACAACCATTCTTGGAAAAGCTTGGGTAAAACGGACTTAGACACATCCTTGAAAGATTAGATGAATTTAATGGTTTAAGACAAACTCCTTAAACTGCAATAATGGTGTGACTCATCCAGAACAATACTTACAAGCCCAGATTAAACAATCTAACATGGGGCAAGAGAGAGAGTAGGACACAATGAGGATGTGTACTGAATTAGACCCATGGCAACCTGTGCCAATAATCAATGAAATCGAATTATTTCAAGTAATAATAATTGAGTAATACGTAACATTTATATAGGTTAGATAAATGCAAAAAATTGGGAAATCCTGTCAAAATCCTGTTTTGAGGACAAAATCCTAGAGCATGTGTATTTTGTGACCTACCACGAGAATATTTTTAAAGACCTGTACAGTTTCCATACTGATTTTTACCTATATTTGTGTATTTAATGTTTGCAACAGCTCTGAGGTAGATAAAACAACTATTAGTAGCTCATAAGACAGAGAAGGAAACAGATTCTTGAAGGTTGTGACTTGTCCAAGCCTAAAAGAAAATGTGGCAGATAATGAAGATCTACTAATTTCCAGAGAAATAAGCTTTCCTATATAAAGCTAGTAAGTGGAATTGATTTGATAGAGCAGCAAAGATGTATTATTTTAATTTGCACCTCTGTGTTGACAGAGAAGGCTTCCATTCTATATTGCCTCAAGTGATTTCATGTTTTATCATGTTTACATCTGGCTGATATTCTTTATGAATCTTAACTAATTTGCAAGTGGTATTTCTTAATATCAATTCAATCTTAACTATGTTAATGGGAACGAGAGAAACATGGGTAATTCTGAAATAAAAATTATCCAGAAGCCCAACGTTAAGCATAAATTCCAAACTGTTTTATTCCTTTTGTCCTTTAAAAGATGTTAAAAAATAGCAAAGTAACTTTTTAAAAAAAAGTAATCTCTACATCCAACATGGCGCTTGAACTCACAATACTGAGATCAAGAGTCACATGCTCTACCAACTTGAGCCAGCCTGGCATGCCAATGTAACTTATTTGAATTTTTTTTTTTTAAAGATTTTATTTATTTATTTCACAGAGGGAGAGAGATCACAAGGAGGCAGAGAGGCAGGCAGAGAGAGAGAGGGGGAAGCAGGCTCCCCGCCGAGCAGGGAGCCCGATGCGGGCCTCGATCCCAGGACCCTGAGATCATGACCTGAGCCGAAAGCAGAGGCTTTAACCCACTGAGCCACCCAGGCGCCCTGAATTTTTTTAAAAGAATTATTTATTATGTATTTTAGAGACAGAGCACGGGGTGAAGGGCAGAAGGAGAGGGAGAGAGAATCTTAAGCCAACACCATGCTGAGCAGAGAGCCCCAGATGGGCACGGTCTTGTGACCCTGAGATCACCACCTTGAAATCATGACCGAGCCAAAACCAAGAGTCGGTCGCTTTACTGACTGCGCTGCGCAGGCACCCCCCGCTTTTTTTTTAAATAAAACTATTCTCTCCTCTTTTTCTATGGCAATGATCCAGCGAGAAGCAGCTGAAGATTTCAAAAATTCAAAAACAGGAAGTTATCAGCAGAATAAGAAATGAAATGTACGTTGCAGCATACAGAGTAGGCAGCTTATTATTTCTCTTCAGGAGTGACTGCTAGTGTTAGATCTTTTCTTCCTACAACGGATCTATAAAAGGGGCAGAGGGAAACCTGGGTGGCTCAGTTGATTAAGCATCCACCTTCAACTCAGGTCACGATCCCAGGGTCCTGGAATCAAGTCCTACATTGGGCTCCTTGCTCAGATGGAGTATGCTTCTCCCTCCACCTGCCACTGCCCCTGCTTGTGCTCTCCCTCCCCCTCTGAAAAATAAATAAATAAACAAACAAACAAACAAACAAATAAATAAATAAATAAAATCTTTGAAAAGGGGGGGCAAAGAACTTACTTATTCACACACACACACACACACACACACACACACACACACCTATATCTATATATTTCAAATTTTATTTGGTTTCTTGATCAAAATGTTTGCGATAATGCTTAGCATACCTCTCCTATTAGAATCTATGTAAGCTATTTCTTAAAGTAATAATTTGATATTATTACGAATAAAGTAGGCTTATTCAGAGAATTTGGGGGGAGTATATAATTATAAAGATAATATGTCATCTTAATCCAACTATTTAATTTAGTTACGAAATCCCTAAAGTGGGACATTTATGTTCTAAAAATTTCACCACCTTATCCAGTCCTTTGACATTCTTAGGATAGGGTCTCCAACTCACTCCCCCTCACCCCATCATTCACTTCTTTCATGGCTGCCTTTGTGTGGCTACTAGTTCCTGCTTATCTTTTGGATATCTGCTAAGATCTTACTTTCTGGACTACCCAAGTATGAGATAATTTTCCCTTTTATGAGCCCATTTAACAAAGAGTTCTTTGATTATACTCACTTCTAATTCAAGAACCCAAGCACTTAAACAATTTAACTCATCATCTCCCTGAAACTCACTGTGAATTTCTTCTGTATGTCAGGTTAGACCTCAGAACACTAAGGAGATATGTGAAGTTTGAAACAGAAAAAAGAAAGGATTTAATTTTCAGAAGAGCTAGAATTTTTCTTTGAGTCAAATTAGATAGAACAAGAGGAATTGGTAAACTTATTCTGGATTACTAAAGAAATAGAATGATATCCAAGGCTCTCATGGCTGGAGGACAGTCAGAGAGAAGAAAAGAAAAGAAGCACAATATTATTCAAGAGGTGAAAGCAATGAACCTCAATTTTATGATATGTTTAGAATTACATTGGGTTACTTCAAATTTTCAATTGCTGGGGCCCCATCCCAGAACAATTAAATCAGAATTTCTGGGAAATGACCTAAGCATCAGTATTTTTAAAAAAGTTCTCATATGATTTATGATGTACAGTCAGGGGGAGAATAATTGAAACCTGTTATTACAGGAAACTACGAACTCAACAAAATTCACCACTATCGTCCCAGGGTTCTACAGATCAAAGCCCGTCCTTCAAAATTTGCCATTATATTTTATATAGCTTTTCTCCCTTTAGGATACCATTATATTTCTTCATCAATTGCACTAATAGAAATTTTAAGTTTACATCATACATCAATGATATTTAAAACATTAAATCAAATGATTAATTTTTCTAATATGTAAATAAGCGGCATTGATTATATAGAAACCGTAACTAAAGAGATAATTCTGAATAATCCAATAATCTTACTGGAAACTCTTCATATTGCTCACGATCTATGCTTCGTGTACAAAAGATATCCCCTGTGTCCTTATCTATGTAGAACAAATTGAAGGGCTCTTTGTCCACTCCTGGTCCACTTATGGAGTAAAAGATGGTATAGTTCTGTGCAGCATCAGATTGGACCTGTAAGATTAAGTGACACTTTAGTAAAAGAACAAATATGCTATGATAATGCCTTCAACCCAATCTGCTGTGATATTTTAATTTTTATCTCTTGCTCTCTTTCCTATTTAACTATTCTTTCCTTCCTCTGCTTATTTACTCATCATCCCATATTTTTCAAGTTCTTATTCATATTCTGCAACATGCAAAGACACAAACTGGATCATCTATTTGATCCCAAATTCTTTTGAATATCTGCATATTTATAGATAATCTTGGAGTTGAACATACCTTCAAAATTCCTAGTCACTTAATTCTTATTCCTATATAAGGTACAGTCACAATTTCAGTGGTTTTGAGTTATATGAAATGGAAATTTTCTGATTAAAAAAAAGTAAAAATAATGCAACCTCCCACCTACAAACAATTCCTAACTTCAAAGCTGGCCTATTTTTATACTCCAGCTAGCTGGCAGTGACATTACCTTTTTGGTAAACAAAAATACTGGTCTTTTTTTTTTTTTTTTTTTTTGAGTGGGTAAGTGTTAATTAAGGGGACAACTGAATTATGCAAAATCCGTAGACATGTCCTCTGAATGCTGAAGTCTGGTAGACTATTCAGGAGAATCTGGATATAGATCCAAGAGCATTAGAAACTCAAAATATGAAATTTGTTTGTAAATGTTGAATAGGATTTCTGGAGGAAAGTGACAAAATACACTGATTTTTTTCTAGTTCTGGTGTATGCATGATCCTTATTAGTACAAACAGGTTAAAGCCCTGATTCCATTCAAATGCAAAGTTTTAAGGGTAAACAAGCTATACTATATAAAGTCAAATGAGGTAAAATGTACCTGCTGAACATGTTGTGGAAATGGACCTAATGAGTTCTCCATCAGTGAACACGGAATAGGGGCCCATCGTCTCTTGCTGCGTTTGAGAACTGTGTCTCTGGTGTGCCTCTTCTTGGGAACCTGCACGTGATGAGAGATGAAGAAATATCTCATCGGGAACTGTGATTTTCACATGTACCTCAACATGAAGAAAATAAGTAAGGTTTGCACATAGCAATATCACAGGTAATAATACCCAAACGGTTTCTGTTTTTTATTAAGATACACACACACACACACACACACACACACACACACACACACACACACACGTAAGAAGCAGTTTCATTCGATTTAACCAGTTAATCAACCAGAACTTTGTAGGCGTTGCTGAAAGACGCCATCTCGAGAAGTATAAACCACCTAAAGAGAGATAATCCATTAGCTAATAATAGATAATAATAATATAGAGATAATCCATTATCTAAAAACTGATTTTATTCCACTAGCTGTGGTACAATCAATATTTATTAAAACACTGGCTACAGTGCAAAGCATTTGTAGAACTATGCAAAGACAGAAGTCAGGGTTCATTCAAGTATATTTATTTTGTGTGATGTGGAAACTCTACAATATGAAATAATGTTTTATAAGACTCCTTCTAAAATTGTAATATGTGTAATGCATATCAAAATGCAAGCATATTCTAATTTGGTAAAGAATTCTTATAATCAAGAGGAATTTAGCTGGGGAAGTCTCTCATAAATTAAATTACTTTTTAATAAGTTATTCCACAAGACTTACTTCAGGGTACAGAATTTGCTTAAAGTGAAATTTCTGTGGATTTCAGTAACCTCTCCCTTCCCACCTCTTGATCACTACCACTCACTGCAAGAAAATGAGCCTAGAGCCAGAATATTCCAACCAGTCCTACGGATGGACTGGCTACACCTCATTCTCTGAAGAGAGGGACCCTGTGGCATTTTCTATCATGATGGGAGTAGGCTGCAGACAGCCTCTTTAAAGCGACTGAAACCCACAGTCCCTTGGGAGAAAACCACTCAGGGTGGAGTCCCACACCTCCAACCTGACTCAGTTTTCACGGAGTTTTAGACTCACCCCTGCCTGTTCTTCTGGTTGGTTGTGCTAATCGCCACACCTCAAACCACTATCTAAAACCTTTGATATTCTGACCTTGCTCCCTGGCTGCAGAGCTGTTCATTTTTACACCATTTTGTAGATAGCTCTATCACTCCATGACACAGTCGAGTATTTGCACGGGTTAATAAGAAAGGGAATAAACAAACAAGTAAGCATTCGGGAGCAACGATTTTAGTGGGGAAGGAAATATATGAAACAAAGGCCTCTCATAAGCAGAGTGTATACCTTCCTTCCTCTCACATCCAGTACAATTTCTATCTTTCTCTGTTCCTGGCTCTGGCCGTCTGAAGGAAAAATGGAAAAGCTCCTCCTTTCAGAAGACAAAATGAGGTCATGGGCTGTGTAGATGGAGCCATCTTCTAGAATCCTGAAGTCAGGGTCGCTGGACAGGATTAGGCTGGTGGGTGGGAAGCAGTCCTTCAGATCCACTGCAGAGAAGACATTTGCAGCAATTGGTGAAATAAAACAGGAATAGAACAAGTTTTACAGGAATGACAACTGACAGCCCATGAGAAGGAGAAGGAGGGAACGCTTGGAGGTTGTTGAGTACCGATTATTATAAAATCGAGGGGCCATGGAAATTAAATAATTAAGTAAACAGAGTCATCGTTTCCATTATTTTCATCATAAATTAATTTGTGAAGAGATATAAAATATTTTCTTGGTGTCCCTGGATTTATTGTTTCCACTTTAACTCCTACTTATGGGTTTGTACATATACACACAAATTTATCATTTTATATGTAGTATGGTATCAGTAGATTTGAAACAGGTCTGCAACAATCTTTGATAACTAAAACTATCTTGCAAAAAAAGAAAGAAAACTCGCCTATACTTCAGTAATACTTAATATATAATGGGGTTGTTATCAAAATATTTCCTTTACAGATTTATAGTTAAGATATTTAACATATTTGCTATGTGTCTATAGAGTATAGGTTATATTCTCTTTTAAGTATTTTTAGAAGACACGAGGCAAGGGATTAATTTAAAACTTCAAAGCACTGGGCAAAATGATGTCTGCCTTGGAAAGGACACCACTTCTGTATTCAAGGGGTAAATTTAAGGCCAAAGAAAAATCTGATGAAAGGAATGTGATCTTTGGTCTCAGAGCAACCAACCTATGCTTGAAGGATGGCTGTGACAGTAAGACTTGTTGAAATTTTATTTGACTTTCACAAGCTATTCCGTGTAACAAATCACATAAATTCTTGGGGGGACTTGTTCATTATAGTCAACCTCAAGCACAAATATTATTGGGGGAGCATTTAAATTTTAACACAACTGTTTTATATCTAATCAGTTAAAGAGCATTGGCTTTAGAATTTTGGCAGCAGATTAGTTGATATGAATTAAAATATGCCTCTGGTTTTCATGCCCTCATTTGTCTGAACTAAGCTCATTTAGCCCTTTGATGTTTGCTAATTTTTCTGGCAGGAAGAGTATACAACTAACTTGGTACTTTAATTGTTTCTAACCACTACCAAAACACAAGTAGTCTATCTTTCATTTTATGTTGAATTTTAATGCCAAGTAGCTATTACATGGCTTTATCCCAAACTTTACAAGAGCAGCCTGAAGCTAAATGTAGCAGTTAAAACTATGAAATTCTTAATACTGTTTCTCACCTTTGCCTACAAGTGTTTCAGCCTGAAGATGAGAAGGAACTTGAAGAGAAATTTTCTGACAAGCATCGCAAGATAATATTAAAACCTCAAAAAAAAAAAAAAGAAAAAATTAGGAATTATATTTGATCACAGACTTCCACATTACAGTTTTGTCTTATTGATAAAAAAAAGTCAATTTCAGAAACAAATTTATCTTCTAGTCCTTCCATATTTTTCATATTCATTTTCTTTTAAAGATTTATTTATTTTATTCTAGAAAGAGAGAAGGTGGGGGTGGCTGAGGAGGGACAGAAGGAGAGGGAGAGAGAGTCTCAAGCAGACTCTGAGCCCGATGCTATGAGCCTGAAATCAGGACCCCAGCCAAAACCTAGAGTGCAATGCTCAACAGACTGCCCCACGCAGGTGCCCCCATATTCATTTTAAAAGGGAAAAGCAAAGGAAGTGTGTTTAGGGGGACCACAGTCATTTGGTATTAGTGAAAAATTAAAATGAACAGTAGTTCTTAGAACCCAAGTCATATCATATTTTTTCAAAAAAATGCATTACAAACAACTGACTTTACATAGAGATTCTCATCTCTAAGGTCATTCATAAACGCCACCCTGATTTCTTAGCTGGAGGAAAATACTTAACTTTGGAAATTAAAGATCACATATTTGTACACAAATCATCATTTCCACACCCCCACACAATTTGAGGTTATAGTTGATTAAAGCTAGAAACCATAAGGATTTTTTTTTTAACCTCATAAAGAACAAAACACACAAATCTTCACTCATCTCAGATCGCTCCTGGGACTGGTTTGGCATAACCTTGAAAGTCTAAATGGTCTCAAATAAAAAAAAACTAGTCTAAAAAGAAAAGTAATTCAAAATATAGAGAGTAGCCTTCAACAGGGTAAAGACTGGTAACTAAATTCAGGACACAGCTATTGTTTTAGAAAGCTAGGAAGTTAAAAAAAGAAGATTTTTTGAGGGAAAAAAGTGATTAGCTTAAAAGTGCTGACAGGTTCAAAACACAGTTTGCTTCTTTTTCTTGGCATTTTGCATTTATTTGCTTCCTTTCTGTTTATCAAAATGACTGCTTGTTGTTATTTAAATATAAGATAGAGCTAGATTTCCCAGAAACAGGTCAATTTTATGATTAATTTTTCTGAGGACATACTTGTAGAGTTATGGGACATATTATTTGGGAGAAAGAGAGAGGAGTGCATTATCGTCCATGCTCAGAGTGTGTAGTTCATTTCCAATTCAATTCAATTCCATTGGCCATATTGTACCAGCCTATTTAAATAGTGTGCAATTTTATAAAAGCTCTGTTATGCAGAAAATACCAAAAACTGGAATTTCAAAAATCAATTTGTATTCACTTTAATTAATTAAGTAATCATATTTATATTTTTTTAGCCTCCTTGTTATATGTTTTCACAACACCCCCACATTTCCCTTCCTGGAATGTGGCATAAAGCTAATCATATAATCATGCAATGCTCTTTGTGTTTCCAAGCCTCTGTTCCATCAGCTTGTAAGCTACTAAAGGGAAAAAACCACACCTGTCTTATTCTCTCTTAGAAACTCAGTGCTCAGGGGCGCCTGGGTGGCTCAGTGGGTTAAAGCCTCTGCTTTCGGCTCAGGTCATGATCTCAGGGTCCTGGGATCGAGGCCGGCATCGGGCTCCCTGCTCAGCGGGGAGCCTGCTTCCCCCCCCCTCTCTGCCTGCCTCTCTGCCTCCTTGTGATCTCTCTCCCTCTGTGAAATAAATAAATAAAATCTTTAAAAAAAAAAAAAAAAGAAACTCAGTGCTCAGCACATGGTAGGTATTTAATAAACAGTTGTGCAATGAATTTGATGGAATTGTATTCCGTTTAATTTAAGTAACCACTTTTTAAATATAAGACATTGTTATTTATTTGACTTTTTAATATACTCATTCCTAATGCCAAGGAATAAAATAAATTATATCCCAAGAACTTTCTGAACATACAGAATTCTATTAGTAATGATCTAAATATATGATGTGGAAAGAGTATTTTGTAATTGACAAAATATATATACACATGCACACGTCTGTGTGTATACGTGTGAGTATATACATATATCTAACCTACCTATACCCACACATTACTCTCATGGGATATAGCCACATTCCCACGCCCGTACAGATCTTTCTGTCTTGCCCTGAGACCCCCACTTCTTTGCTTCTGCCTCTGTAGGCAGAGCCAATGGAGGTTTCCAGAAGTACTGTTCTGGTCTTCAAGTTAAATTAGCAGCTTAATGAGTTAGAGGGAGCTGGGGTCAGACACCCTTTTAACTATGATGGGGGTTAAGGATGGATGAGCAAGGGATGAACCAAAGGAAACTGGACACAGCAGAGACCAGAAGCAAAAGAAATCTGGACAAATCCTTCAGAAATCTTTCATTACATTTTACCTAATACTAATTTAAGGTGGTCTCTGAGGTTGTTGTTCCCCCCGCCAGGGAGTTGCAGAATGAGAATTTGACCATCAACCCTGCATCATGTATTTCTATGGAGAAAATGTTTACCCCCACACAGTTAAATCTTTAAATTCTGAAAATATAATTTGAAGCTAAAGGATTTTGCCAAAATGAAGGGGATGAAAAAGGAAATTTCTGGCTCAGAAATGCCAGATGGAGATATGGGAGAAGTCCCCTCTCCTTCATCCCCACCAAAGAAAAATAGGACCTGAGTGCACATGTCCAAAGCTCTGGAAAACCTAAGCGGAAGCCAACTTAATACAATTTTTTCAATGACGGTCACATTCTTCTTTATTATTTTTCTCAGGTTAAACCCCTTGCTCAAACTAGGAGTTCTGCTTGCCTCTTAGCTCCTGGTGCATAAAATGAACGTTCTGGATAATTTGCACCTTCACCCAGGCTCCTTTTCCTCTTCTTGCAGCTCAGTGGAACTAAGCATGTAAGATATCCACAGCTTATTTAATGACTCCTAGCAAAAGCAAACCTCAGAACCTCTGGGCCAAATGCCTGAGGAATGAATTCATTCCACTACTCCTTAGGAAGCCACCACAGCAAGAATGAACAGGGACTCCCTTGAGAAACCTTAACATCACTGGCAGTAGGTGCATGAAGAGTAAACAAAACACCTGCCATCCCAGGTCACGGGTCTCTCAATTCTCCCTTGAATTTTCCTCAACTCTGTTTTTGTTTTCCCGGTCTATCTTCTCGGCCTTCCACTGCCATCCCTGCTCTCTTTCAAGCCCAAACTGGAGGGAGGACGCACGTAGTGACATGCTTGAATTCCCTAATCCTTTGGTTGTTACTCACCAGGAGACAGAAAAGGAGCTGCTTACAGAAGATGCTCCCTGGGGCAGCAGAGGCCACAGCCATCAGAAGTGGTCCCAATGGTCAGGGCTGGTGGCTGGATAACAGGGCAGCTGGGGATGCCCAGGGTGGCTTATGCAGGTTCCCTCCCAACGGCTGGCACGTGTGCGGGGTGCGCTGCGGCCACCTTGGCGCAGCTGAGCTGGGTTTGGAGGAGAGTCCAGAGGCAAAGCGATAAAAGTCAGGAGAAGGAGCAGCAGGAGAATTGCTTTCCTCCTATTTCCAGCTCAGTCCTCCTCCTTCCAACTCAATTACCTCTGAATGTGAAGAGGTTTTCCTACAAGTGGGGAGGGTGGGGTACGAAACACCCCAAAACCCAGTCACTAGCTCCTCCTCACAGCTTTCAAAATTTCTGCTGCCACTTGACACATAGGCAGAAGCGAGAGGGAACACCCTCCATCCTCAGCCCTCCTCCTTTTCCCCCCAGGTTGATGCTCCCCAGTTATTACCCACTCCCACGTCTTCCACTCCTTCTTGGCCTTATTAACCTGTCTTGCCCCTGGGTACAAACAAAAATGGCGCACAAACTCCGTACAAGGAAGTGATGCCGCCTCAGCTGCCGTTTGGCACATCAGGGGTCATAGGCATGTGCAATCACAGCCATCAGACGTTATCTCCTCATCTAAGCGTTTAGGTGTTGTCTGTCGCAGACAGCTCTGCAGACGTTCTGCAGCTCCACGAGAGAGAGCTGGCGCTCCAGTCGCAGCCGCGACCTCCCTGTATCTACTCCCAGTCATCGGCTGGCCACTAGGGTTTGGTCTTCTGGGTGTCACAGAGAACCTAGCACAGTGTATAGACACCTCATAAAAGAGAATAAAGAAACAGCTGGGACATAATTTTTTATGGCATTCTTTTTGGTACTTGTGAGGAAATGCATATTTCCCTTGAGTATCATTATTTGAGAACTACTACCGCTCTTTCAAATCACTCCATTCATCCTAATTACCAGTACATCATCACATGCAGGTTATCCTAGCCTGAAAGTACCATATTCCATCCAGGTCCGTTTCTTAAACACTAATGACGTGTGTAAGGAGGGCTAAAGCATCATTTCTCCTGTCCCGACTCAGCGAATCCAGTATCGATGGCACTCATCAGCAGTGATGGACATTAGGAAAGGAGGGTAAATATTTTCAATGGTAATCGTTTCGTGCGGCCTATAGAGAAGGAACTAAAATTCCTATTTCCTGAGCCACTGCTAAAAATCAGGAACCATGGCAGGCATTTCACTGAATCCTCCCGAACAGCCCAGCGAGCGCTCCTTGGAGATGATGAAACCACGAGAAAGGATGTGATCATCCTTTGCTAACAGACGATGGAGAAGTCTACATTGGAACCGGGCCTGACTGTCGCTAAAACGCTACTTTTTCACTCTCATGCTATTTCAGTGATAAATATAGACCCGTATGTTGAAAAGGAGCAGAACATGATCAGGCGTGGGACGCCTGGGTGGCTCAGTTGGTTAAGCATCTCCCTGTGGCTCAGGTCATAATCTCAGGGTCCTACGATTGAGTCCTGTACCCCTCTCCCTCCCCCTCTGCCTGCCGCTCCCCCTGCTTGTGTGCGCGCTCTCTCTCTGACAAATAAATAAGTAAAAAATCTTTAAAAAAGGAAGAGAGAAAGGGATCAGGCATGTAAGAATTCAGCCTTGCTGAATAAGCCAAGTTGGGACTAGTAAAATGTATTCAGAGGCACTTATAACCTACCAGCTCTTTGTAGCAGCCCATCATTCTGGAATACCGTGAGCGCCTGGCCTCCTTTGTGAGAGTCATTCTATAGTCAAGTCGAATGGTTGTTAAACCATTTACATGATACACTTTTACACATGAAATTACTCTTCCTGCTCTTGCTACTGACATTTCGACCTCATATTTAACTGAAAAGTAAATGCACAGCCCAGTACACGTGCTGCTGAGAAAGGAAGGATGAAAGATTTTCTTTTGGTTATTCGACAGTGAGAGCAATTCCTTTCCTGCCTATAAATGTGGAAATAGTAATATAGCTGCTTATTTGCACATAGAAGCTGGGCAGATTTGGAAAATAAAAGAGCAGGGAACAAGAACTCAAGATATCTTGTAGTATTTTATTGCCAAAGGTATAGCTACCAATAAATATATTCTGTGTCTGCACTGGAATTTGCTCAGAAAATAAAGTCACTTTAGTTGGATATCTTCATATTTGATACTCAGGGAGAAAAGAAAAGAATGGAAATATAGAAATAGGAATAATTACCTGACTATATATGCGCAGATCCAAGTGTAATTCTCTCTGTGTATGTTTCTGCCTGATTAGGTATATATTTAAATATAGGTATATCGAAATATAGTTATAAAATTATAGATTATTCAGAAAAAGCTCTATTTTATTTTCATTTTCGTGTGTATTTTAGTTGTTTTTTGTTCTAATCTATGTCTGAATTACCAGCATAACTGAATGATTGATGATGTCGTACAGGGGTTAGGAGTTTAAAGTCTTCAGATTAAGAGTTTAGACTCTGGACCTAGATTACCTGGGCTTCAACTCCTGGCTTTACTACTTACTAGCAATATGCCATTAGGCAAGTTACTTCACCCTTCTGCACCTCAGACTCTTCCTCTATAATATGGGGATAACAATAGCTGCTAATTTATAGATTTTTATGAGGATAAATGTTTTAATACATAGAAGGCACTTTGGACAGTGTCTGGCTCCTAGCAAGTGCTAATGTTTTATACCATATAATTGCCTAAGTATACAATAAAAAGTTAAAGAGACTGCACTTCAAGTAAAACAAACACAAAATTATTGTAAATCCAAGGTCTCTTATGTAAAAGCTATCTAAAGATACACAAACAGATGCATTCATTGGACAAATATTTAAGGGTCCATATACAGGACTCTCACCTCTGCTAGAAGATAAACACCATGTACACAAAAAAGGAAGACAGGCATCTTATTAAAATTTTAAAAAGGTACAACTTTCTGGAGGAAAGTACAAATATAGTTTTCTTTCTAGTTCAAAATATAGGGTAAAAGGAGACACTATAGCAAATATTAAATATCTCAGCAATTTAGAGAGAAATTAAGAACAGATAATGATTACATTCTAAATGAAGAGTCCTGTAGAAGAAAAAAAATTTAAATATGTCAGTATTACATAACCTGTTTCCCACTGAAGATTTATGGTCATACAGAGAAATATTTAAATCTAAAGACCCACGTGGCCTTTATAGTTCTTTAATTTTTAGCTTAAGACATGTTGAGAAAAATGCCTTCTTGTGAATTTCCAAGAATGTGTCTTCAGGAAATGTAGTGACAAGTTTCTTAAGAAATGTTTATGCACAGCCAACTTGTAGAAAGTGTTATTTTTGGATAAATTCAAGGCCTCAAAATGGCCAAGTACTGATAGAATTATTGTCTCTGTCAGGTGACCCAATTTATTTTAAAAGACTCTGGACTGGTAAGAATCTATATACACTGATGAACCCGTAATAAGGCACTTTAGGTTAAATATGCATGTCCAAAGATAACAGAAACTACAGGGAGAAACAAGAGTGTGTGATCTTAATGCGGGAGGGTCGAAGCTTATGAACAAAGAAAAGAAATATTTTTTTAGCTATAAAAGATATATTGAGTCCCATGAGTTCAAAGTTCGGCAGTGGAAAGCCCCTTCAATTCCACTGGACTCATAATCTTTTATGTGGTTAAAAGGTCACTGAAAATTAGAAATAATTCATAAGTACTGATAATAATTAGCAATGATTTCTTGAAGTTGCATGCATAGAGGATGGATTAATTTTACCTTAAAAAATGACCACGTCCCATTATCAAAACTGTTGTCAAACCTGTGAAAAGTAGGATCAGCATGTCTCTGTGTGATTTAGAACTCTATTCAGCACTCACACCCAATTCAAACTGGCTTAAGAGAACCAAAACAAAACAAAATAGTTGGGGATAAAGGGATTTGTTAGGTCATGTGATTGGAAGATCCAAGGATATCTTGAATTCAGGCATAGCTCCAGCCAAGCTGTCAAATGATCTCACCAAGCTGTTGGGTCTCTCCATCTCTTAGCTCTTTCTTCACGTTTGCTTCATTGCCATTCAGTTTCCTCAGTGTGGAGGCAGAGATGGCCACCAGAAGCTCTAAGATTGTATTTCTACCAGCTTGGTAATCCATAACTGAAAGAGTTTGTCTTGCTTCCAATAGTTTGGGCAAAACATAATTCCACTGGCCAAATTTTGTCCATAAATTTAAAGTCAAGGGTCAGACCAGATCACATAGGCAAAAAGTGGCAGAGAGGTCATTACCCAAAACAACTATAGGCTATTGACAGAAAAAGGAGGACTAGTAGCTCGGCAGGCAAATAGCCTCCAAACTGACCATTTCTTTATTTGTCATTTCAAAAATACCAATTATGCACCAAATCATTTAACAGCATCTATACTCTAAGCACTGCCTATGGTGGTGATGACAGAAAGCTTAAGAAAACATGACCTCTGCCCTCATGGACCTAAAAATCTATTATATATTTTGAAATTAGTTCATGTACTTCATATGATATAGTTAGGATTAAAATCCTGGAGAAATGGACATAATGAATATTTTAGACTTTTATTCACTTCTTGAAATTCCTCCAATTTTTATTTTCTTTGCTGGACTTCAAAGTTAAATGTTTAAAAAGTGTGTTGTTTTTTTCTATGATACATGGAATTTTACTGTCAATTATTTATCTTACATATTAAAAATAATGTGGAGCGCCTGGGTGTCTCAGTCATTAAGTGTTTGCCTTCGGCTCAGGTCATGATCCCGGGGTCTGGCTCCATGCTCAGCAGGGAGCTTGCTTCACCCTCTCCCACTCACTCCCCTGCTTATGTTCCCTCTCTTGCTATGTCTCTCACTGTCAAATAAATAAATAAAATCTTTAAAATAAATAAATAGGTGAAAAGATATGAGACTTAAAGGCTCTTGGTTTATAAAATCAACTTACATCCCAAAAGCAGGGTACTGATGTACATTCTCACCGACAATGAACAGAAACAGTAAGGATCTTAGCCAGGATCGAATATAACATTTCATTAAAAATCCTATTTTGATAAGTAAGACATTATCATTTTAATCTGAATTATTTGTTTGAGCATGACGTTGAGCCCTTTTCACAACTGCTAAGCCATTGCATTTTTTCATGATATATATGCTCTTTGAATATGTTGGCATATATTGGCAATTATAAGGAAATTGGCACATTTGAAGTAAACCAAACAAGTTAATAATTGAAACTCTCTTCAGTAGAATTGCTTCTTTGAAATAAGAAGATTGTTACATTTTAAATTTCTAGTCTTTTATATATTTGTGATTGAACTGATGAGAGCACAAAAATATTTTTGACTTATGAGTTCTTTGAAACGCTAATATTCCCTGGGAAACTATTGCTTTTTTCTGGAGTAGTAACCACAAAACCCACGTAGAGTTTTATAAGTTGCTTTGTTGGCTAGATTGCAATGTAAGTGTTGTCATTTCTATAGGAAATGTGATACCCACTCAAAGGAACCATTTCTAATTTATTTGTTATTAAACTGAAAAGAAAACCTATTCCCCAAGATTCCTGCAGTTTTTTTTCCATCCTAACAAAAAACAATGCCTATTGATCAAATCCTGTATCCTGTTTCATGAAACGCCCCTAAGAATTTGTTCGTACCTAAGGTTAATTGAACAGACTGTCATTTCAGTGGTTCTCTGCTGTTTCATGGGTCTAAGGTGAAGGTGAGGAACTGGATTGCTGGTCTTTGCATGGGTTGCTGTGGAATGCTATTTCCTGCATTCCGAAGATAACTAGAAAGATGAAAATGGGAAACAGAAAGTGCTCTGCGTGATCAAACAAAACACCTTCTCTTGTGTGGTTAGAGAAACATTTTGTAAATCATGCTGCCTTTCAGGAAAAGTTTCCCTATGTGAACCTGAACTAGAATGTTTCTGAGAATTTCTACCCTTACTTTGAAGATGTGCATGCATGCGTGCATTGTTTCTCGAAAACAGGTCGGAGTGCTCAAGTACGGTGAAAAAGCTTGGTGTTAAACTTAATGTAGCTGAGTCTGTTAGGCTGAGTATCTTGCTGTTTTACCACTATTCTGAAAGGAAAGCACAATTACAGGATGTTTTGCTGAAGCCCTTGTGGTGTTATTTTATACCAAATGATTTGACTTCTGGAGAATGTGTTGCTGCATCACTATGTCCTATGGACTATTCTTGTCTGGTGAAGAGGGTGGATATTGATCTTAATGGACAGGGGGGTAAACAGATATAAAGCATTCTACAAGTCTTGTCTTCTTTAAATGAAATAATTATATACATCTCAATGTTTTGAAACAAAAGCACAACATTTAGGATTTTTAAATTCTGTGGCACAAATTTAAAGACAGTAGTAATAGTAAAAAAAATTATAGAAAATACCCAAGTTTATAATTTTAAAATAATATGCTTGACAAAACTATTAAAACTGAATTAGAGTTGGAAAGACCAGTAGCAGAGAAAAAGAGACAAGACGTGTGAAAAGATAGAAGAGGAGAGAATGATTGACTCAACTAGCTGTGTTGATGCCTATTGTGTACCACACACTAGATCAGGATTTGCTCAAAGAAAAGTGCTAAGTGACAGGGCTACAATAAGCTGTCTGATGGGGCACAAAGGAATCATAATTAACCAACCTAGAGCAGAAGGGGCAGTGAGATCTTTCCAGAAACATGGCATTTGAAATGAGTCCTGAAGGATGTGTAAGGGGCACCTGGGTGGCTCAGTGGGCAAAAGCCTCTGCCTTCTGTTCAGGTCATGATCTCAGCGTCCTGGGATCGAGGTCCGCATCGGGCCCCTGCTTCTCCTCTCTCTCTGCTTGCCTCTCTGCCTACTTGTGATCTCTCTCTCTCTCTGTGTCAAATAAATAAGTAAATTAATTACAAAAAAAAAGAAGGTTGTGTAGGAATTTATCAATAAAAAAGGAAAGAGAAAGGTAACCCATATCAACAGGACAATAAACAATGACACAAAGGAGAGAGAGCTCAAGATTTGCAACATGATCAAAGCACTCTGCGTGGCTAAAACAAAAGAAAGCATACTAAAACAGATATTTATTTCAGAGCTGATTAAAAAATATATTATAAATCAACTTGGGATAATTCCTTTCAGCTGTGCACCTTGTATGTCCTGACCTACCTGTGAAAGTCTCACAGCATGTAAAACCGCCTTCACCAAAAAGGACAGGAGACCGTTCAATTGATTTTCTAGGTCCCCGATGCTAACGACTATGAAGAAGGGAGATCCTGGGCGCCTGGGTGGCTCAGTGGGTTAAAGCCTCTGCTTTCGGCTCAGGTCATGATCTCAGGGTCCTGGGATCAAGGCCCGCATCGGGCTCCCTGCTCAGCGGGGAGCCTGCTTCCCCCTCTCTCTCTCTGCCTGCCTCTCTGCCTCCTTGTGATCTCTCTCCCTCTGTGAAATAAATAAATAAATAATCTAAAAAAAAAAAAAAAGAAGGGAGATCCTAAGGTTATTACTCAGACTTCACTCTTTTTATCTAAATTTTATAATTTAGGCTAAGTATCTTCTTTATAGTATTAGAATATCATATTAGAGTTATAGAACACTTAGAACCCTTTTCTATGCATTAGTTCACTTAATCCTTCATTTCCAGATGAGAAAAGTAAGAGAAAAGGATGTGCCCAAGGTTACACCATTGACCTTGAATACAGTCAGATCTAGGTCTGTTGCCTATAAGTCCATATATCTGGCTTACTGATTTGAGTGGTAAATCAGTGAAAAATAGAAAAATCAATGCGATAAGATAAGGGTTTTTTTCCATAATTATAATTTCTGGAATTGGATATTAGTTGCTTTATGATCTCAGCATGTCATTCAGATTGTTAAATTCTGTAAACCTCTTCGTGAATTTCAGTTACAAAATGGCAAATATTGGGAAACTCTTTAAAATTATTAGTTGTGTTATAAAACAAATAGACAACATATAGAATGGAAAGAAATGTTTCTTTGGACATCTATATTTCTATTTTCATTAATAAAGTATATAAGAACTTTTACCTTACAGATTTGTGTAGAATATATAAATAATTACAGATGGAGAAAGAGACAGTAGTAGCCCATGAATATTTTTAGACTAACCTACATTAAAAATACTCTTCTATACTTTAGATTTATGTTCATTGTGGTTTCCTTAGTGTAAATGGATTAAGAGTGAATAACATTAAACAAAAGAAACTACACCCTTTAAAGCACACTCCCTCTAAGAATTAGCCTCAATTAGCCACTGGGCTCAAATTATTATTGCATTATAGATGCTTCTGCAATCAACTGGTAACAGACAATTCCCCTGCCATGGAGTAATTCAGGAATAATTAGTTTAGAAAATGCAGTTTAAAAACTCCCAGATTCCATTCACAGAGTCTGGATTCCGACCCAATATTTTAGCAGGTTCTCAGATAGTATGAGTCTAGAATAAATCCACTATTTATTAAGTATCTGTTCTGTGGCTCATAGGGAAGAACAATTATGCCTTAAAAATGCTTACAATGTTGCTAAGCAGACAAAATGTGTATGTATCAAAGAGAAAATGGAAAAACAAATACATGATCACATGCTAAGTATTGGTACAGAATTGAAATGGTCCCAGCATTTAGAGGAAGGACTTTCAGTGAAGAACAGGGTAATCAGAAAACCAAACCATCAGCACATACTAGTTAGCCAAATTAGTTAGCCTAGTAAGGTGACCAGTGAAGAATAAAAGCATAGCATAAGACAAGGGTCTTGAGCTCGGACAAACTAAAAGTACATTAAAATGAGGAGAAGCCAATTAACAATGTCTTGCTAACTATAAATGAAACTGAGGCTCAGAAGGAGATGAGTATATACCGTAAATGGAGACATGAAATGTAGATAGGGATTCGATAAGTAGAAGGGGGAAGGAGAACACCTGAAACGAGAGAGATGCAGGAGAACTGACCAAAATGGATTAGAAGGAAAAGCGTGGACGGCTCAGTCAGTTAAATATCTGTGTTTGACTCAGGTCATGATCTCAGGGTCCTGGGATGGAGTCCCATGGTGGACTTTCTACTCTGTGGGGAGCCTGCTTCTCCCTCTCCCTCTGCCTGCCATTCTGCCTGCTTGTGCTCTCTCTCTCCGTTAAATAAGTAAGTACGTAAGTAAGTAACTAGGTAAGTAAGTAAGTAAATAAATAAATAAACAAACAAATAAATAAAATCTTAATAAAGAAGAAGGAAAAGCTAGTCCAAGTGTGACCAACTTGCCAACTTTACCAACCAATACTCAACATGTCCCTTCTCTCCCCCCTGGTGCTTTCCTAGGTTTTCAGCAGACAGGCATGCCTCTACTCACAGTGTAATAAGAGAAACAGAAAAATATTACAACAGAGCATGGTGAAGTACAGCTATGAACAAATGCCATGAGTCCAGAGAAGAAAGTCATTCAGCATGGCAGATAAGAAGGTAAGGTTACTAGATCTGGTGTGTTGCAAGGAAGGAAGTAGTTTTAAGTGGCTCTTAAAAGAATAGGAGTTAACCAGAAAGAAAGGTCCAGTGGAAAGACAATCACCCAAGAACTGTGTGATCAAAATCAAAAAGCATGAAAGAGCAATGTTTTTTCAGGAAATGATCAGAAACTCCTGAACAAAGACAAAATTTCAGGTTGTATCTTGCAAAGAATGGTTAAGGATAAGGGGAATTTTATCCTACAGAAGAGGACAGTGGTGATAGTATATATTTGTTTTCAACAATCACAGAGGGGAAATTTTATACTTGGTTTTTCTGTTCCTGTCTTTATGCTTTAGAAAAGTTTCAGATTTACAGTAAAATTGCAAAGATAGCAAAGATATACTTTGCACTTACTTTCCCCTGTTATTACTATCTTATTAATAATTATCAATATCATTAGTTATTAATATCATCAGTATGATACATTTGTTATTATTAATGAACCAAGATCGATACATTGTTATTTTTTAAAGATTTATTTCTTTTAGAGAGGGGAGAGAGAGTGAAAGTTGGGAGAGAGGCAGAGGGAGAGAATCTTCAAGCCGACTCCCACTGAGTATAGAAAACAACACTGGACTCGATCTCACAACCTGAGCTGAAACCAAGAGTCATACACTCAATGGACTGAACCATGTAGGCGCCCCATGATTGGTACATTATTATAAACTAAAGTTTATACTTCATTCAGATTTTCTTAGTTTTTACCTTATGTGCCTATTCTGTTCCAGTATCTCATAAAGGATAATACATTACATCTAAGTTTCTCTTGACTGTAACAGTCTCTCAGGCTTTGTTTTTGATGATCTTAACTGTTTTAAGGAGAGCTGGTAATGCGTGTCCTGTTTGGATTTGTCTGATGTTTTCCCATGATTAGATTGGGATAGAGTGCCATTTTCATTACATCCTATCAAGGGTACATACTATCAACATGACTTTTAATAAATTTGACACATGTTAAGAAGTAGAAAGTATTCTAAAGGAGGTAATTAAAAAGCAAGATTCAAATACATTATTTCCAAGGACTCAGGGTCAGAAAGAATGAAATAATTTACCCTAGTTCACGTGGCCAATAAGTAGCCAGACCAAGACTCGGACGCAACTGTTCTGATTTTAAATTATGTGTTTCTTCTTCTACTTCATTGGGTGATAATGGATACCAAATGAACAAATGCCAAAGTTCCTGCCAGGGGTGTGGGAGAGCTGCATGTTCACGTTCTCAAGAGCCAACAGTGCATATCTCTTCTAACATCTGCACTAAGAGACATCATGTTGGTAGCTCAAAATCAGCTGTGGTCTTTACACCATGGCAATCATCAACTGTTCTAAATCAGAGGGGTTTTCTTTTTAATTTTTTTTTTTTCTGGAGAGTTCATTGTTAAGCAACCAACAAGAAAAACATTGATTGTCTATTCTGTATGTTGTGTTTTTAGACCTGGACAATCTCATTCTATTTCCAATTGTAAATTTAAAAAGAAGAAAAAGAAAAAAGAATATCAAAACATTTCGTCTTCTCAAAGAGGAATTAAAACAAAATAAAAATATTGAGGCTAAATGAAAAATCTAATTGCACAAGGTTTGAAGATCTGAGTGTAAAACATCCATAGGTAAGAAAGGAAGACTATAATGAAGAAGGGGAAGGAAGGAAGGAAGGAAGGAAGGAAGGAAGGAAGGAAGGAAGGAAGGAAGGAAGGAAGGAAGGAAACCTAATTTGTTATTATCTCAAAATATATTATTTTCTTAATATTGTTGACAATGATTTTGTTTTATTCATTTATGTTTGTTTTCTTTGTTTGCTAAATGTGGAAATCCTCCTGGGTCTGGAGCAACAACTTGATATTTACTGAACACAAATTGCAAAGTGATCTTTCTAGGTGAAATATGTATTTCTAGAACCCCATGCTGATTTGAGAAGTACAAATGTTCATAGCAGATACTGTAAATTAAAATGCTGTATGTAATATTTAAATTATGAAAATATAGGAGTCCTTCCGTCCCTACTCCACCCACTTGGACTTCATAGTTGCAATCTGATCCCAGGTTGAAAGACACCTGTCTAACAAAGCAGCTTTGTAGACAGTCTTACTGGGCAGAGCCACTTGGAAAGACTGGTCAGCAGAATGGAACTCCCTTCCCAACCCCAATTAGTGGAATTATCTCTAAAATGAAGATGAGCATAAGGTGTTCTGGTGAGGAAGATTTGAAAATTGAGGGAAAATGTGCTTGATTATGTGCATCCTAGACCCAGTGTTGTCAGACTCTAAGAACGTCAATTAAGAATCTCCAGTTTGTTTGGATAGAACATGATGATTCAGAACTGGTAAGGAAAGAAGTCTCTGATTGTAGAGAAAGAAATGCTCCCCAAAGAAAAATATCACGTAGAAAAGTGTTTTTGGAGTTTAGAGTGATTATATATACACAAATATTTTACCACTATTTAGTTTGTTGTTTTTATATGTTATGTGCATGCGTGAATGTGTGTGTATAAAATAAATATTGCAAATTGGTTCTTGAATGCTCTCAAAGGCATTGATGGATAGCTAAACCAAATACACACACACAAACACATACACAGAAAAAAGTAGAATATTTTGAAAGGAAATTTTTTTCAATGAGGCTGCAGTTAAGATGAGTTTGAGGAAATTTTTTTATAAAGCAAAAAACAGACCAGTCTAGCGTGTTTTGCATTTTTTTACTGGATGTCTCCAGTGTTTCTCAAACTTGGCTAGTTACCAGAAGCAGTTAGCATGCTTACTAAGGTGCAGATTTCCTTGGTCCATCTCAGACTCACAGCATCAGGTTCTTGAGGGAGTGGCCTAGGAATCTGTATTTTTAACAAGTGCCCCAGGTGATTTGGATGAGTAGCAAGGATGAGAGATACAGCCCAGATCTGGGATTTTCAACTTTGGCTACCCACCTCAATCAGATGGAGAGTTAACACCCCCCCACAAGTGCCCCAGGTGATTTGGATGAGTAGCAAGGATGAGAGATACAGCCCAGATCTGGGATTTCCAACTTTGGCTACCCACCTCAATCAGATGGAGAGTTAACACCCCCCCACACACACACACATATCCTGATATCTGGGCACCATCTCAGACCAATGCTATCAGAACCTCCAGGATTGGGGCGCCTGGGTGGCTCAGTGGGTTAAAGCCCCTGCCTTCGGCTCAGGTCATGATCCCAGAGTCCTGGGATCGAGGCCCACGTCGGGCTCTCTGCTCAGCAGGGAGCCTGCTTCCTCCTCTCTCCTCTCTCTCTGCTTGCCTCTCTGCCTACTTGTAATCTCTCTCTCTGTGTCAAATAAATAAGTAAAATCTTTAAAAAAAAAAAAAAAAGAACCTCCAGGATTGGAGCTCAGGCACATTCATTAAAAAGAAACAAAACAGGGCGCCTGGGTGGCTCAGTGGGTTAAAGCCTCTGCTTTTGGCTCAGGTCATGATCTCAGCGTCCTGGGATAGAGGCCCACATTGGGCTCCCTGCTCAGCGGGGAGCCTGCTTCCTCCTCTCTCTCTGCCTGCCTCTCTGCCTACTTGTAATCTCTCTCTCGCTCTGTGTCAAATAAATAAATAAAATCTTAAAAAAAAAAAAAGAAACAAAACAAACAAATAAAAGAGCACAAAACTTCCTGGTGATTTTAATGTGCTACCAAGAATGAGAATCACTGACTTTACCATAATAGGAAGCTGACAGAATACTACTCTAAAACAGGAATTAATGAAACCCTAATGAGAAAACACCTATTGTCCAATCTGAGGATACCACAGACATTTAGGAAAAAAGTATCAAATTCGGGGCATTTCTAGACGTTCTGATGACTACAGAGGTGAATCTCTTCCTCTTGTCATTTCATGTACACATTTTTGGACAGACAGTGGATTGGCAGGAAGGGAGGAAATAAAGTGGAAGAACTCCCAGCATAATATATTAATAAAAATAAAATAAAATAAAATAAAATTTCTAAGGACATCTCATCCACTCCCCTTAGCAATTTACACTTGAGCCTATCCTATTTATACAGATGTCTATTTATTGTTTAACAACTTCTTTTCATTTTCATTATCTAATCTTTTTTTTTCTTTTAAGATTTTATTTATTTATTTGACAGAGAGAAAGACAGTGAGAGAGGGAACACAAGCCAGGAGAGTGGGAGCGGGAGAAGCTGGCCTCCCACTGAGCAGGGAGCCTGATGTGGGGCTCGATCCCAGGACTCTGGGATCATGACCCGAGACGAAGGCAGACGCCCAACAACTGAGCCACCCAGGTGCCCCTTTCATTATTCAATCTTATAGTGAAAGTACACTCCTTTAATTTTAATAAATTCCAATAAATGTCTAAATAAACAAAAGTATATAATCAAGTCCCCAGGGAAGTTACTCCCATCTTCACGATTTGCAAATCTGGCAAATGGCAGCTAACTAGGCCCTTCGGACATGGCCAGGATTAATGTTGTTGGAGAAAAGCTTATCTTTTAAAAAAAGATTATATTTTATTTTCAGCTCAGTGTGACTGAAAACTATTGTCACTTATGCAATAAAATATAGAATTAATTATCAAGTACCACTTAAAGCTGGCATATTTACCTATAAACAGATTTTTTGAATATAATTCACATTTACCAAATTAGGATTTATTTTGCTTTCACATACTTTGTGGTATATTCTACATACACAGGCCTTGCAAAACAAGCTGTTGGGTTTTTAAGAGGTGTCATTTTTTTAGAGAAATTTTAGGTTCACAGCAATCCTGAGAAGAAAGTACACTTTCTTTGATACATTTTTTTTTTTACATTTTTCATACACTCCCTGCTTACGGCATTATCAATATTCCACGTAAGAGTGTTAAGTTCATTACAAGTGAGGACACATTGACACATGATCACCCGAAATCCACAGTCTACACTAGAGTTGACTCCTAGTGGTGTACATTGTACGGATATGGGCAAATGTACTAGGACATACATCTATCATTATGGAATCCTACAGAGTAGGTTTGCCTCCCTAAAAATCCTCTGTGCTCTGCCTAATCAATCATCCCCTTTCCCTCCTAACTCCTGACAACCACTGATCTCTTTCTTGCCTCCATAGTTTTGCCTTTTGCAGAGTGTCATTATAATTGGAATTATACTGTATTCAGGCTCTTCAAATTGGCTTCTTTCACTTAGTAGTATAAATTCATGTTTCTTCCAGGTCTTTTAATGGCTTGATTTCTCATTTATTTTCAGTGCTAAATAATATTCCATTGTTTGGATGTACCACAGTTTTTCATCTATTCACCTACTGAAGGACAGCTCAGTCATTTCCAAGTTTTGGCAATTATTAATTATAACTATAGATAAAATTAAATGTAATTAATAAAGCTGATGTAAACAGCCGTGTACAGGTGTTTGTGTGGACCTAAGTTTTCAGTTCCCTTGATGGATTGATTATATGATAGGTGTAGGGTTAGTTTTGTAAGAAACTGCCAATCTGTCTTCAACATGACTGTACCACTTTTTGCATTCCCACAAGTAATGAATGGGAGTTCCTATTGCTCCACATTCTCACCAGCATTTGGTGGTGTCTGTGTTCTGGATTTTGGTCATTCTAATAGGTGTGTAGGGATATCTCATTGTTATTTTAGTTTGCATCTTCCCAGTGGCATTTGATGTGGAGCAACTTTTCATGTGCTTATTTGCCATCTACGGATCTTCTTCGGTGAGGTCTCTCAAGTTCTTTGGCCCATTTTTTGGTTGGTTTCTTTGTTTTCTTACTGTTGATTTTTACTGAAGAATATTTTGCATATTTTGGATAACAGTCTTTTGTCAGATATATCTTTTGCAAATATTTTCTCCCCAGGGCATAATGTTTGTGTATGTGTATGTGCACATGTGTGTTTATGTGTGCGGTTGTGATACATTGCCAGGTTATAGTGAGGGTATGGATTCCTGTATACTTATTTCATTTAATAAGATATTGTAATTCCAAGTTTATGCTTGTATTAGTTTTCTAGAGCTACTGTAACAAAATACCACACACTGGGTGACTTAAACAACAGATATTCATTCTTTTCTCAGAGTTCACAAGATGTTAGCAGGCTTGAGGATCTGTTCCAGTCCTTTCTCATTTACTTATAGATTTCTGCCTTTCCCTTAGATTTCCTTACATGTCTCCTTACATTGTCTTCCCGCTGCATGTGTCTCTATGTCTGAATTTTGCCTTTTTTAGAAATACCAGTCATATTGGATTAGTGTTTACTCATCTTAACTAATAACATCTGTTTCCAAATAAGGTCACATTCTGAGGTACTGTGGGTTAGGACTTTAACATATGAATTTTGGGGACACAAAACTCCCCCCATAACAGTGTTGAAGTCATTTATTCAACTTTCTTGAGCTAATGGAAAGCAACCAAACCAAACCAAACCAGTTATGCCCTGTGTATTTTCATGCACTGTTAGTTACATATAACTCCTATTTAAGTTCATGTATCTACTTAGACATCACTTTGTAGGCAAACCTTTCCTGGTTCTGTTATCCCCATCCAAATTGGTGTTAGTTACTCTTCTGATAGGAGTCCTCTTCACTTTAGTTGGTCACCTCCATTTGACTTGTAAATTTTCCTTCCTGGATGATAAATTCTTTATGTTCAGGGACCGTGTATTCCCAGTGGCTGAATTATGCCTCCCACATAGAGCGAAGCAAGTATTTGTTGAATGAAAAAGAACAAGATTAAGTATTGAGAAACAACTGTCTACAGAGGACCACACACTTCAGAAGTCATTCTTGTCTTGACTTGGCCGCTTCCTGTCCCTCTGTCTGGGGTGCCTCCTCACCACCTAGAATGTGGCTCCTTATTCTCAACTACTATGAATCTGCTTAAATCATCTCGGAGAGTTTGTCCTGGCTACTCAGTGTAAAGTAGATAGCCTGGTCCCCATTATTTTCTCTGCCAACTCCTTTGCTTTCTTCTCAGCAGTTACTACAACGTAACGTTGTATTTTACTTATTTTTTTGTTTTTTGTTTCTTTGTCTATCTTCCCCATTAGAATGTGTCCTCCCTCAGGACAGGGCCTCATCAGTCTTGTTCATCACTGTCTCCCCAGAATCCAGCACAGTGTCCAGCACACAGATTTTGTCTTTTTTTGCTCCTGCTGTAGTTTCACTGGGGAAAAAGCACGATGAATACACTATTTTTTTCTTTTAGGAAAAATTGACAGATTTTTGTATTCTGATCTTAAAACTCTTTTCCAAGAATCTGTTACAGAGGTTTTTTGTTTTGGTTTGTTTTGTTTTCCAAGCAGAAGAAGAGAGGGATAAAGATAAAGAGAAAAAAAAAAAAAAAGAGGAAGAGGAAGAAGAGGAAACATTGCCAATCTCTTGGAATAATGCTCCCACTCAAACAGACCTGGGTTTAAATGTTGGTTCTACCTCTTACACTTGCATTTTTTTTGAGTAAGTTAAAAAGCAACAACACAACAAAAAAAACCCCATAGCTTCTTTGTAAATCAGTTACTTAATCTGTGAAATTTCATATTTAGTTTCATATTTAATTATATATGAAACACATTTTTTTCAAAGTGGGTACATGTTTTGTGAATTTGAAATTTAAAATTGAATTTCCATTGACTTCACACAAGGTAGGCAATTTGTTAGGATGTAATATCCTTGGGTCACAGCTTTTATTTATTTTTCCTTAAACTTATTTTATTTTCTGTTAATTTTTACATTTTTGCACACATTTTCCAGATATTTTTTTCCTGGTCCTGAAACAGAAATATTTCGCGAATATATCTCTAGTTGTGGGTCTCTTTGAATTTATTTTACTTGGAAAAGATGCAGCTCCATCCTTCTTTACCCTGCAACCTTTGTGGCTGTGCTCTTTTTTCCTTTTTAAATGTAATATTTTATTTATAACAACAAATTATGTAAGTCTCAAATATATTACTCAAAAAATTTCACAGTTTGTTGCCTTATTCCTTCCAAATCCCAATTCTCACTGTTAAAAGCAGGTACATTCAATTTTTAAAGCTATGTGTTCTGTTATATGCCATCACTTTACTAAATACCATGTTTGTATAGAAACTGCTATTTTCCAAATTTAGACCACTGACTTTCTACAATAGAAAATATGTGTTTATCTCTCTTACATCCCCCATCCACAATTCTCAACCTCTCACCCAACTTCCTTCATAAATTTAGATTAAATCAATGTCATGTTTTGACCTTATTATAACTATTGATTAGGTTAGACATATCTAGCAGTTGCTTAGTTCAATTTATATTTTGCAGGAATTCTTCCTGAAAATTTCTGTCCTCCTACCCCAATATGGCGTCATGGAGCTCTAGACCTTCAGCACAGTTAATTTCCTGAGACTGCTCATCAATATCATACCAGAAATTCCGTTTGTCAGTTTTGTCTCTTGTGTATTTTTTTTATCCTGTAATTTTTGATACCCCAGTAGCAATGAGCACATCCAGTCCTCAGATCTTGGTTTCTAGATCTCCAGTTAAGAGGCACCTGGGTGGTTCAGTCGGTTAAGCATCTGACTCTTGATTTCTGATCATGATCTTGAGCTCCTGGGATGGAGCCCCATGTTGGGGGGGGGTCTGCACTCAGCAGGGAGTCTGCTAGAGGGTTCTCTTTCTCCTTCTGTCCCTCCCCTCTCCCTGCTTGCTCCCTCTCTCTATCTCTTTCTGAAATAAAGAAATAAATCTTAAGTAAATAAGTAAATAAATAAATTTCCAATTAAAAAATCTAGAAATCCTTTGAAACAGATTGACTGCAGGTTTGAGGCAAGAAAAATACCAGATGAACCTAGCACATCTTGTAATGTCAGAAAGTAAGGAAATGCTAAGAAAAAAGGGATGGTAGCATGCCAGAAGGACACAGAAGCCAACCTAAAAGACTTCCCAATGGCTAAAGTTAGAACAACTTGAACAACAAAATAATTACATATTACAGGACTACAACTCAAAGGATGAAATAAACATTACAAGCTCGTACTGATATAAATAACTAGCTAAATAAATAAATGGAGGTAAATAGACAATTCTTACTTATGAACTCTAATTAATAGATGTAGAGGGAAAGGAAATAGAAAATTATTTCTACAATACTACAGTAGAAATTTCCATTATATGGCCTGGATAAACTGACTATATCATCTTCCACATCGGAATCAGCTCACATCCCTGTACTGTCTTAAGCATAAGACACTCTTAATCTTTGATTCCTACATTTTGTCCCATTCATAGTGCCCTACTGGTTTCAAGTAGGTTCAAATTCTTCTCCACCAAGTACTGCTTCTTTGACCTTGGGGAAGTTCATAAGCCAAAATTGTCCTTCAGTCTTCCCTTCCCTCCTATTCTCTTCCCTTGCTGCTACTGCTTTATTTATGATCTCTCTTCTTTAGTTTGCACAACTGCAAGATATTCCAATAGTCCAATTGAGACGAAGAGACTATAAGTCAGGTATGAAGCTTATTGGTCAGGGCCAGCAGAAACCCAAGGGTTAAAGGTTAAGAGAGTAGATATAGTGATGAACTGCAGTATCTGAGCTGGAAATATCATCATTACTATAATCATCATGGAGTCATAACAACTACTGTTTATTGACTGGTTTTTGTGTATCAGACACTGTTAAATGTTTTACATGCATTATCTCAAATTGAGCTCATAGCAACTCCAGAAAGCTAGTACTGTTATTATGACGTTTTATAGATAAGAAAACTGAGGACTAGAGAGTTTAAGTAACTTCCCCAAGATCAAAGAAGCAGTACTTGGTGGAGAAGAATTTGAACCTACTTGAAACCAGTAGGGCACTGTGAATGGGACAAAATGTAGGAATCAAAGATTAAGAGTTGGAAAACACATAAAATAATAGTAACAAAGTGAGAGGATTGAATTATAGGAGATTGGTTATGATCAGAGAATAGAATGTTTGAGTTTACTATTTTACCCCTCAAGTAGTTCTGGATGACAAGTTTCAAGTTTCATTATGTAAGTAATGAAGCTACATGGTGCTCACGTGTGTATAATATGGAGCATAATCTTGAACAATGAAGATGCAAGCTGAGAGACAAATAATTCTCCCCTTCATCCTCTAGCCAGAAACTTCTGGGAGACATTTCCTAAGGCTCCTTGTGCGTCAGTTACCACTGCTGGTGACAGACTCAGTAATGTACCTGTGTATTGGCTTTTCCTTCGCTCATGTTTCTCTCCCCTGCCCTCCACTCCTCCTGGAGATTGTTTCCTAAATAAACAACCTGTACTCAAGTCTCTACCTTGCCTTAGGCTCTGCTCTGAAAAAAAAAAACAGGCCAAAACAATAGGACGTGGTCATAGAAGACAAACCTTCAGGATGAATGCTGCTTGCTAAAAGTGAGCCACCTCTTTCAAGATCTACCCCTGCTCTTCTTAATGCTTTAGGACTATAATCAAGTTTAGGTCTTGTGTTAGCCAGAGTTCTCCAAGAATCAGAATGAATAGAACCAATGTATATCCAATAGAAGGAGGGTGTGTGTGTGTGTGTGTGTGTGTGTGTGTGTGTGTGTGTGTGTGTATGAAGAGAGAGCAAGAAAGATTTATTTTAAGTAACTGGCTCATTCAGTTGAGAGGTTGGGGGTAACAAGTTTGAAATCCATACAACAGACCACAGGCTGGAAACTCAAGTAAGAGTTGATATCTTGAATCCAAATTCTGCAGATCAGTGGCCTAGAAACTCAGACAGTTTTTATGTTGCAGTCTATTTCAGGAAAACTCTGTCTTTGCTCTAAAGGCCTTCACTTGATTGGATGAGGCCCACCCATATTATGGAGGATAATATGTTTTACTTATAGTCTGTTGACTAATCACAACTAAAAAATTGCCTTCATAACAACATCCAGACTGGCATTTGACCAAATAACTGACACCACAGTCTACTAAGTTGACACATAAGACTAAGCATCACAAATATCAACATAGCTTTATGGGGATATAAAATCTCTGCTCTGGAGAAAAATAGCTTATACACCAAAGGAATTGAAAGTGCTGGTCCATTTGGACTGGCATGAACTATGAGATCACACATGGAAGTTAGTGTTGAACTACAGAAAGCAGGATATAAAACTGGATAAGAAAGAAGTTTTTGATATGAGAGCATTCTTCTCTGACTAAGGATTTAATGCCCACCAAGCACCCTTGGAGCCAATCCTAATATGCTGCTTAGAATGTTCCTTGAAATTTGGACGTGGAAATGGTCTACAGTAAATGAAATGGAGGTGTTAAAATTTGGTGGCCATAAGGTTTGCGAAGTGGAATATTTTAATGAATTTATTACATGAGATGGTAGAACTCATCACCTGGTTATGTTTCTTGAGAGGGCCTAGAGGGTACTACTTAAACTAAGGAAATGAGAACTACGCTGGTGCAGGGACACTGGCACTTTGAGGAAATCGATAGTGAGCATCCTCTATAGGGCTGGAGTTTATAGTAAACAATGATGCCACAACTTCCTACTGGTGATGGGGATAATGAGATTCCAGGATGGCAGAGGCCAGATGTAAGTTTGACACAGTTATTATAATGGGGAGCAAGGCTGGAGTGACAATTAAGGTCCTGGACTCAGTAATATCTGTGGTGATGGGTAACAGTCTATGGCGTTCTAAGAGTAGAGATATATGACCACCTATCAGGGTACTGCTTTATCAAAAGGTGTTGAGAAAAAGGCTGATAGCCATCGTAACAGAAGATTTATGGTTCTCTGTCCAGTTTCTAGATGTAAGTGAGCTTACTGATGCAGAATCCATCTAATGAAGGGTAAATTGGTTCCCCCTGAGGAAGGGCCCTCTAATGCAACTGTTTTGCCCTCATGTTCTGGATATTATAAAATATACCAAGACATAAGATCTTGGTCTCACTTGTGAGAGCATGAAAAAATTCATTAGATGATAGATATTATATATTTGGCATTGGGTCCAAGAAGGCCCAGAAGGCATAAGTAAATTATATTACCAGATAGCCCGGATTCCTGCAGCACCTATTTCTTTTGTATTCATGTCTCTTCCCCAGCTAACGCACGTTACCTCACAGGGGCAATTATGATCGATTGGTGAAGTAGGGAAAAACAGAACAGAAACTAAACCTGGTCCTGGCTCTCAAATGGGTCAACACAGTATGTTGAAGTTAATTGTAAGTGGACTGCTGCCGTATTACACCCCCACTCGGGGGTGGCCCTGATGGTGAAGGGAAATTCTCCCAGTGAGTAAAGCCAAGAACTGTATACTTGTTTTCTCATGTTATATGAAGGAAGAAATGGCCTGAACTATAGCGATTCATAACTTGTGGGCAGTGATGAATGGACAGGCTGACTGGTCAAACTCCTCAAAGAAATAAGAGTAAAAGACTGGAGAAATTCAGGATTAAGGGTAGTAGGGATGGTGATACTTGTGGTAAAAACAGTGATTCTTAGACTCATCTGCTTATGTTAGTTCCATCTTATCTTCTGAACAGTCGCAATCTATTTGTAGTAAATGCCCAGGCTCCCGGCTTTCTTCCCTCTTTCCTTATTGCCTTTAAGATTTCTCCATGGGCGGGGGAGGGGAAGGTGCCTGGCTGGCTCAGTCAGTTAACCGGCTCAGGTCATGATCTCAGGGTCCTGGGGTCAGCTGCCACAGGGCTCCCTGTTCAGAGGGGAGTCTCCCTCTCCCTCTGCCTCTGTCCCTCTCCCCACTCGTGCTCTCTCTCTCAAATAAATAGATAAAATCTTACCAAAAAAAAAAAAAAAGGTTTCCCCGTTGGGGAGCCTGTGTTGTTTATGCAAACTTGGACAGTTGAAGAGGACATATATTTCTATGGGGTTGTGCTGTGCTCTGGAATGAATTTTCTGACCTAAGAAACCCCTTGGATCCTCCCTGACCTTTGCTACAGAACACAGTATTTTCCAAACACGAAAGTTTCCAAAGCCTGTAAATATTCACGTGGATAGTTGATGTCTTTAAAATATTTGATATTCACAAGCTATGACTCTTGATTTATTGTCTTATATTTATCAGTAAATGCTCACAATTTTCTTCATATAGATTATGTATACATCTTATACATACAGGTCATTCCTAACTATATGATATGATATGACATGATATGATATTGTTGCTGCTAATAAGTTTTTTTTTTCCCAAAAATCTACTTGCATATGTTTATTTGGGTTGTGTCTTGAGTAAGGGCCCCTAGGGAAGGGTGAGCAAGAGATGAAATCTGGCCAGAGCCCACTGCCATCAGCTGTGTGCTCTGGCAAAACTGTGTGTGCTAGAAGAAAGAGCTTCTTTTTCTATTTCATGGAAAGTTGCCTCCTAGTCTCCATGTCCTGTGTGTGTGGGTGGGTGGGGAAGCGGTTTAAGATGGTCATCTTTATATTTTAAAATATGTTGGGCGCCTGGGTGGCTCAGTGGGTTAAAGCCTCTGCTTTCGGCTCGGGTCATGATCTCAGGGTCCTGGGATCGAGGCCCGCATCGGGCTCCCTGCTCAGCGGGGAGCCTGCTTCCTCCTCTCTCTCTGCCTGCCTCTCTGCCTACTTGTGATCTCTCTCTCTCTCTGTGTCAAATAAAGAAATAAAATCTTTTAAAAAAATAAATAAAATAAAATACGTTGATTTTTACAGATTTCTTTACTTTTCCATCCATTTCAATACACCATGTTTTACATTATTTTCAAGTATTGTGTCCACTGAAACCTAGCACACTTGCTCTGAACAAAGGCCCAGTGGGATAGAAATACTAGTTGGTGCTGTTTAGCTTCTGGGCATCAGTACTTCGACTTGTCAAGACCTTGTGTGTATAGTTAACAATACCTTAAAGGTTAAACTTGAAAACATATAAAGAAGGCAAAAGAATTTATAAGAATGACTCAGGCAAGAGTCGACTAACTCAACCTATATTCTGTAATCGGAACTATAGTCAGCTTACCATACGTGTTTCTGTAAAATAAATTATAAGGATGTGTTTCACAAAGATTCCTGGAAGCACCAATAGTAAACAACCCTCTGTTAAGTTGTTTACTATTTTCAAGCCCAGTAATGTGTTGATTAAAATGTTATATGCAGGGATGTCTGTGTGGCTCAGTCAGTTAAACGTCTGCCTTCTGCTAGGGTCATGATCCCAGGGTCCTGGAACTGAGTCCTGCACTGGGCTCTTAGCCTTGTGGGGAGCCTGCTTCCCCAACCCCCTGCTTGTGCTTTTCCTCTCTCTAAAATATATATATATATATATATATATATATATATATATATATTATAAAAATGTTATGTGCAAACAGGAACCATTTTTCTCTACTTTCTTCTAAACCCTTCCAATTTTCTATCTTTTTCTATTGTATCACACTTGTCAGCATCATGTTGAGTAATAGTGAGATAAAGCATTTCTCTTTCATTTACGAATTCACTGGAAAAGCCATGCATCACCATGAGGTATTTTCTACTCTGTGAAGACATGCTTTAAGTGGAGCTGGCCTTCGACCACCTCCTGCCACAGAGAGTGGCAGAATCCGAGCTGTGAGCTAAGGCTCTGTCTCTGGCACTCCCGGAGGTGTTGCCTTAGCTGTCTACTATTACCACCAGCTCTCAGCGCCCAGCCAGGCCCTCCTGTTTACACCTATTCCTTAGGTCTCCATTCACAGGTCATCCCATTGAACTTTTGACTTTGTTGCTCAGAGGCAGAACCCAACTGATCTTTCCTTCTCTGAAGTCAGTCAAAGTGTTACTGCCTCATGGGTTAAGAGGACTCTGCTCTAGATCTGGTGGCATTTTTCACATCCTGGCTCTGCTGGCGACTAGCTGGGTGATCTTGGACAGGTGAATTAGCCTGTCTCTGCCTCAGTTTTCTTGTCCACGTAGAAGGCACAATGGTCCCTACCTGAGAGGTTCCTGTGAGGCGTAATCGCGATTGTGGGTCATTCATGTAATTAGCTCATGGAGTGTAGTGTCTGTTCAATATGTAAAAATATTTACTAAATTGGGCAGGGAGAAGGTGGCCCTGCCCTCTCCCGAGTCTCTTCCTGTGCATTTGAATGTCCAACAAGCCACAGTTTCCTTTATCGTCCCAGCCTTTACGGACCACAGCACAGCCCCACGGAAATGCGTACGCATACTGGGCTTCACACAGAGCTTTACAGAGATGAGAGAGTGGGTGGTAGAAACTAGGAAGCAAAAATAATAAAACAAAACAAAACATCGTAATATTAGAAACACCTCCTCTTAAAACCCTTGCTGTAACCTACCCAATCATGTGATAGGAATTTCTTAGTAGCCTCCAACACTGGGCCTCTGGCCCATGCTGTGCCATTTGAATTCCCTCTCTTTTCTCATTTTTTCCTCTCCTAGTCTCTGCTGTGCCTTCTCTCTGCCTCTAAATTTGTCTTTATTTCTAATGTAGTGTGCCTTATCCATTTCTTTGTTTCCTCATCTCCCTCCGGTCTTTGCTTCAAGTCCTCAGGTTTTAGCACCCACAATATCACAGTATTTCCCTAAACAAGGACATTTTTCTATTCGAGCAAACTCTGGTGCCAGATACTAAGGTAACCTCATCATCACACTGTCAAACACCCGTAGGGACCCTGATCAGGCAATCAGACAGGTAGGAGCTTGTCAGGTCTGCTGGGAGAACGTTCCTGACGTTAAGACAATGTGCTTCTTTTCCTAGATTAAAAAATAACAATAATGACAGTAATGTTGTTAGGGGTAGATGCCAAACTGTCAAATGGCCTTTTGAGTCTTCAAAAACAATTCTTTATTACTGATGCACTCACTGATAGGAGAGATTGAACTTCATTCACAAAAATCCCCTTTCTTGTTTTCACAGTTCTCTCATGCTTCAAGTTGGTTACTATGCCTACTGATGTATTCATTTCTGTTTATATGGACAAGCCAATGGTTGCTGAAGACTAGTTAAAAAATACCCTTGTTTCCTTTAAACCCAAGACTCAAAACCTTCCTCAAGTTTTACAGTATTTATATAGCTTTAACATTTTCCTCATGCTGTTTTAAGTGTTTTATATCTGGTAGTTTATTTACTCCTCACAATAATCCTATGATTATTAATTAATTAATAATTAATAAATTAATTAATTAATCCTAGATGTGATTATTATCCCCCTTTTAAGGATAGCACCACCTAATGCATTAAGTGACTGTCTAAAAGCACAAGGTGAAGACATGATAGGTATGAAATTTGCATCCAGGCAGCCTGGCTTTAACCACTACACTAAATTTCTTCTCTAATAGAGGAGCTATTGATGACAAATACATTCAAAAGTATACTATTAGAGTGAAATGATCCCCTTTGAAAGGGACTCACTGTAAGTTCATCTCAGTTATCCTCCTAGAAAGACAGAGAGAAATAGGGTCTAATCTGAAGTGTGTATGGGATAGAGAGTGGGTTTGGGAGAGGAATTGATAAGAAAAAAAGTGAAATGGGAGAAAATACAATTCTATAATTTTGCTTCTATCCATGCCTTACTACGTCCCCGGACCTGGTTATTGGAAACATTCTACAACTACCTTTACCCCACCCAGCTTCACTTTCTAGTCCCTGCGCCCATCCCCGAGAATCTGGGTAAGTGTTCCCAGAGCAGCGTCTGGATGGCAGGCATTGGGAAACAAACACCCAAGCACTTGGCAAACCTGAAATTCCTGATCTCATTCCAGTCTAGGTGAATCTGGCCTGGACTGGGGGAAGGAAGGGATCAAGGAATATGCATCTCTAGCAAGAATCGCAGGTAATATCTGTGCATTCTAAAGTTTGCAAACTGCTGCTGGACAACTTTTCTGCATATGCATATTTTTGGTGTTGGCCTGCAGTCCCAAAATAACTGCAAAGCCATTTTCTTTACTGAGATTCTGTGGTCCTGAGGACCAGACACCAACATAATGAGCTTGTTTACCTGAGAGCTCCACTTTTTCCTTTGATGTGGCCAACAGATTGCAAAATGCAAAAATCTCTTTTCCTGTGAAAGAGAGCCAAAGTGAAACCTCAAAAAGGTTGGTGTAACTAACCTAACACTAATAAATCCATACCCAAACAACTTTACAAAATAAAAATATCCGTCAATCTACTCTTACAATAGCTTCTGTCAGTATTTCTTGGTGCTTTAAAGTATCTCTCTTCACTCATTTGAGAAATGTTGGTGTAAGCATCTTACTGTACATCCTTGAAATCCAGTATTTTGTTTTTGAAGTAGGCTTTGTGGTTTAAAATGTATTTTCAAATGCCAAGCTATGAAAAATATTCCTAAGCGTAAATATCTGTTGCTACATTAGTATAATTCTACTGCTTACGGTACCAGCACATTTTAGATCATCCAAGATATATCTGAGCCAAAATACTGGTGTCCCAAATCCTTAAATTAATGGGAATTAAGAAAAAGAGGTAAACAGAGTAGTCAAATAATTTTCCTGTGTTGAACTTTATATCTTTAAATTGAATGATAATTTGTTTAATAGAATATAGTCAGCTTCAATTGCCTTATTCTTTAGCTTAACATGAAGTGACAATTAGCATTCCTTTTAAGATTTGCAAGTTTTGAGATAATAAAGTAAAACTGGACAAAATTCTATTAATTTGGCTTTATCCAATCTTGAATCATTTTGGATAATGCTGACACATTTAGTTTCTTCCATGGGGTAGTTGGCTCTTCCAAGGCATATAATTGAACAAGTTTCTACCTGCGGTGCTTATCCCAGCTCAAAACGTGAGTCAGTCTATCTGTGCATGTAGAACAAGTTTCTTGTTAAGTAATGATCACGCGGAGCATTCCTTGCTATGTATTGACTAGACATTTGCTGATTCGGAATAATGGAAATCATTAAAAGATGCTACCAAATGGATGCTTGAAGTTCATGTCTTCACAGATTCATGTTGAGGGAGTATCATTTATAACCCCAAAGACACAATCTCAGGGTCTGTTTATCATAATAATGTCTTATACTATCAAATCATCTTTTATCAGGGATCTCAAAGGGATCCTACAACACTAATTTCACCTTTTCCTATGATATGTAGGGACAGCAATTCCACAGCACTGAGCAAAGAGTTGGAGAACAGCTCCAACCTGCTCAAGCCTTGATAAACTGAGTGGATGGGAGGCCCCCGGTGAGCCCGTATCCCATCAGTGGCAGGGACCATGTATGCAAGACAGTGCTCTGAGTCAACTCTTGTGCTGGGAGAGTTAGAAAAGTCCTCCTTTGTTTGAAATTTTGTCAAGAACTCAAGTGAATATAACCCTTATAAAGGCAAGAAAACTTTTTGAGTGGATGTTGATATAAGAAGATACTTTCTCATACTGTGGATAGACAGGGGCCCAATGGTGCAATTACTATTATCAAGTCCCTAAGCTAAGCTACAGTGCTCCCAGCCAGGACCTCCTGGGGGCTTAGGGGTGACCTTAAGTTCTAGTGACCAAAGGTCAAGTTTTGCCCGGACAATCCCAGTTTATACTTTTGTTTGGGACGTAATTATGACTTTGATCCCTGTCAATCTCAAAAGTGTTCTAGATGAGGTGAGGAAATATATGATCACTAACATCACCTTAGGTGCACAGTTCTGTACTTAAAGACCTCTCTTGAAAAGAAAGCTACAGAGAGCCTCAGTGTGTAAAGAGAAACTGCTCAGCTGTGCTCATGCTTCCTAAGCCTCAATTTCTCATAAGGCATTTGGATAATGATACTCACTTCACAGTGTTGTTCTGAGGACTAAATGTGATAATAAAATAAAGTACCCCCCACCAAATACACACATCCTTGAAGAGCCACAATAAATTCTCTAGAAGCTCAAGTCTCATTCCATTCATTTCCTTTTTTCTTTTATCACACCGAGAAAGAAATCTGCATTCTATTCGAATATATGTGGGAAAGTGAGAGCATTTTTTCACTTTATAGAGTCCTCAGGGGCACAGAAATCTTTATGCCTCCAGAAGCCTCAAGGTCCCTAAAACTCCTCTTTTTTTTTTTTTTAAAGATTTTTTATTTATTTATTTGACACAGAGAGAGAAATTACAAGTAGGCAGAGAGGCAGGCAGAGAGACAGGGAGAGGAGGAAGCAGGCTCCCTGCTGAGCGGAGAGCCCGATGCGGGCCTTGATCCCAGGACGCTGAGATCATGACCTGAGCCGAAAGCAGAGGCTTTAACCCACTGAGCCACCCAGGCGCCCTAAAACTCCTCTTTTGGAGGAATGTAAGGTGAGAAGACAGGTCAGTCCTTCCCGCCATGGGGTTGGATTGTATGACCAGCCTGCAGATGGTAGGGAGTCAGCTACTATATGGAGCCAAAACTTTCAGTTCAGATTAAACTCAAGTCAACATAAGAAAGAAATTTCTCATTAAACTGAAATGGGATCAGTACCCCCACAAAGTACAGAATGTCTTGCCAATAAGGAGGCCAAATACGGGTTAATCATATGATTGGGATATGATGCGGGAGGTTTTCACCTCAGAGAGGATTAGCTCAGTACTGGGAATGTCTCCTCCCTTGCTTCTGTCTATCCATGTCATTCATCTTAGTACTGTACAGTTCCTATATTTTCCAAGAGATATATAATTTAGTCCTTTTTTTCCCTGTTGTCATTAAGTATATTAATTCAAAGGGACCACACCCTCCACTCATTTTGACTCTTCCATAATTTTTATCTCAAATGCTGAGCATTGAACAAGTCAACAAGTACTAGTCAACTAATACTGACTAGAAAAGCAGACACATTTTCACAGAGATTTCTCCATACTTGCCAAAAATAAAGATTGACACTGTAGTCAGCATCACCTGTGGCCATACAACTATTTTTTTCATGTCTTCACAGGAGGCAAGAAACATGGCATTCAGCTAACTCAAGAAATGCAATGGCCCTTTGATTATGACTCAAACGTTTGACTCTGGAGACTTAAACTACAAAAGGCTGTGTCAACAGGCTGAAGATGAATACAAACAAAAAAATATACTTTAACATTACAGTAACTACTACAAGGGAAGCCTGATTAAGTAATAAAAAGTACAAGTATGTGAAAGAGAATTATAATTGTTGTTCAGAACATAAGAGATCTTGGCATAGTCTGTTGTTTGAAGGTCTGAAAATGCTTATTATGTTAGGTCAAATATAAACCACCACTAAGATTATATAGTTAAGATGAGATGAAAGTGACAGATTCTTGCAAGAATACCAATCGATCATTTCAAATCACCTAGATTTTTTAAAATAATATGATCAACCAATAGATAAAATCTACTAAAATTGGCGAAAAACATATCTAATATACCACCAGAACTTACAAATGCATGCACAATAAATTTAGCTTATTTGGGAAGCTTTTTCAAAATCACTGGTATTTTGGAGCAGATGGCTGGCTCAGTCCTTAGAGCATGCAATTCTTGATCTCAGGGTTGTAAGTTCGAGCCCCATGTTGCACGTGGAGCCTACTTAAAACACACACACACACACACACACACACACACACAAAAGCAAAATCACTGGTATTTTGAACTTGAAATACAGTATTAAATTTAGTCTATAAGAAATTGAGGTGTGTAAATATTTGCATATGTGTAAAACAATACATATAAAGTATATCTAATAATAACTGTTGAAATCTGCTCTCATATTATCGTCCCTCTCTGGGCTTAATCTTGTGTTTGTCTGAGAGGCTCTTGTTATTTTAGCTTCGTTTTCCAGAGAATAGGCAGCAATAAAGGTGCCTCTGCCATCCCCTCTCCTTAACAAGTTCATTATACGAGAAAGTCAAATAATGTATACTAACCCTAAATGGTATATAAAAACCTACGCGATCTTGAATTGTTACTGAATTAAAATTCTTTTGGTTGCAAGTTATAGAAACCCAGTTCAAATTGGGTTATGAGGCCAAAATGAAAAGCCTATTGAGTCACAAAAATCAAAGAATTGCAGGCAGGGAGGCGTGGTAGGAGGCTCCTGGGATTCTAAGACAGGGACTCCAGCACTGCCAAGACTCTCTCTAACTTGCCCAGTGTTTGTCCCTCCATTTGCCTTCTCTCTTTTCCACAAAAGATTGTCTTGTGCCTTCACTAGCAGGGACGAGAGGCTTTTTTTCCTTTTAACTGCCACCCCAATGAATCCCAAGGGGACCTGGAGCATTTGCTCTCGGGTCATGTGTCCACCTGTGTGACCAAGTTCAAGGGATAGCATGATGAAGATTCCCTCTCAAAATACAGGCACAAGAAGAAAGGGAGCTGGATTCCCAGAGGAATGGGAGTGCTGCTCCCAGGAGAATGGGGGAGTGTTAGGGAAGGCGTGCGATAATTGTCCTCTATAAGGAATAGCTGCTCTAATGCAGGCGAAGGTGTCTGGCTCTGGCCTATTTAGAATATCAAAATATGGCACCATCAGAAACCTCTTTCTTGGTCCTTTAATTATATAGCTTGTTGGGGCACCTGGGTGGCTCAGTTGGTAAGCGACTGCCTTCGGCTCAGGTCATGATCCCGGAGTCTCGGGATCGAGTCCCACATCAGGCTCCCAGCTCCGTGGGGAGTCCGCTTCTCCCTCTGACCTTCTCCCCTCTCATGCTCTCTCTCTCTCTCTCAAAAATAAATAAACAAATAAAAATCTAAAAAATATTATATAGCTTGTTGAAGTGAGGAGGAGGGGTACAATTACGAAGAGAATGAATGAAAAGATTTTGCAATATTGGGGTTTATAAAATTCTATGTGACTTGTATACTCTATATATCAGACTTGGCCTGTGATTTTGCCTGATACCCATAATGCCATTTGATCAATAACATGGCCTAAGATGCTGTGGCTTCTGGGTTTTATTTTTTAATGTTACTCTTGGATATCAATCAACTACAGACACCTTTCTACAACTACTGCCACTACTACTAAGAAAAAATGTAGCCTTCATTAATTCTTAGTGGGTATCTGTTTACAATTTAATCAAGACACTGACCTCTCACTTTTAAATCTTCCAACATTTATTTTGATCATGGAGTCAATTGTTTCCACATAACAGTTAAGAGGTCATGCCTTTTTTTTTTTTAAAGATTTTATTTATTTATTTGACACAGAGAGAGAGAGATTACAAGTAGGCAGAGAGGCAGGCAGAGAGACAGGGAGAGGAGGAAGCAGGCTCCCTGCTGAGCAGAGAGCCAGATGCGGGCCTCAATCCCAGGACCCTGAGATCATGACCTGAGCCGAAGGCAGAGGCTTTAACCCACTGAGCCACCCAGGCGCCCAAGTGGTCATGCCTTTTAATGAAACTCAGAGGTTCTCTCACAAATGCCATACATGAAGTAGTGACAACAAAGATTTTGGAAAGAAGCAACTTGAAACTGAAAATTATTGGAATTTCCCCCAAGTTAAAATTTTACAGTTGCATTCTTTAAATAGCTGGATACGTTCTTACTATACCTGGATATGATAGCCTACTTTAGGTTGAAACATCTTGGAAAGTAAACATATGCCCATTTGATTTCCAGTATTTCTCAAACATTGTTCCACACTTAGGATTTTAGAAAGACCTAAAATATTTAGAGACATTTTTAATATATTAAATCTTACCACATTCTGAGCCAGTAGATCTGTGTTGTGTCACTTAAGTATTCTATTTTATTGGTTTCTTTTTTAAATTTTCCAGGTGATTCAGAAGCACTATCATTTTGGGAAACCATGAATTTAAACGCAAATACCTAATCTTCCTGCAGATTCCATTAGCAATAATTTGTAAAGAGTACTCATTTTATATAACTCATGAAATAACTCTGTTCTTCAAAATCAGAGTATCTCCAATACTTCTCTAAAGACTGGATTTTTGTCCTGGCAAAAACCCAATCCTATGTAACAGCAGAAAAGGCCTCTATTTTGTTCATCTATAAAATAAGAGTGTTAGAGGAAATGATTCTTAGATTTCCTTTAAGCCATACATTTATTTAATGTATGTAATCCTTCAGAATTATATGTGAAAAAGAAATGTGAGTAGAAATATTTATTACGATTTTCCACAAAACTATATGGGTTACATAAAATGCTGGAAATTGTAGAACAAATCAAAAGCCATAAATAAGTGAGATTAGTTCTTGAATTAAAAAAAAAATATCCAGACTCATAGCTGAATCTATCTAAGAGGCCAGCATTAGAGTCATATAATGATTTAACTCGCCGTGGTCAGTATTTTCATATAATTTTCTTACTGATCCAGAATAAGCATAGTGACATGTCTAGAAAGTAGCTGTCAGTATGCTGAGCTTTGGCAAAGAACAGTTTCAAAGTAGGTGGGGTGAGCCTTTTCTCTCTCTCTCTCTCTCTCTCTCTCTTTTAGTGAGATGTCACGCCTATCTGATTAGGACGCTGTGAGTCATTGTATTTGGCATACTCTCAACTGAAACATACATTTGCTTTTCTTTCTTTGGTCTCTCCCTCAGTTATCATCATGGGAAAAGATAAAAGTCACAAACCATAAATTAAGATATTCTCAAAAGAAAGATCCCATTTTGGAAGCACATCTAATTTCCCAGAACCTTGTATTGGTTGGACTGTCTTCAACCTAAAAATATTACCTGTGATAAAAGGCTCTAAATTTTTGTATTGCTCTCTCATGTTCTTATATTGTACCATAAGTATATTTACCTTTTGTCCCCTTGGGAAATGGTTTTAAATTAAATATTAAATCGTGATTGCTATTTCAGGTGGTGGTGATATTGCAAATCATTTCTTAAGCCTTTGAGACTAGTTTTGTCTTTACTCTTTTCTTGCACCCTTAAGAACTCACGGCAGTACCATACTGTCATTTTTATCTTAATTAATGTTATTATACAGATATCGATCCCACAATGGGGAAGAAAGAAGAGAAACAGCCATGTGTTTTATCTAGGGTAAACTAGTTTTACCAAAGTAAATTCTACAAGATGTTGGTTATGTTGCCTCTGCTTTTCATTTACTTTGAATGTGAGTCAAAGTCACTTCTTTTGAGACATGCAATGAGGATCACATTCCCCACTGCAAATTTAACTTTGGACTTTGGCAATAAATGGCCTTCAGTAAGATAATCCCATAAAAATGTTCTTTCCTGCCCGCTGATCTTGCTGCACAGGTCTAAGATTTCCTCTCGTGACATCAAAGTAACTCTGATATCAGCATCTCCTTTTTTCGTCTCTTGGGTCTTTATTCTTCAGGTCCGAATATCTCCCTGTTCTGAAGAGCTCAGAAATCTAACACTGACTGTTAGACTTATACAAGCAGATAGAACCTGATTTTCTTCCAAGACTCCAGCTGACTGCCGGTGCTCCTTTTGTCAATGATTAACTTCATTATGAGGCTTAAGAAGTGGTGACAAATACGGGGTTGCGAGGTCAGCAATCTAGGCTATATCTCTCACCTTGCGAAAAATATTCTGTTGGTCCATTAAAACCCATTTTGAGGTATGAAGCTAGAAGTCTGGTCAGAATCAAAATGCACATTTACTAAATATACCTCACGTGGTAAAAACCCTTCCAGAAGCCTAACATTTAGACTTTATGAAAGTTAAAATATCTGATGCATGTGTACAGTACATGTGCCAAAGTTTGAAAATAAAATGCAAGCTTTGGGTATGTGGTTCATATTTAAGAGGAAAGGTGCAGGTTGTAGTTCTGGCCTGCTGCCCATGTCCATTTTCTGAAGAATAAAGCAGCAATCACTTCTACTCCAGGTCTCTCCAGGTGTTCCGGTAGTGGTGGTTTCTGGGCAGCCATCTACAGAAAATTCTCCACCCTTGCACTCAATCCACAGCTCCTCCCTGTTGAAGCTTGTCCCATTTGCCTTCTGAGGTCAGACTAAATCCCGGCGAAAGTTCTGATCACTGGCTGAGATAATCTGGAATAACTGGATTAATCTGGAATAACTGGATTGCATTTTGCAAGTTCTCAGCTGGGTGGTGGTGGCTTACTCATAATTGAGGGATCCCATAAGGCCTTCCTAGAGATTGGTGCCCATATCAAAGTCCGTCCTGAAAGTTTAAATTCTGCAAATTTCAGGAAGTCTCTTATCAGGAGACTTTGACAGCTCTGTTTACACTAGCTTTCATCAGTAGTTTAGCAGAGAAAATTTCCTTCACTGCCTCATGGAGGAAACAGACCCCATGTGAGAATGCTTGCCATTGAAATAGAAAATACACAGGAAGCAAAGCTCACGTGGAAGCCACCTCCATTTGTGACTCTTCCACCCCCTTAAGAAATTTCTGGGCCTTTATGCTATGAGTTCTCTTGTGTGCTGGAAGTCTATGTCCTATTAAAGGAGGACAACATATATATAGACTTTTTCTCAGTTTAAAGTGAAAATTAAAAGGAAAACCAGGCCTCTGTATCATTTTTATTTCGGCGAGTTTTTGTCGTTGTTATTGTTCTCATTTTAAACTTGTGGAGTTGTTCTAGCTTATGAATATCTGAGCTTCCCTCATTCAGGTAGTTGTTATGAAAGAAGTTGAAAGCTTGAATGAAAACTCTAGCACTGGCTAGACTTCCCCCAGGTGGAAAAGTGAGGCAAAGGGACCAGGAGTCAATACTCACTATCTTACTAGCATCAGATATAAAACTGTTTTAGAATCTGAGGATGGGGTATAGGAAGGTACAGTGTAATTTGATTTATAAATGGACACAAATTCACCCAGCCCTCTTTCTACCTTATTTGCGACAAAACTAAGCATTGAACTACAGAAGTCTACTTCTCTTAAAAATGAAACTAGATTACAGTTTCTTAAAATCTCCAACTTTGCATTTCCAGAGCAAACTCAATTTTGCAGATGCCACGGGAAGAAGTATTTCTAACTACGCTTATCTGCCTTCAGTTATGTGTTCGACCATAAAATAAGATTTCTTTGAATGACTCTAAGTCAACGTTCATGAGATGACATACAAAATTCGACTAATGGAAAAAATCGTCTATCTTTTACTTTAGGTTTCCTAATAAGCAGCATGTCACAGTAGGAGGTTCTTGATGAGTACACAAACTCTGAGAAGTAAAACCAGCCATTGGAGTTACTACGATTTAGGCCCAAGTTTATAGCTGGGTTTTGTGGTCACAGAATTAAAAATGTCAAAGCATGCACAGTTAAAAGAAAAAAGTAGCTCAAGTAAGAGGAGATAACATTTATTACTGTTTGATTCCATTAGAAAATCGGAATCAAAGATGAAAGGTATACAAGGTACTCTTAGGGGCGCCCGGGTAGCTCAGTGGCTCAGCCTGTTAAGCGTCTGTTTTCGGCTCAGGTCACCATCTCAGACAGAGTCCTGGGATCCAGCTGGAGTCTGGCTGCTCAGCAGGGAGTCTGCTTCTCCCTCTCCCTCTGTCCCTCCTGTCACCTCATGATCTTTCTCCCCTCTCTCTCTCTCAAATAAATAAAATATTGGATAAAGGAGAAGATGTTATAAATAGAATACCGTAGTCTTAAACAGTCTATTAATCTTCCTATCCCTCACATGAGAACTCTTCTAAATTGTAAAGATGGCAAGTGTGTTTATTATTTTGCAGCTTCTAAAGTGTCAGTAACCAATCAATGATTCTGAATCAAGAGCCCATAGTTTCCATTTCATGCTATGTAACTTAGTAAGTCAATTGCATGTATAAATCTAAGTTATTCTTTATTTCTTTAGTAAAATGTTATTTGAGTGCAATTATAATAAACTGTTGATGATGGATAAACAAAACATGTGATCAAGCTTTATATTTAAAAAAAAAACAATTTTGAGGTGCATTTACTCTGTGCTTCATACTGGCTTTAACAATGTCCATGCATTATGTTTAATCCCCAGGAGAATCCAGTGAGTTAGTGAACACCTATTTAATACTGAGGGACCTGAAGTGCAGAGAGAGGTTATATAACTTGCTCAGCTCACACAGTTAATAAAAAAAAAAAATGGAGCCAGAATTCAGACAGAAAATTTTGCTCTCAGAAATATACTATTTTGATAAATGTTGCTGGTAGCCATCGGTACTTATGTTATGAATGAAGCAGAGACAGTCTGTTGTGTGGATTAATAAACTGGGGTTCAGGAATCTGGGCTCAGACCACAGGGAGCCAATTGCTGTATCCTTGGTATGTTAGAAACAGCCTAAGTGCTGACACCAACTTGACTTTTGCAAACTCATAGTGTGATCTTGAGGAAGCTGCTTATCTGTTCTGTGTGTCAGTGTTCTTTTCCGCAAAATAAAAAAATGAACATGGCACTATCTGCAAGGTTGTCAAGAGGATCAATTAGATATGAAATTCCTCCCACATGAGTGCATGCTGGTATCCCTCTGTCCTTCTATTCTAAAGGCCTCAGGTAGCTTATTTGTGAATTAGGTAAGACACGTGCTTAACTGATTTGCATCTCAGATAGTGCAAGAATGTAATATTTCAGCCAGACTAATGTAAAAATATACTTTTCTGAAAGGAAATTATCTACTTATGAGACAAATCATGAGTATTTTGAGGGAAAAGCATATTTTATAACCAGAAAAGTCGTATCCCCTAAGTTTACCTAGCTGGCATTTTATCAATTTCTTGATACATGTAATTGTAATAGGTTATATGTAATATATATGTAATGTAGTGTGATATATGCAAATGTAATACGTAATAATATTAATCGTAATATGTCTTACAATTATTTCTAAATGTAATTATCTATGGGCCAAACACAATGTTCATTTAATTTATACTCAGAAGATGAGCCTATGTTCTTTATTTTTAAGGTAAAATAACTCCTTGCATGTTCCACATTATATTATTTTTAAAACAGAAGTTCCCACTTGAGCCCTTTAATTCTAGAATGTTACTGTCATAGCTTTTAAACAGGAGCCATCTACTGTCATCCTTAAATTAATATTGCTCATTCCCATAAACTGGACAAAAATAATTATCACTGAAAAAGAAGAAATGTAGAGATAATATATATGCATGTTTGTAGTGTTATGACTGAATACAATTTGCTGGAAAGCTCTGCTCATAAACTCCATTTTCTTCCTGAGAAGCTGTAGAAATAAACTTTTATGCATGCATTTATTCAAAGAATACTTAATGGAGAGCTTGCTCTGCCATGTACCAGGCAGAGTTAAGTTTAAGTCCTGTAGATACAATGATGAACAGGAGAGCCATGAGCTCTGCCCATGGGAGCAGGGGTCTCATGGGAATGGGTTAGGTAAACAGCACCGCTATTAAGTAAACAGCATCACTATACGTGTGAGGGAGGCCAGCCAGGGAAAGGGGAGTGGGCACATACCAGGGACCCTAAATGAGATTTCCTACAGGAGGTGGGGAAGGGTAAGCTGGTGGGAATGACTTTCAAGCTACTCTCTGAAGGATAAGAATTACCAACTACAGGGGAAGAGTGGGGGAAACAGCATGTGTGAAGATCTCCAAGAGAGACCTTAAGAGATGTACAGGAACCTGAGAGAAGTTTGATCTGGTTTGAGCAGAGTGTGAGGGGGGAGAGTACCAAGAGAAGAGGATGAAAAGCTCAGGAAGAATCGGCTTTTGCAGGGTTCTTCTAGCAGTACTCAAAAATTTGGAATTTCTTCTAGGAGCAAAGGGTTCCAACCATTATAGCAACATGGTAGCGGTGGGGGAGACATTTAGAAACCATTGACGTCCACTTTGATGTCCAATTTCTTAGACCAGAGTATGCTTCCATAGATATAGAGGCCTCACAAAATTGCCTAGAACCCTTCTAGGTTGGATCTCTTTGTTAGAATATGTGGATTATGCTCAATGCCACCATTTCATAGAGAAAAATGAAAATCATATTTGTGGGCAGCCATCTGCTTTCAAACCAGTGATTGACTGACACCTTCGACCCATCCAGACTTCCTCCCACTGTACCTATTGTACACCTCTCTGCTGAGGCACCCTCCACTTTGTAAGTGAAGTGGGAGAATTATTCTGGATGTTCAGTGCTTCAGGCTTGAGAGGATCTATAAAAAGCTTCTCAAGCCACGGGTACCTGGGCGGCTCAGTTGGTTAAGCATCTGCCTTCAGGTCAGGTCATGATCTCAGGGTCCTGGGATCCAGCTCTAAGGCTGGCTCCCTGCTCAGTGGGGAATCTTCTTCTCCCTCTAACTCTGCTCCAACCCGCCCGTTCCTGTTCACTCTCTCACTCTCTCTTTCAAATAAATAAATAAAATCTTTAAAAAAAAAAAAGGCTTTTCAAGTGAAACGACCACCCTCCAACACAACCTCAATAGCCTCTTGTCATAGAAGTGGAAGACATGGTGCTTTTCACCTTGCACTGTGAAATAAAGCACTTGGATGAACAAATGCTGAATACTGGCCTTGATTCCTACTTCACTGTGTCTTTATGTCATTTTTGGGAAAGGCGTTGAGCCTGGAAGTCAAAAGACTTGAACTTGCATGCAAGCTTTGCTACCTAACAGTTCTATGATTCCAGCAAATAGTTTAACTGGCATAGCCTCACTCCCTCCCTCTGTGAAACTGGAATCTCACTCCTGCCTTGCAATGGCTTTGGAAGGATATATAAGATAACTATAAAACAACGACAACAACAAACATACACAAAGAAAAACAAACAAAAACCCTGCCTAACATAAAACGGAGTAAGTAGGAACAGCTGTCATTTGTTGAGTATGCTGTATGTCTGGCTACTGTACATTTGACTTAATCCCCATAACACCCCTTTGATAGGTATACTTTTCACTCTCTACAGGTAAGGAAAATAGAGCTTAAAAGGTTGGTTAAGCAACCTGCCAAAAGCCATACAGCTAAGTGGCAGAGCTGGGATTTGAACCCAGTTCTAGCGTGTACGGAAGCCATGCTCTTCACTCTCAGTGGCTCTCTCTTCTCTTTCTTCCTATTTGTTACATATCAACCACACGGTGCAATAGATTATAATTTAAAATACTGAATAAAAAATATTTTTAATCACAAAAACCTAAATACGTACTTAGGTAAGTATCATGCGCCTAATTTCATGAGCAACACATTTTTGCAATATAATTAATTCAAGTAATAATTCTGTCCCACCCTGATATTATGCTTGTCCCACTTCTGATACCATCTTCTGTGTTCCAGAGATGTGCAATCCTGCTTGCGCTTGCTCAAGCGAAACAGACTCAACTGCTCCGTGCCTCTCACTCCCCGGGCGGCAAGAAGCCTTCAAGCTGCCCCGGGTGAGTAATGGAGTGACTAAAACCAACGCAAAAAGGGAGCATTGCCCTTTTAATAGAGCTGCAGCACAAAGGAAGACACTCAAGCCAGTTCCAGCAACTGCAAATGATTTATTGGGAGAGGCCCGCCCCAGGAGGCCCAGCAATTTCCCATTTGTCCCTTCCCAATCCTGCCCCTCCCAGTATCCACCCTCCTGCCACCTGCCCTTCCCAGGCACCTCCCTCTTTTTATGGTGACTGCGCCTCTTCAACTAACAGCTCACAGACCACGCCTTGTCTACTGTACAGGCTCTGGCTCCAGCGATCCTCTCTCTCTCAGACCTCAACTCCCCAGCTTCTACCTTGATGAAGCCTCTCATTCGTGGGCCTTTCCTGGCTCCTCCACAGACAGCTGCCAGACAGGTTGCTTGGCCTGTCTTCCTGCATTTCCCTTCTCCTTTTATGGATCCTTTCCAAATTACTTCAAATCACAAACCAGATTGCCTGAGGAAACCTCCTGGGAGTCTCTCCCCAAAGACAGATCATCTTACATGAATGGACTGCTAGACTCCTAATTAGTCAGGCAATGCCTCATGTAAATGCAGCATGATGTCCATTCTAGTGTAGACAGACAAATCACTAACTACCGGTTAACAATTAGGACGGCACTTATTTCCTTACAGTAATCACAGTAATAACAAGAACAATAACTTCTATTTATTGGTCCAAAACTCACTGTGTGTGGTAGGTGACCTTCATGTAGTTGCTCACTCAATCCGCATAACCATCCTCTCTAGGGAGGTATTTTTGCCCCAGTGTATAGTTGTTCAAACTGAGGCAGAAAGGAAGGAAGATGCTCGTCTGCTGTCATATGGAATGAAGCACCAGAAATAGGCCCAAAGCCAATCTGTCTAAATGTAAAGCCCACCTAATGCTTCCCAGTGCCTCCCCTGCCCGTTCTTCCCTCCATCTGTTATTGGCATTTCCATCCTCTTCATCACGAAGGCTGGAAACAACAGTCATTGGCAGTCCCTCCTTATTCATCATTCTCTTTAAAAAAGTCCCTGCTAGAATCTTGTAGATTTTATCTATTTAACACTTTTTTTTTTTTAAGATTTTATTTATTCGTTTGACACAGAGAGAGATTACAAGTAGGCAGAGAGGCAGGCAGAGAGAGGAGAGAGGAGAGAGGAGGAAGCAGGCTCCCTGCCGAGCAGAGAGCCCGATGTGGGCCTCGATCCCAGGACCCTGGGATCATGACCTGAGCCGAAGGCAGCGGCTTTAACCCACTGAGCCACCCAGGCGCCCTACACTTTTTTTTTTTTAAGTTTGTCCCTTTTTTTCGCCCTTTCCACTACAACCACCCTAGTTCAGGTCTTCATTACCTTCCTCTTAAACTATCACAATGCCCTTCTTTTTTTTTTTTTTAAGATTTTATTTATTTATTTGACACAGAGAGAGAGACCACAAGTAGGCAGAGAGGCAGGCAGAGAGACAGGGAGAGGAGGAAGCAGGCTCCCTCCTGAGCAGAGAGCCCGATGCGGGCCTTGATCTCAGGATGCTGAGATCATGACCTGAGCCGAAAGCAGAGGCTTTAACCCACTGAGCCACCCAGGCGCCCCACAATGCCCTTCTGATTGGTAATTTTCTCTCTCTCTGTCCAAATCCAGCCATCAGACTGCTGCCTATCCTTCCTACTTAAAACAAACAAAAAACCAATATCTTTCACTGCTACTCAAATAAGGGAGACCTCTCACCCCAGCATTAAAAGAAACTCTATAAAATGATATCGGGTTTATGTGTTGTCATATGTATCTTAAATGGTCATAGAATAAATATCACAGGGGAGGGGAGGTAACAGAGCAATCACACAGATTTAAGATCAGAACTAAGATGTCTAGCAAGACCTTGATTCCAGAAGAAGAAGCCCTTGGTTTGCAGAAAACCGAGGCAAAGCTTCACGCAGAGAAGTGAGAAGTACTGTGAGCCAGAAATATTAGTGGCAGGAAGAACATTCAGAAGGAATGGGTTCATTCAGGAGATACTGTGGATACGGGACTGGTACAGATAATGACAAATAGGGATGGTGGTGAAGGAAGTAGGAAACAGAGAGTCAAAGGATGGCTTTGAGTCTAAATGAATTAGAAGGTATCTGTAACACAAAGAGCAAACCATAGAGAGAACATTTGATCTAGAAAGATAGAAATTCTGCTTTGGACATACAGCTCTAACCTAACCTCCTTACTCTTGAGATGATGAACATTTGGTGTCATGGGCATGACCTTTTATATCTACCAAAAGGAACTAAGCAAACATAAATTCACCTTAATCGTCCCAGAATTGTCTCAATATTTTTTAAAGATTTTATTTATTTGAGAGGCAGAGAGAGAGAATGAGAGAGAGAGCATGAGAGGGGAGAAGGTCAGAGGGAGGAGCAGACTCCCTGCTGAGCAGGGAGCCTGATGTGGGACTCCATCCAGGGACTCCAGGTTCATGACCTGAGCCGAAGGCAGTTGCTTAACCAACTGAGCTACCCAGGCACCCCGAATTGTCTCAATTTTTAAAAGTGTATGTTGATTTTAAATATTAGACACTAGATTTTGTATTACAAGGAGAACTATATTATGCTCTAATCAGTCAGCAACTCATTGGCACACTTTGAATCTCTCTTTGTAGTTATTTCTAGGATTTCCTTTGGCTTCAAATAGCAGCTAGAGGGGTTTTCTCCCAAAGCTTATTGGTAACAATAGTAGGTTATGAATTGTGAAAGAAAGTCCCATCTTGGGCCCCTGTCATGAACCTCCTGCATACTTTGAATTGAACCCTTACATGAAGATCTTTGTTGAACTTAGGTTAGTGACTAAAATTATTTCAAGAGTATTGATTAGTGACAGTAGGGTAACTATTCATGAGTAGTGAATCCCAAAATGAGCACTTGTTGAAAAATAGGTTCCGCAGGGCTGAAAATGTCCATCATTTTATTCTTTTGTGTGTATGTACAATTAGTAAAATAACTGAAGAAGCATTTCAAAGGATTCTAAGGATTGTAAGTAAAGCTGATTATAATTATAAATCACCATCATTATTCCCTTGGAGAACAAGGCAATATAAATTGAATAGCTAAACCATGTAATTTATGCAAATTATTTAGAAGAAGGTCCTCACAACATACCTATGTAAGGGCAGTACGTCGCCAACATACCTCACAGTTCTTTAGCACACCTACAAGCATTCTTTAGTGAGTGAACAATCTGATGCCTCATAAGATTATGTAGAGAGAGTGACAATGGATATTTGTGAGGAAGAAGAAAAAGATTAATTAAAATGTTAAGTAGTTAAGAAACAATTGTTTTTTAAATTAGTAAATATTGTAATACACATTATGTTGAATCTGACTGAGCCACAGGCAAGAGAGAAGCTCATTTAAGCTCGAATTTAGTCTTCTCTGTAAGGAAGAGGTGTTTGAGAAAGTGTATCTTGAGATTTCGCCCTGGAATCATTCAGACAGTTAAAGGACTAAGAACAAATTTGGGTTATATTTATGTTTGACAACCATCACTAGCTCTAAAAACTACTCAACTCCAAATTCTGAGTATGGAAGCACAAACGATTCACCTCTTTTTAGAAATTTTATTTTTTAAACTTACACCCAGTAAAATTTACTCTTTGTGGTGTTGAGTTCCAAGTGTCTTGAAAAATACATTGAGTCACATATCCACCATCAAAATTATCATAGAGAATAGTTCCATCACGCCCACCCCAAAATTTGCTCATGTTGTCCCTACAACATGACAGTGGACAGTGAGGTCCTCTTGCCCCTTCCAACCCTTATCAGCCACTGACAAGTTCTCCAACTCTATAGTTTTGCCTTTTTCAGAATATCACATAAGTGGAATCCTATGGCATGTAGTTTTTTTGGGTTTGACTTCTTTCAGTTACCAAGTGCTTTCAAGATTCAATCACATTTGGTTGTATCAGGTCTATTCCTTTCTATGGCTGAGCAGTATTGCATTGTATGGATGGATCACGGTTTGTTTATCCAATCACTCACTGAAAGATGGTTGAGTTTTGTCCAATTTTTAGCAATAATAAATAAAGCAATTATAAATATTTATGTACAGGTTTTTGTGTGAACATACTATTTTATTTCTTTTTTTTTAAGATTTTATTTATTTATTTATTTGACAGAGAGAGAGAGAGAGAGAGAGAGAGAGAGAGATCACGAGTAGGCAGAGAGGCAGGCAGAGAGAGAGGAGGAAGCAGGCTCCCCGCTGAGCAGAAAGCTGGATGCGGGCCTCGATCCCAGGACCCTGAGATCATGACCTGAGCCGAAGGCAGAGGCTTTAACCCATCGAGCCACCCAGGAGCCCCATACTATTTTATTTCTCCTACGTAATTACTCAGAGTGGGATTCCTGGATCATACCGTAAATATATGCCTAACTTTATGAGAAATGATCAAACTGTTTTCCAAAGTTCCATTTTGCATTTTCACTAGTAATAAATGAGAAATACAGTTGATTTCTTTGTGCTTCATTTTGGGTAATACCTGTTGACCTAATGCCAGTTAGCCTATTGACTATTTCCTCAGCCTATCAAATCTTCTAATGAGGCTTAAAATGTAATTCTTCATCTTTGTTGCTATACTTTTCATTTCTAATATTTCTATTTTATTCCATTTATAGTTTCCATCTCTCTGCTTTAATTGCCTGTCTGTTCTTAAACATTGTCAATCTTTTTCCTTTAGAGCTTTCAACATATTAATCATAGTTATTTTAAATTCCTTTTCTGATAGTTCTGTCATCTCTGTCATATTTGAATTTGGTTGTACTGATTGCTTTTCTCTTGGTAGTTTGCTATTTTTTTCCTGCTTCTCTGTAGGCCTCATAATTTTTTGTTGAAAGTTGGACATCTTGCCAAGAAATAGAAACTGAGGCAAACAGCTTCTTCATTTGCATATGCCTTTCATTATGCTAGACATTTATTTTGGATGATAAGTCTAGGAAAGGGTTGAGTTGGGTCTGGGGTTTATTTTGTTGTTGTTGTTGTTGCTATGGTTAAAATCAGTATACTACAATATTAAAATTTTTCTAGAGAAACCTTGTATTTAGGCATCTTGCGATTGCAAGGTTTTTTGGGGTCTTTTTGGTTGTTTTGTTTTGTTTTGTTTTCCTTCAATATCAGCTTACCTTTAGCTTGAGGTCATCCCTTTCTGCTGTACCTCAGAGTCTCTCTCTCCATACTCCTGCGGCTCTCCCAGCCTGATTCCACAGTTACCCACTGATCAATGCTGATAGCTTGGGGGAGGGCAGGAAGGGGTGGGGGAGTCTCTTATTCTGGTTAAATGTTGGTCCTGTGCAGGCATTCCGTCCCTGGATCTTGAAGATGTGGCCTTCTTGGTGCTCCTGCCCCAGGTACAAGCTATAGTTCTGGCTGCCTTTTCCCCAAGGCTAGAGAGTTTTTCTGTTCCCTATACACAGCTAGAGTGGTTTTCCCCACTGCCATAAGTACCATAAGTCTTTGCTGCCCCTCTGCCTACAGCTTCAGTCTTATTCCATAGGGAGATAACCAAGAAGGATCTGCACGTGGCTTCATACCTTCCCACGGAGGCTACTCTTCTCCTCCCCCCAGCCACTAGGTTGCTCTCTCAAGATTTCACCAATATTTTTGCAAGAACTGGGTGAGGGTCCTGGAGGAGAGCCTGCAAGAGGGTGCAAACTTTCCTTTTATCCGTAGACCCCAGAATCTCTACAATCTCACCAGCTCACTCTCGGCTTCCATCAAGTGCTTAACTGAACTGCTTGGCTGGATTTTTCTTAGTGTGTGTGATTGCATCTGCCCCAGGTCAACAAATGCTCACATCCCTCTCTCCCTGAAGGTGTTTTTCTTTTCTTATCATTCAGGTTAGTTAGTTGCCCTAAGACTTTACTTCCTTTCATGGATTCAAAGTAAAGTGATGAATTTATAGTTTGACTTTTTGTGTCGTTGTTGTAAGGATGAGAGTGATGCTCTTCCTTGCTGTTGACATCCCATGAGAAAACTTGAAGTTTTCATATCTTTTTTGAGCCATCATGTGCATTTAAGATTATGGCACTTACCCTTCAGTACATTAGCTTTAAATAATATATTGGCCTTAAACACCTGTTTTATTCATTAACATGTAGACCAAACTTGATTTATACAGTCAAATTTTTCCCTTGTGACTAAGCCCCAGTTTAATGACACAGTCCCTTTAGAACTGGTCATCTTATTTGATTCATGCCAATTCTTCTTGTCCCCTATTAGGAACTCATACAAATCCCAAATCTCCCCCTATTTTCCTCTGCTTCTGTTCTCCTCTCCTCAAAACTACTTGATTAATAGATGATTATTTTTTCCCTTTACAGCCGTGTTTCTCAATTTTTTTCACATCACAGCACACATCTAAAGTAGTCATGTTTGAACAGAAAAATAGGGCAGGTGGATGAAATTGTAAAGGAATGGATACGCTCAGGCCAGAAGCTCCAGCCCCCTCAGGCCTGACCCAAAAGCCAGGCATGCTAAGTTAATCATCTACAACTCGTCACTTATACCAATTAAGAAATTTGCTTCAGTGGACATATTCCGCCACTAGACTAGACTTTCTTCCAGTACCTATGACTGTGTCTGTTTCCTAATATCTACCACACCCAAGCAGGTGGCTCCATTTCCAGACTCTGCTAATTCCAGGCAGCCCATTACAGATGAATGAAGATAGTCTGAGAACTGATAAGACATCAGTTCACCACCAATCCCTCAACCCTGTGTCACAGATAAAAAGCATTTTTTAAAACTTACCCTTAGAAAAGGAAAATGACAGACAATATTGCTTGTAGATAGTATCCCAAAGAGATGAGCAAATAGAGGCAAAAGGGTTAACTGTGGGTTTGTAATCTCTTTTAAGGAACATAGACACATCGGGATGGGTGACATTATGCTGTGATAAGAAACCATCCCCAAATACCAGTAATTTTAAAAAATAGGATTTATTTCTTGTTCATGCTGCACATTCATTGCAGATGAGCTGGGACTCTATTCCATGTTTTGGTCTTACTCTAAGACCAAGCCTAACAGAGCAGCCCCTAATGTGTTGTAGGCTAGTCACTGAGGCAAAAGAAAAAGTGACATGGCAAATCAAATGATGATTCTTGAACGCCTACTTGGAAGAGCCACACATCACGTGAGCTACACTTCACTGGCCAGATGATGAAGAGAAGTCACATAGAGCATGCAGCTGTGTACCACCTGTGTGAAGGCCTTTCCTCTGCACCACCCACTACATCCCTGCAGGATCTTTATACTGGCCTCTTTCCCCTCTATTTTTAAACCGATTTATTGAGGTGTGATTTATATACTGTAACATTTGGCCATTGTAAATACAGAATTCAATGGTTCTTTTAGTAAATTTATGAGGTTGAGCAACCATCAGCCCAATACAATTTTAAAACATTTCCATCGGTCTGAAAAAATTCCCTCTTTCCTATTTGCAGTCAACCCCAGTATAACCCCAGTCCCAGGCAGCCACTGCTTCTCTTTCTGTCTCCGTCAATATTAATTTTCTGGATGTTTTGCATAAATGGAATTACAGAATATATTGTCTGGCTTTTTTTGCTTGGCATAATGTTGTTAAGGTTCATCTTTGTTCTAGTGGGTTTTAGAGGTTTACTCCCTTTTACTGCTGACTAATATTCAATTGTATGGATATATTATATTTAGTTTAGTGATTCACCAATTGATGGATAATTGGATTGCTTCCAGTTTTTTTGGCTAATACAAAAAATATTCCAATGGACATTTGCATAGTTTTCAACTCTAGAATTTCCATTTAGTTCTTTCTTTAGTAATTTCTATTCCTTTTCTTTATTCCCATTTTTGAACCACTGTCAAGATATTTCTCATTCATTCTTAAATATATGTTCTGATACCTTCGATTCTTCAAACATTTATAATATCTGATTTAAAACTCTTTGCTAAACCCAAGCTGTGGGCCAAGCCAGAGAAAATTTCTTATTGATTACTTCCTTACCTAAAGATGGTTCATGCTTTCCTGGTTTTGTCTTATTTGCACAAAACTAAACTTTTTTGGGGCACCTGGGTGGCTCAGTAGGTTAAGTGTCTGCCTTTGGCTCAGGTCATGATACCAGGGTCTTGGGATCAAGCCCTGAGTCAAGCTCCCTTCTCAATCGGGAGCCTGCTTCTCCCTCTGCCTGTTTCTCCCCCTGCTTGTCACTCTCCCTTTCTCACTCTCACAAATAAATAAAATCTAGGGCGCCTGGGTGGCTCAGTCGGTTAAGCCGCTGCCTTCGGCCCAGGTCATGATCCCAGGCTCCTGGGATCGAGTCCCGCATCGGGCTCCCTGCTCCGCAGAGAGCCTGCTTCTTCCTCTCCCTCTGCCTGCCGCTTTGCCTACTTGTGCTCTCTACCTCTCTGTCAAATAAATAAATAAAATCTTTAAAAATAAATAAATAAATAAATAAATAAAATCTTAAAAATATATATATGTATATGAAAACTAAACATTTTTAAAGAGATTTTATTTATTCGATAGAGAGAGAGAGAGAGATTACAAGCAGGCAGAGCGGCAGGCAGAGGGAGAGGGGAAGCAGGCTCCCTGCTGAGCAGAGAGCCCGATGTGATGCAGGGCTCTGTCCCAGGACCCTGAGATCATGACCTGAGCCAAAGGCAGAGGCTTAACCAACTGAAACATGCAGACGCCCCTAAACATTTTAGATAATATATTCTAGGAACTCTAGATTATAGCTTTCTTTATTTTCTCTGAAGATTTTTTCTTGATATTTTTTAGATTGTTAGATTTTTGGTAGTGTTGTTTTAAATAATTTACCTGGATTGAATCTGAGGAATTTATTACCCATGTGCTGCTCACATCTGCTCATATTTATTATAATTATTTGTATTTGAAGGGGTTCAGAACAAGCTTCCCCAAAATATGCCCTTTGACATGCGGATTACTTTGAGATGAAGTCAGTCAAGGCCTGAAAGACTCAGAAGAGGTCTTACTTCCCCCTTAACTGCCTGAAAGAATTTAGATGAAGACCTGGCCCAGGAAGAGAACCATCACAGAGATAACTGCAAAAAAAAAAAACATGGGCTAGGTGTGGTGAGCTGGGGGAGGGTTGGTAGGGCATGGAGATAAAATTCCTCTCTCTGTCCCATTGTCTCTGCGTGGCAAAGCAAACATTTGTTTACCAAACATTTGCTCTTCTCATCTTCCTGTAAATTGTCTTCCTTCCCTTTGAAGTCCCAGACCCCATCCTTAGCTCAGGATGACTTATAACCCTCAATGACCTGAATGCCTGTGGGTCTCGTAGTCTAATGGGGCTCCCCTCTGTATGTAATTAAATTTGTTTTTCCTCCTGTTAATCTTAAATCAATTTAATTAATAGACCAGTGAAAAGGGTAGAGGAAAAATTCTTCCTCCCCTACACATTTTTTAAAACCAGGCTTCCTAGGAGTGACCCCTAGGTTTGCAAAACTTAATAGTCAGTCAATAATTAAACAAAGATGTGGCCAAACACCTGAGACCCACAATGCTTTCCCCCATCTACTGGTGAATCTGTGCCTGGTTGGAGGCACACATTCAAAGTTTGGGCAGTTTTCGGGTGAGCCTGGCTTTTCCTTCCTGCTGGGCCTTCTCAGGTCCTCACCACACTTGCACTTGCCCCCGGACAGTCAGAGACGTGTGGAATGTTTATCAAGTCCCCCAAATACTCTCACTGCTAAATATCCTCCTAGTCTTCTTGTGCTACTTGGCCCTTACAGGAACTGCAACCAGAGACTGGTAGATCCCTAAGCTTTTCCCGTTTGCTGCTGGGAGAGATCTGTCCAGCGTTCACTCCAAATAAAGGCCACCCTCTCCCACAGTGAAAGTGCTGGTTCTCATGGCCAGCCAGCTCCGATAGCAGAACTACGGCATCCTCTGAACTGGTACGGGGCAGGTGGCTAGCTCAGGCAAGAAGGCTATAGACTCCCACTGTTTTCCCCAAAGTTCAGTAGTTTTTTTTCTGAATCTATGTCAGTTGTGGTTTGTATTTGGTAGATTGCCAGAGCCCTGAAATGACCTTCCTCCCCCACACTTTTGCAGTTTTGTGGTTTTGGGATGACAGGATTTGTTAATCTCTTCAATCCCATCCAAGTACTAACGAGGCCCGACCCTGCTTAGCTTCTGAGATCAGACGTAATCTCTTCAATCCCATATAGCTGGAAGTCCTGCCTCTTTTCCCTTTATCATGTGATCAATTCAACTTTCTATAACACTAAGATGCAAATTTATATAACCAAACCCTTCAGGATACACAGCAGAATAGAGGGCTCCTTATTTAACAGGATCAAACCTTCATGAAAGGCAGTTAGGGATTATAATGAGTATTATTATTTTTCTTTTCTAACAATACCCAAAAGTATTTTTGGTATGCACTTGACTGTGTAAGTCATATTTTTTCTTTTTTCTTTTTATAAATAATAAAAGAGCAGCAAGCATACAACCATCCAAATAAACAATAGCACTTAATACCATCTCTCGTCTCATTCCAAAAACACTTTCTTAACTTCCAGAATACTTCCTCTTCTGTTACTTCACTAGTTATTCTTTCTCTACTCCTGGCCTCTGAATTTTGTGTGTCCCTGTGCTATGTTTTCAACTTTCTCCTATTCATCAACATACTGATGTATTTGGTGATCTCATTCAGTCTGTCAGGTTTAAATATCATCTTCAAACTAAAGAGCCCCAGATGTACAGACACTTATTTGACATTTCTACTTGGATATTAAGTAGATAGTTAAAACTGGACATATCTACAACAAAACTCTTGGTTTCTGTCCAGATCCCAAATCTGCTCCTCCACAGTTCTTCCATCCATCCAATTTTTCTGGCCCCAAACCCGGGAATCACCTGAGTTGATTCTGCTCCCTTTCACTCACATCTAATATACCCCCATGTCCTATGGGGTTCATAATTCACAGTATATCTTGAACATGAACTGATTGACCATCCAAGACACTATCCTAGACAAAGCCGCCTTTATCTCCCCTCTGGGTTGTTACAGTAACTCTTGAAATGTTCTCCCTGCTCTCATATGGTCAGGTTTCTTTTATAAAATAGAAATTAAATCTTATCATAACTCAGCCCTACTGAGAAAATGTTCTTGAATGTTTTTGACCACCTTATTTATGGTGTTGACTTTCAAAACACACTCTCTCTATTAAGTTATTTTCCTTTAAAATATTTTTCACTACTTAAGTTTGCATTTACTTTATCGTTGTCGGTCTCCTTCCTATAATACAAGCTCAACAGCTCTGGAATTTTTCTCTAGTTTATTTACGGTTCTAGCCCTAATATGTGACACATAGTAGATATTTAATATGTATTGATAATTGGAAAGCATAAGTACAAGAATAAATTGAATGAAAAGCATAAATTGGAGAATGAATTGCATTTATCAGAGTTATATTGAATGCATTATGTACCTAAATGTCTCTGTTTTTGTTTAAAGTAAGTGAGCGTTTTTCTATTTATGATGTATCAATTTAATTCTTAGGAGTTAGTAAAATTTCTTTCTCAATTTTAAAATGATAAAATATTACATGCTAATTATTTAAAAATCTGAAGACGAATAAATAGAAAGGTACGTGATATTCCTAAAAGTTTACACACATGTCATGTATGCACACACACACATCTATACAAACATACATACAAGTGTATTTTATGCATATAAATTAAGGTTATATGGTATCTATTCTTCCACAGCTTTCGCCATGCATACATAAACATATATAAAGCTAAGGGCACCTTAGTGATGCAGTCTGTTAAGCCTCCAGCTCTTGGGTTTTGGCTCAGGTCATGATCTCAGGGCTGTGAGATCTCAGGGTTGGGCTCATTGCTCAGGGGGAAGTCAGCTTGGGATTCTCTCTCTCTCTTCCACACTCTCTCTTGCTCGCCATAAGTAAATAAATAAATATTAAAAAAATAAATACAGCTATATAGAGCTTTTTGTCACTGTTGTGCGTCTTTACAAAATTAGGATCATACTGTACACATTCTATATCAAATTTTTTTGTCATATAACACATCTTGAGCAAGCATCCAATACAATTATATTAAATCAGTATGTTAAATAGCTGGATTATAGTCTATAAAATGTACCTAATCATTTCCTGTTTTAATACTAGCAAAATATTTTTATTAGATTATAATGATAAAAGAAGAAAAGTCAAGATTTCTTCTTGGTATATATAGAGTTAAGGGAAATAGAAGAGTAAGGGGATTAATGGGATTTTTATGTACTTTGACGGCAATAAAAAGTTAGCAATACCAACTGTTTGCCATAAAACTTGTCATAGTTCCCCAAAACACACATATAAAGAGTCATAGTTTCAAAATTTATAAAAGTAAAAAATACAGAGTCAAAAACTCTATCACTTATTTCTTCTTCTTTTTTTTTCTTAAGATTTTATGTTTTTATTTGAGAAAGAGACACAGTGAGAGAAGGAACACAAGCAAGGGGGAGTAGGAGAGGGAGAAGCAGGCTTCCCACTGAGCAGGAAGCCAGATGTGGGGCTTGATCCCAGGACCCCGGGACCATGACCTGAGCCGAAGGCAGACACTTTACCACTGAGCTACCCAGGTGCCCCACTTATTTCTTCTTTAATATAATGTTGTAGGGTGCCTGGGTGGCTCAGTGAGTTAAGCCTCTGCCTTCGGCTCAGGTCATGATCTCAGGGTCCTGGGATTGTGTCCCACGTTAGGCTCCCCACTCGGTGGGGAGCCTGCTTCTTCCCCTTCTCTCTCTGCCTGCCTCTCTGCCTACTTGTGATCTCTCTCTCTCTGTCAAATAAATAAATAAAATCTTTAAAAAAATTAAAAAAAAATAAAATTGTAAACATTTATTTATACAAAATAAATGTGTGTAACAAAGCCCGAGCACCCTCTTTTGACTCATAGCTCCTGGAATAGGGAATTTGTGCTGAAGAAGAGACGTCTCCTCCCCCGAGTTCCCAAAAACTAGATTCATAAATAAAGCCACAGGAAGCTCCCTGGGGGTCCCCAAGCATCGCATTTTATTTCTCCAACACTGCAGCGACTGAGAAGCCTGCTGTCTGTCTGGTTGTCCTAGGACTCAGGCAGGGGCAGCCCTCCCCTGGAGGGGATAGAGGTGAGCAGCCAGAGGGAGACCAGGAGAGGAACAAGGACCCATCACCAGCCTTCAGCCTGCCATATTTGGTAGAAAACCCAGTGAAGTCACCTTCTTCCTCTTCAGATTAGGGAACTCACTCAGAGGATGGAGTCTTCAGGGCTTTATATAATTATTTCTCTTATGATGGGTATTCAGATTGTGACTAGGGTTTTTTTGTGTGTGTGAGACTAAAAATAATATTGTGATGCATCATTGTACTTACATCCTCATATATTGGTGCTTTTATTTCTATAAAATAGATTCTTAAAGTATTATGGTTGATGTTCTCTTCTTCTAGGCACACAACAGCATTGTCCTTTCTGAATCTCTTGAGGTTAGGTATGGCCATGTGGCAGGCTTTGGTCGATGAAACGTGAGTGGAAGTGAGTGATGGGTGTCATTTCTGGGAGCTCTTTTAAGTTCCATTTGCCACATCCTGTTTCCCCTTAATAATAATTGTGGGAGCCACCGTGGAGATGGGTTCTCTCTCAGCCTGGCTCCTTAAGTTTTTACAATAAGCAATCTCCCCAGGCAGCCTGTGTTGGTATGTAGCACAAATATTGCCTTAAGCTATTGAGATTTCAGAATTTTTGTATATGCCATATAACCTACTCTTTCCTAACAAATACTCCTTTGAGAAGTTAGATTCCTGTGTCAAAGGATGATGCATTTCAGAAATTTTGATAGGTATTGCCAAGATACTTTCCAAAGAGAAGGTAGCATTCTATAAATCTACTAGTTTTCTAAAAAACTGCCGAGACAAGAAATTATTATTCTTTAAAATTTTTGCCCATCTGAAAGATAAAAAATTAAATCTCATTGTTGTTTTAATTTTTTTCTCACAGCTTACAACATTTTTTAAACTTAAATTTTAAATTTTTAGTTTTCTTAAGTATTATGGAGGTTGAGATATTGCCCATGTATTTATTGGTAACTTGTATTTCTTCTTTGGTGAGTTGTCTAGTCATATCATTTGTCCATTATATTGAGTTATTTTTGTTTTTTTATATTAATTGTGGATAAGCTTTCTTTATTCTATTAATTCTTCACAACTTACATACATTGCAAATATCTCATCAGGTTTACTATTTTCCTTTTTGTTGTATCTTTGCCATACTTTGTAAATTCTGTTTTGATTTTGCTTTTGATTCAGGGGGACTTTTAAAGAGAATGTTTTATGAGATGTAATGAAGTTTTGTGTGTTTTTAAAATCCTAGTTATATTATTTTTAGTTACTGGATCATGATCATATAATTTGGGAAATAATTTTTAAAAGATTTTATTCATAACCAAGTATGTGACTGTTTTTTCTAAGTGTTCCAGGGACAAGAGAATTGAATGCACATTCTCTGTTCATAAGTTAACAGACTACTAGAGTATTGATCTATTTGACTATTAAAACATGCTTGTTGTTCAACTGCAGACCTCCCTCTTCTTATGATGGGGTTATGTCTTAATAAACCCATCACAAATTGAAAATATCATAAGTCAAAAATGCATTTAATTTACTAACCTACTCAACATCATAGCTTAGCCTAGCCTACCTTAAATGTGCTCAGAACAGAAGGTTGGCCTATAGTTGGGCAAAATCCTCTAACACAAGATCTAGCTTAAAATAAAGTTTTGGATATCATGTGTAACTTATTAAATACTTTACTGAAAGTGGAAAACAGAATGTTGTATGAGTACAGAATGGTTGTAAGAGTATGGGTTGTTGACCTTCTTGATCTTGTGGCTGCCTGGCATCTGGAGCTCAGTGCTACTGACCAGAATCCTACCATTTGCGTCAGGAAGAATCAAAAGATTGAAGTATAGTTTCTACTAAATGTAGAAACTCACACCATTATAAAGCCAAAAAACCATAAATTGAATCACTGCAAGTCAGGACCATCTGTAGTCTTGCCTCTATCTTTCCTTATTTTTTCATTTGTTCTGACAATTCTGAAGTATATGGGAATTTTATTTAGTATACTAAACCCCTTCCCTAATTCTAATTTTATCATAACCTCCTAATGTCTGTACATTTTAGCTTCCTTGTTATGTTACATATGTGGTCATATTTTTTCATGGGTTGTCTTTTTCCATTATATTTACTATTTTGAACCTTGACTTCTCCTTTGTCTGGTATTAATACTGCCATTCCTCCTCTTTGATTGCATTTTCCTTGTGTATTGTTGGCTATCCTTTATGTTTCTACCCTTCTTTGTCCCCTTTTTAATACATGTCATTTTTGAGCAAGAAATAATTAGATTTTGTTGTGTTGTTGTTTTAATTTTTTTTAGATTTTATTGTTTAATCAATATCTGGCTACTTCTGTTTTTTACCAGTTGAATCCAGTACTTTCCCATTTATTGAAATAACTAATATCCTTCATTTTGTCCAGGAAATGTGATGTTATTACCTATTATATTTTTTGTTGTTATTGTTTTCTTTTCTTTTCTTTTCTTTTTTTTTTTTTGCTATTGTGCCTTGAATATCCACTAATATTAGTTAGAGTAGTTTTCTACATTAGTTAGTTAGTTCTCTCTGTATCACCTAATACTACTGGGAAAGGAGGTCCAGATTTGTGTGGGTATCTCTGCTCTGTATGGTCTTTGAGACAACCAAGTTTCTTCTGTTACCCTACCTACAGTGCAGTGTTTTCTCTTACACAGTTGAAACTGGGTCATGGACACATCTATATTCCAGCTCATGGGAATGAGGGAAAAAGACAGGAGATCAGAGCAATCTCCATTTTTATTTTTGTCCTTTTTTGTTGTTGTTGTTGTTGTTAAGATTTTATTTAGTCTTTTGACAGAGAGAGAGAGAGAGAGCGCACAAGCAGAGGGAGCTGGAGAGGGAGAAGCAGGCTCCCCCATGAACATCACCAAATTCAGAAAGTTTCTGGGTTGGTGAACACATGGAGATTTGGGGAGAATGGTGTGCCTGGATAGAATATGATAGCTCAGTGGTCTCTTTCCCCCTCTTTGCCCTATGCATCTCTTCCATCTAGCTATTGCTGAATTATGTCCTCTTATAACAAACTGATGATCTAGTAAGTAAAATATTTCTCTGAGTTCTGTGAGCCACTCTAGCAAATCCATCAAGCCCAAGAAATTGGGTCATCAGAAACGCTGATCTCTAGCTGGTTGGTCACAAGCACAGGTGAGCATCTGGCCGTGAGACTGGCATTTGAAGGGGGAGGAGGCAGTCTTGTATGACTGAGCCCTTAACCTGTGGAACCTGATGGCATCTCCATGTAGTCTCAGAATTGGGTTGAATCGTTGGACACCCAGCTCGTGTCCTGAACATTGCTTGGTGGTGTGGAGGAAATCCTCACACCCACACATTGGAATTGGTCCCAGAACCTTCTAAGTAGGACCAGGGTAACTGTAATAGAAACTCCAATTTGGAAAACAAAAATATGAGAAACACATTGGAGAGAATGATCTAGAGCAATTTCATTCTGCTAGGCAGGAGTTGTTTATCTGTTTGTGCTGGCAGTGGAATAGGTCCTTGGTTGGTCCATTTGGCTGTCCCTGATTCTGCTCTTTGGGAGGAACTCCTTTGTCCATGATCCTTGCTGCCTTCTGGGAGCTGTTTCTTGTCCCTTATACTCCATGACAACTCTTAAGTGATTAGGATACATTCCTTGAGGATTGCTTCAGGCCTCACAATTTTGCTTTTGTAGGCCATGCTGATGGCTAATATGGTAACACGATCCCTTAAAAACAGTAATCTGCAGGTTTATTTGCTTACAGTCTGTTGAATGGTCCAATAACTACACCCAAATATGTGTGTGTGTGTGTATTTTTTTTTATTTTAGTCTTGACATATCTTTCTTAAGACTTCTGTGTTATAACCATCCTTCTCACTTTATCTGTCTGAAAATTTCCAATTACTTCAGCTAGAGGCACAAGCTCAGTGGGAAATTTGCGTATCTGCCAAACATCACAAGTAATATTTTTACCAAATGTTTTCAACACATGAACAAGGGTAACCATGTTTTGTACTACTATATCTTCATCCTCACTGTATGTTACTTGATCTTCAAGCCAATATCACATCTTTTCTGGTTTCGTGATGGCTGCATCTCACTTCCATTACTAATTTTTCTAATGTTATGGCAAAAAGCTAAGCTATTAGTAACAGAGCTCCAAAAATACAACAGCTTTATAAATACACATTTATTTCTTGTATACATACTAACCCCCAAATAAGCAATTCAGGTTTCCAAGGTGACTCTATCCCACATAACTCTCCAGGCACTCAGGTTCCTTCCCTTTTGTAGTTTTGCCAAAGCTCAGATTTTATTCTTAACTTTATAGCCAAAGCCATACATGAACGTGTTTGTATTCAGCTTGTAGGAATAGGAAAATCAAGGCAGGGAATTTTTCTCTAAATTATGGCAGAAATTTTATACATTACTTCTACTCACAGTCTACTGGTGAAATCTTAGTCACATGACCACAACCAGGCAGTTTCTACCTTTATGTGTGCCTGCCCATCCTTAGTTCCGGAAGAAGTTGAGAATGTTTCTTCCTTTTTTTCCCCCTGACTTTAAATTGTAAAGCCTATAATACTTTTCTAATCTGCCCTGTGGTTATCTTTTTATTTTTAAGAGTCATACACAATAGGTCTCTATAAATTAAATAATTCTTATATCTCCCCTAACAATTTGTACATTTATCTATTACACCAAAAAGGAAACCTTTAGAAATGTTTTATTTCCTCTACTTTCTTCCCTAACCCACTCTACACACAACTCCTAAATTAGTTCATAAAAAATTAATTTCAAATTATTATTTTTCTCCTTGCACAGTTTCTTCTGATTAAGAAAACCTAATGTGAGGGTGAGAATTGTGTTGTTCTTAGAACATTTCCTGGCATCCATTATACATGCAATAAATTTTTGTTGGTTAAATAAAAAGTTCCTTCTTCTTTTCCTTATTGGTTTATCATGTCATATAAATTATATATATGGATATGTATACACACATACATATATATTTAATTCTAATACTATATATTACTAAGAGGGAAGCACAACACAGTGAGATTTTACAGTATTTTACTAATATCATTGAAGAGATTTTAAAAATAATATATTTTATATCAGATAATCACTAATATTTTACTAGTATATGACCAAGTGTTTTTTTCTTGCATTACTTCTGAGTGACACTTTGTATGCTATTAAAAAAAAAGATCCATAAATTATCTTCTTCTATGGTTCTTTGATTATTGCTTGATTGTGATGATTTATTTTGTTTTTGATTATTAATCACAATACAGTACGACCTTAAACAATGAGAAGGTTGGGGAACCAATGCAGCTGAAAATCAACATATGACTTTTGAGTCTTCCAAAACTTAACTATAGTAGCCTATTGTTGATTGAAACCCTAACCAATAATATAAAGCCAATTAACACATAGTCTGCATGTTTTATGTATCATATACTGTACTCTTAAATAAAATAAGCTAGAGGTTGCCTGGGTGGCTCAGTTGATTAAGCAACTGCCTTTGGCTCAGGTCATGATCCCTGGATCCCGGGACTGAATCCCGCATCGGGCTTCTATCTCCATGGGGTGTCTGCTTCTCCCTCTGACCTTCTCCCATCTCATGCTCTCTCACTCTCTCTCTATCTCTCTCTCAAATAAATAAATAAAATATTTTAAAAAATAATATAAGCTTGAAAAAAGAAACTGTTATTAATAAAATTTTAAAGAAGAGAAAATATGTTTACAGCACTGTACTGTATTTATCGAAAGAAAATCCACACAAAAGGACCTGTGCAATTCAAACCCTTGTGCTCTGTTCAACTGTAATACCATAAGGCAGACCATGTTGCTCTTGAGGAACAGAAATAAAGGTATGTTATATGTCAAATATATAGACAAGTCAGTGGTAATTCTGCTGTGTCTTATCAGTTTCTTTGTTTTGCTTATAGTAGGGTCTACCTATTGGTCTGTTTGGCCAGTCATGACATGACAGGAATCTATGATCCTCTTTCTAAGAATTTCCTGGAACAAGACAAATAAATATTACAGTATTACCGTGGCCAAAGAGAAAAGTGAAACCTGTAGATGTATTAAAACATAATGGTAACAAAGAGGTATGAAAAAGATCTTCTAAACTCAAATACCTTAACCAAAACCTACAGTTTAGTTATGAGACAAAACTAACTCCAAGACTCACTTAACTCATGTGCTAAACATTATAAAACACTGTACTGTTCATAAATTTATGAGAATTAAAATACCATTGCAATATACCCCATAATAAATAACAATGGATTTCTTAAAATAGTATATATTTTTATCATTATAAATTATTTCCCACTTCTATTTATTTATTTGTTTATATATACATTTTTGATTGTATAATGACCCCATGCTGTAACTGCTAGGTATGATTCATAGACATGAATTCATAGTAAAAAAAAGAATATAATAGGCATCCAAGTAGCCTCCTGTTTCAACTAATAGGGTTAACAGTGCTCTGTTTAAACAAGTTGGGTTTTTTTTTTTTTCCAGTAAGGAAAGATGGCCTTCTCTGTTTAGTGAGTCAAACCTAACCAAAGACATGCCAGAACAACACAGTGAGTATATAGGAATAATACAGTCTTTGTCTCACTTCTCTAAGAAAGGAAAAGACAACCTATGTTCATTAGTTAAATAAGTTTTCCTTCCCAACCCCCTAATCCCTTAGATCGAATTATAAAAATAAAGAAGGGAGAATGAAAAAAACCCGCATAGACAAAATAGGCTTTAAACTAAAAATGGTAACAAGAGACAAACAAGATCAATATGTAGAGATAAAGGGGTTATTCATTCAGCAGATATACTAGTAGTAAATATATATGCACCCAACATTGGAGCACCTAAATTTATTAAGCAATTACTAACAGATCTGAAGGGAGAAGTAGACAACAATACAATAATAGTAGAAGATTTCAATATCCCATTTTCAACAATGGATAGATTATGCAGAAAGAAAATCAATACATTATGCATTATAATGTATGGATTTAAATCATGCATTACACCAAATGAACCTAATAAGTATATATAGAATGTTCCATCCAACAGAAGCAGAATACACATTCTTTTCAAGTGCATACATCATTTTTCAGGATGGATCATATGATGGGACACACAAAGCAAGTATGAACAAATTTAAGAATATTGATATCATACCATAATTTTTACTGTTCACAATGATATAAACCTAGAAATCAACAAGAGGAAAGCTGTAAAATTTGCAAATATGTGGAAGTTAAACAACACACTCCTGAACAACCAATGAATCAAAAGATAAATCAAAAGGGAAATTAAAAAAATCTCAAAACAGATAAAAATGAAAATGCAACACACCAACAAACACAACATACCAACAGTTATGGGATGCTACTAAAGTAGTTTTGATAGGCAAATGTATAGTGGTAAATGCACACATTAAGAAAATAGAAGGATCTCAAATAAACTAATTTTATACTTTAAGAACTAGAAAAAGAAGAATAAACTAAGCCCAGAGTTAGCAGAAGAAAAGATGTAACAACTATTAGAACAGATATAAATGAAATCAAATAAGAAAAACAATAGATGAAATTAACCAAACTAAGAGCTAGTTTTCCAAAAGATATATGAAATTAACAAAATGTTAGCTAGATGAACAAAGAAGAGGAGACTCAAATAAATAAAGTCAGAAATTAAATAAAGTCAGAAATTAAATTTTGATACAAAAATACAAAGGATCACAAAAGACTACTGTGAACAGTTATATGTGAACAAATTGGATAAGCTAGAAAAAGTAGATAAATTCCTAGAACATGTAGTCTTCAAAGACTGAGTCAGGAAGAAATAAGAAATCTAAACAGACCAATAATGAGTAAGGAAACTAAATCAGTAATCAAAAAAACTTTTCAACACAGAAAACCCAGGACCAGAGGACTTCACTAGCAAACTTTACCAAATATTTAAAGAAGAATTAATGCCAATTCTTCTTAAACTCTTCCAAAAAATTAAAGAAGAGGGAATTCTAAACTCATTTTGTGAGGCCAACATTACCTTGATACCAAAGCCAGAGAAAATAAAACTACAGACCAATAACCTTGATTAACATAGTTGCAAAAATTATCAACAGAATATTAGCAAACTGAATTCAACAACATTTTTAAAAGATTACATACCATAGTAGCATTTATCCCTGGGATAAATACACATAAATCAATAAAAGTGATACGCCATATTGATAGAATGAAAGATTAAAATCATATGATCATCTCAGCAGAAAAAGCACTTGACAAAATTTAAATCCTTTCATGATGAAAACTTCCAACCTTGAGTTAGAAAGAACATACCTCAACATTATAAAGGCCATATACAAGAAATCCACAGCTAACATCATACTCAATGGTGAAAAATTGAAAACTTTCCTCTAAGATCAGAAACAAGACAAGGGTATCCACTCTCACTACTCTTATTCAACATAGTACTGGAGGTCTAGCCAGAGAAATTAGGCAAGACAAAGAAATAAAAGACATCTACATCAGATAAAATTGTCTTTATTTGCAGATGATATGTTCTTTATATATTAAAAAAAACATAGAGGGCGCCTGGGTGGCTCAGTGGGTTAAAGCCTCTGCTTTCGGCTCAGGTCATGATCTCAGCGTCCTGGGATCGAGGCCCGCATCGGGCTCTCTGCTCAGCAGGGAGCCTGCTTCCTCCTCTCCCTGTCTCTCTGCCTGCCTCTCTGCCTACTTGTAATCTCTCTCTGTGTGTCAAATAAATAAATAAAATCTTAAAAAAAACAACAACATAGAAATCCAACCAAAACACTATTGGAACTAATCAACAAATTCAGTACAGTTGTAGGATATAAAGTCAACATATAGAAATCACTTGTGTTTCTATACACTAACAACAAAACATCTGAAAAAGAAATGAAACTATCCCATTCACAATAACATCAAAAATTTACCCAAGGAAGTGAAAAATCTGCACAATGAAACAATAAGACTTTGATAAAAGTCACTGAAGATGACACAAATGAAAAGATATCCTGTGTTCATGGATTCAAAAATTAATATTGTTAAAATGCCCATACTACCAAAGACATCTATAGGTTCAGTGTAATCCTTATCAAAATTCCAAAGGCATTTTTCACAGAAATAGAAAAAAAGCAATTCTAAAATTTGTATGGAACCACAAAAGACCCCAAATAGTCAAAGCAATCATGAGAAAGAAGATCAAAGCCAGAGGCATCACATTTCATGATTTCAAACTATGCCACAGTTATTATTTAAAACAGTATCATACTGGCATAGAAATAGACACATATACAAAATGGAAAAGAATTGAGAGACCAGAAATTAACCCCTGCATTTGATGGTCAACTAATATTTGCAAAGGAGCCAAGGATACCCAATGGGAACAGAAAGATCTCTTACAAATGGTGATGGGAAAATTGGACAATCACATGCAGAAAAATGAAATTGGACCTCTGTCTTACACCACTCACAAAAATTAACTCAAAATGGATTAAAGACTTAAACTGCAACAGTCCTAGATGAAAATATAGGAAATAATCTCCTTGATAATGGTCTTGGCAATAAATTTTTAGATATTACAACAAAAGCACAAGAAACAAAAGCGAAGATCAACAACTGGGACTACATAAAATTAAAAGGCTTTCGAATAGCAAAATAAATGATCCAGAAAGGCAACCTATAGAACAAGAGAAAATATTTCCAGCCATATATTAGACAAGGGGTTAATATCCAAAATAAATTTTAAAAAACCCATATAAGTCAATAACAAACAAACAAGTGAACCAATTTTAAAAATGGGTGGAGGAACTAAATAGATATTTTTCCAAAGAAGACATCTAAATGGCCAACATGTACATCAAAGATGCTCAACACAACTAATCATCAGGAAATGCAAATCAAAACCACAGTGATATATCACCTCACAACTGGTAGAATGGCTGTCATTAGGAAGAGAAGAGATAAGTGTGGGCTGGAATGTGGAGAAAAAGGAACCCCTATAAACTATTGATGGGAATACATATTGGTTCAGCCATTATGGAAACCATTATGGAGGTTCCACAAAAAATTAAAAATAGAACTATTATATGATCCAGTAATCTCACTCCTGGGTATATATCCAAAGGAAATGAAAACAGGATCTCTAAGAGATATATAGACCACTATGTTTATGGCAGCATTATTCACAATAGCTAAGATGTGGAAATAACCTAAGTGTCCGTCAACACAAGGTTAAAAGAAGACATGATTATATATATAATGGAATATTATTCAACCATGAGAAAGGAAAAATTCCTGCCATTTACAACAACATGGATAACCCTGAAGGCATTCTGCTAAGTGAGAGAAGTCAGAGAAAAACAAATACCTTATGGTATCACTTACATGTAGAATCTAGAAAAACCTGAACTGGTGAAAACAGAGAGTAGAATAGTGGTTACCCAGGGCTGAAGAGTGGGAGAATTGTGCAGATGTTACAGGCTCAAACTTGCAACTGGTAGGTAAATAACTCCTGGAGATCTAATGTTCAGCATAGTTATTATAGACAACAATATTGTATGATAAACTCAAAGCTGCCAAGAGACTAGGTCTTAATTGCTTTCACAAGAAGAAAGAAATGCTCGTCATGTAGCGTGATGGAGATACCAGCTAATGCTATAGAGGTAATCACATTGTGATATAAAAATGTATCAAATCAACACACTCTACACCTTAAACTTACACAATGTTATATGTCAGTAATATCTCAATAAAAATACATTTTTTAAAAAAAGGAAAGAAGATCCACATAGCTTAGGCTCTTGGTTCTCAAACTTTGGCACAAAACAGAATCATTAGCAGGGTTTGTTAAAATCCAGATTCCTGAGCCACATACCTAGAGTTTCTGAATCCCATGCCCAAGCAATCTGAAGCATGAGCAGAGAAGTCCCACACTTAATGTGGCACCAGATGGTGAAGTAGTGGGTCCTCCTGAGCCTGAATACAGTGTTCCTGAGTCACACAGACCCCAGGCTGACATGCAGCCAGGAGGTATAGGACAGTCGACCAAGTCTTCTCTGCCTGGCATGCATGCTGACTGCTTGGGGCCTGTGGCCACTGGGTTGCTAAATATTTTTAATTTTTAAATTTTTATTTCTTTATTTTTTTCTTTCAGGTTTTTATTTAAATTCTAGTTAGTTAACATATTTGGTAAAATTGGTTTCAGGGGTAGAATTTAGTGATTCGTCACTTGCATATAATACCCAGTGCTCATCACAAGTGCCCTCCTGAATACCCCCCACCCATTTAGCCTATCCCCTGCCCACCTCCCTCCATCAGCCCTCACTTTGCTAAATGTTTTTTATATTACCCCTCTGATTACCTTTGAATGGTTCAGATAATAGTTCAGAGAGGAAGCCCTGACTTGCACATGTTCCTGGGAAAGGTATGAAAATTAGCTGCTAAAGGTAGGGCAGATTCTTTTTGGCAAGGACCATACAAGTTTACGGCAGAGAATTTAATAAAATTCAACATAAGCAGAAAGTTTGTTTTGCAAAGTAACTTCAAGCCACCTCAAATAAATATATGTTCTTAAGTATAAGAAATATTCTTGCTATAAGCAAAATCTCCTAGGCCTGTTTTCCTACCAGCCTGCCACCGCTCAGCCCTTCCTGTAGAGACCTTTTGTCACTGTCTTTGTGGAGATGGGTTGGCCTAGGGATCCAACAAGAAGTATCGTGTCGGCGGAAATCAGTGTGCACACACCCTGCTAGAAAACACACAAACCTCCCCAGGCACACCATGACACCTCAAAGTTCTCCCCTCCAGGCACACACCACCCAGGAAGAAGAATGAGCATTAGGAGATGGGTTTCATCTCTCATATAATGGAATTTTAATCCTGAATTAATTGAAAAATTGTGGAATTTGAATGCTTTTACCTTCAAGTGTCTAGATCAATTTTTTTTTCCTGCTCTCAGTTGGTAGGGACTTCAGACCACAATTATTCGAACATACAGTCACATTCTTGTGGATCTGCCTTTGTATATTCTATTTACTGGTTCATCTGGATATGGCAGAAAAATGACATGCTGAGCAGACTTTCTCGGCACGAGTCTGACAGTATTTCCCAGGATGGACTGAATTGGAGAGGAGCTGGGGTAATATGTCTAATACAGCAGGAAAGTCATGGGGATTGCACATTGGAGTGCAGCAGTGGGAATAAAGAGGAAGAACTTGACATAAGGGAAATAAACACTTGATAAGGCTTGGAAATGAAGAAAAGATAAAAAGGGATCAAAATGATTCTGCAGTTTCATGCAAGCAATGGCTAGAAGAGCAGTGGGGTCTTGAGTCCTTAACAGAGGTCAGGATGGCTGTCTGGGACCTCCCCACCTACAGGTGCATGCTGGGGTCTCACGGCCACCAGAGAGGCTGGAGGTACCAATGTGGCTTTGTCTTCTGGATATTGTTGCCCTTGGATGGGAACAAAGTGTGCTGGGGGTGACAATGTCCCACTCAGTAGAAGGATGCAAACACAAGAATAGCAGCAAGATAAGAGGACTTGCAAGGGGATGTCTTTGTGAACCTTTGGCATAAAAGTGACAGTTGACACTACAAGCTTGAAGGATAGTTCCTGGGCGACGGAAGGGAGAGGTGAGCAGGAGGGCAGGGACTGAGCCCAAGCAATTGCCTCTCAACTTGACACATCTCTTTTGGCTTTATTTTTTGTTTGCTCTCTGTCTCCATATGGATTTTTAAAGAGAAGGATGAACTGTTTTTGATCAGAGTGAACCAGTACAATTTGTAAATACAGGCATGTTGATAGAAAGAAAACTTGGTCTAGAACTAGTATTTTCTTTTTCAGTTTTTTTCATCTGATTATGAATTCACACATATTATTCAGTGGTCATTAAAGTTTTTTGAAAGAAACCTTTGGACAAAAGTTCAGGCACGAAATTCCTTAAGTAATAGAGTCTGAGGGCTATTTTCTGAAAATAAACTATTTCTCCAGGTTTTATCTAGTAAATACAGTGTTGTAGTTTTGATCATTGAAACTTAACATAGTTATACTTAGTGTGGTTAGTTCCAACTACCCCATGAATACAATACCTTATGTTAGGAAATATTTGTATTTAATTCAACCATCACTAAAACGAACAGGAAAACTTCTTCTTCAGTTAAAAAATCAGATATTTAGGAAAAAGGAGAAAAGGTTTTCTATATCCTAGGAGTCTAGTTGCTGAAAAACAACAAACTTTTATAAACAGGGATATGTAAAAACCTTATTTTAATTTGGGGGAAATGTTGAATTCATATTTTGAAACTAATTAAATGGTTTAAATTGCACAAATGTAATATAAGTACTTTAAATAATGAGCCCCATCTGGTTTATAGAAATATTTGCAAAGGGATTTTGGTCATTTGTCCTGACTGAGCATCTGTTGATTTAAAATATCAAAATGAAAATTTCTGTCTAAGTATATTTCCAAGAAAGTATTATTAAAATAAGAATGATTTTTAGCAGAAAAGAGATGTTTTCAATAGCAATATAGGAAAAATATGAACTGTGCTAAAATCTCTGATTTCAGAACTGTTGCTAGATGAACTAAATCATGGTCAATAATAATAGTGAAATATACAACATTTACAATTCTAGTTTTATGTTAATTTTTTCATTGCTTCCAAAAACTTAGCTCAGTCTTTGCCTGAATAATTGGTAGCTCATTCATTTACATGTTCATTGAACAAATACTATTAAAGGATTGAAGTATGTTCCAGGCACTTTTTAGTCAGGGCTTTTGGGAGCCAACATGGTTATCGAGTATTCGTGAGCAGACTCGTTAAGTAAATGCAGATTTCTTTTAAGTCTAGATTGATCAAATTATGAAAATGTCTATATTACTGAACAAAGTGAAGTATTTGTTGTTTTTCTTAAATCTTTCCCCTCCCTCATTAAGTACTCTAGAATTTTAATCAAGTACTTCTCTATATCTTTCATTAATTCCAGCATCACAGGCTATGTTGTAGGTGGATGCGTTAGAGTACTGGTCTGAGTTCTTACATCGACTAAAATTCTGAAATTATTGTGAAATATGCACTGCATCTCATTATTATCAAAATAAGGAAAATAGTCTCTCCCTGAAAGAAGCTTGATGACCTAGTAGCTGTTCTACCTCAAATGTTTATTGCTATGCTTTCATAATAGGATCTCATCATGATTAGGTCCTTTTCAGTATCTATAAAGTCCATTATTTGTTGGGTTCCTTTTTTTTTTTTTATCATTTCGAATGGTCAGTCTTTCCTTTCATATTATTTCATATCCTCAAACCATTTTGTACTTAAAACACCTCAACTATTTTTGGCAATAAGAATGCTGGGGAAAAGGTTGACGAAAAGGTGGAAAATATGTAAATAATTTTTTTCTATTTTATCCTTTATTTCAAAACACTAGTTTTTAAGTATTTTATTAATCAAATTGACTTCTTTGTTTAAAAATAATACTTTGAGCTTGGTGCTTTTTAAACTTTTGCTTGTTTTTTTTTTTTGAAAAAGATTTATTTTAGAGAGAGAGGAAGTGGGGGAGGGGCAGAGGGAGAGGGGAAGAAATCCTCAAGCAGACTTCCTGCTGAGCGTGGAGCTCTACACAGGGCTTGATCCCAGCACCCTGAGATCATGACCTGAGCTGCAATCAAGAGACACACGCTCAGCTGAACTGACTGAGCCACACAGGTGCCCTTCTTTTTGCTTTTTGGTTAGTTGAGTTTATAAAGTTTTATTTCATTGTTTTCCAAGGCTTATGTAGTGATCTGATTACTTCTCCTTTCTAAATAGTAATTTCCATTTACCTTTCTTTTAACCTCTTTCTTTGGAAACAAATTATTTTGAAAACCTAGAAAGAAAAACTTGATAGATTTTTATTTTTCTGGGCTTTTTCTTATCAGTTTCTAAAGACTTTCTTTTTTTTCCCTGAGAATAAACAATGGCTATTGAATATTAAAAATTACTTGCCATCTACTTTACCTTCGTTTGTGAGAAAAAATAGGAAGTGGTGGTATTTGATAATAGTGTAACTCAGAATAGTCACACTATATTTAATGTGCATAAAATACTTACAGTGGTATTGTTTTCCAACAAAATAGCACCATGAGGATTATTCCCAATATTCGGACACCCTCCCACACACACACAGACTCACATATACGTTCTACCCCTCTGCTCAAACTCCCATCTGTCTTCCTCCATTATTTTACCAAAGCCTATTATATAGTAGAAGACTATATAATAATTTAATATTGGCATAAATAAGCTTTATTTAGAAAGTAAAATCTACCATAATATTTTGATCCAATGTTATCTAGTAAAGACTTTGGATTTGCCATCTTCTTACTTACTTCCATTTGTGCAAATAGTGATGTGCTTGCGTAAATGGCAGGAAGATCACTGTGGCTTGGGCGTGTACGCGAAGAAGCATGCATGAATAATGATGTACATGACAATTAAAGAGTGGCAGCAAAAATAAATAAAACATTAAATTCCAATCTTGCAGCGGCACTTGAAATAATATACTTGACATCACATGACAAAATTATTCTATTAAAAAATTTTTAACAGTTGGCTAACAACTGTAAATACTCCATTTAAATGGCACAAGCAGTGGAGCATCAGGCCCATTTAAAGTTTGCCAGGACTATGAATGACACCTATGATTGGACTGGAGATTATAAAATCTTCAGGGGAGCATGAACATGTGTCTACGGTTGCCCTCCTTTTTGGGGGAGGCCTTCTCATGCCAGAGGTACATGTGCAGAGGGCTCCAGGCCAAAGAACTTTCTGACATATTTTGAAAGAGTAAAAATGGAAGGGAGATTTTTATGTTTCCTGTGTTTTCAAAAACTCAAACACATTTTATTAATAGGAGCCTATACTAAGGTCAACTGCAATATCTCTGGAGAATAATTTCCTCCCTTTATTAGAATTTCCCAATGTTCCATCATTTGGGATGAAGCAAATTTAAGCCTAATTCCATAAACAAAATTTGTCTTTCTCTCTCTCTTTTCCTAAAGATGTACAGAGCAAGCAAGTACATCTCCAGAAGCATGTAATGTTGGAAAGTGATTTCAGTTTGCCAGGCTTATTTATTTCCAAGCTTAACTTTCATGTTTTGTTGTCAGATTTGTCCTAGTTTGTATCAGCTTTGGGATAAACTCTGGATTATAGAAAAAAAATGGAAATACAAAAGACCTCTTACCTAGGAGAATTAACTAGAATGTGAGCTGAAGAGCAGTTGGAATCTCAAAATTCATTTCTGGGGGGGGCGGAGGGGAAGATTAATATTTACTGAGAGCTTACTACATGTTAAGCACCACACTGAGCATGTTACACAGATCATCCTCTTTAATCTTCACAACAATCTCATGATTTTGGTAAAATTATTACCCCACATTATAGATGAGGTACTGGAAGCTTAGATGTATGGAGTAACTAACTCAAAGTCATACAGCCAGCAAGTGGTAGAGCCTTATTTAAACACAGGGGAATCTTCTTCCAGGATTTCTGAACCGATGATATTCACCATTGATGCTCATGACCACTGGTGGGCTGTTTTCAAATACATCCATTCTTTGGTCACATTGATTCTTGAGTTTCTCCAGGGAAGGTTGTAGGAAAAGAGCCCAATTTGTCATCATTTGGCATATATCTTTAGATATTATATTATGACTTGTTCTACAGAAACAGAACAGAGCTTACTGAGCAATGAATGAGACACACTGCTTCTGCATGAACAGATATCCACAAATGAGATGTAGGCATGACACCCTGGGGGCCTATTGGATGAGTGGGTGAAACTGCCTTTCCTGTGTCCAAAACCTAAGTGCTGGGCTGAAGAGGAGGGCTACATCTTGCCCTTGGCCTCATGCAGAGAAAATGCCAATCCTCTGTTGTAACCTGGACATTTTTACCACTCACGTTGTTCTTTTTTTTTTTTAAAGCTTATTTCTTTATTTGTTTAAATAATCTCTGCATCCAATGTGGGGCTCAAACTCATGACCCTGAGATCAAGAGTCACATGCTTTTCGACTGAACCGGCCAGGCATCCTGCCATTCATATCATTCTTAGTAGCGGTTTATTTAGGTAAGACTTACCTAAAGAAAAGACAGAGGAAGTGAACTTTAAAGAAGGAAAGATACTACTCTAACCTATCAAAATTGGACAATAATTTCAAAATAAGGACGCATTCAGCATCACTTCACTATTTAAAGATAAGCTGCTTGGGCGCCTGGGTGGCTCAGTGGGTTAATGCCTCTGCCTTCGGCTCAGGTCATGATCTCAGGGTCCTGGGATCGAGGCCCGCATCGGGCTCCCTGCTCAGCGGGGAGCCTGCTTCCCCCTCTCTCTCTCTGCCTCCTTGTGATCTCTCTCCCTCTGTGAAATAAATAAATAAAATCTAAAAAAATAAAATAAAAAATAAAAAAATAAAGATAAGCTGCTTCTTTCCTATCATTAAAACTGGTCATGTCAAAATTCAAAGAGAAGGCCTTTGCCATCCTTTTTTTCCCTTAGTGTTTCCTTTCTTTCTCACAAGATGCCCGCCTTGGAAGCACAAACACATTAAGCATCTTTAAAACCTCATGCTCTGTTTATACAGCTTCACCAAAGTACCCCAGATTTCTACTTTTATCTCCCTCTTTAAAATTGTCCACCCCTCTTCCTTTTCCTCAAACCTCCCCTTTCTCTGGTATACTGATATATATTATTCAGCAGAAAATATATCAGAATAAAAACAATTCATACTAAGATATGAATGACTGAAAATCCTAATAGGTGTATAGAAAAGGCACTGTCAGGCAGATCTAAGCTTGAACCCTGTCTTTTCTTCCATTTACTCACTAGGGAGTTTCTCTGAACCTCAGTTTCTTTCTCTCTATAAAATGGGCAGAATAACACCTGATAGGCTTGTTGAGACAATTAAATGTGATAATATTTATGCAAAGTGGTGACTGGACATCCTGAATTACTAATACATATTATTTACCCTCCTACTTGAGTCTATGACAATATTTAAACAGTTAAAGAAGAAAATTTTTTACATTCCTGAATCGCAAGTTGGCAGTGTTTTAAAATGAAGTGTGGAAGTCCTTATTAGATCAGTCAAATCATTCTACTTCTCATTCTACCATTGGCCTTGTACTGATATTTGGTAGAATGAGTTTTCATAAAACATGTATGTTATAAACAGAAACATTCAGAGATAATCATGCACCGGGACACCGGGGTGGCTCAGTCAGTTAAACGTCTGCCTTAGGCTTAGGTCATGATTCCAGGGTCCTGAGATCCAGCCCAGCTCAGCCGGAAGCCTGCTTCTCCCTCTGTCTCTGCTCCTCTCCCTGTTTGTGCATTCTCCATTTCTCCATCTCTCTCTCTCTCTCTCTCTCTGACAAAAAAATAAATAAAATCTTTAAGAAAAATATCATGCACTAAATCCCACTCAAGATGAGCTTCATTAAAATAGAAAATAGCTTTAGCTGTGGTTAGCAATTCATTCAATAAACCTTTTACCGGATGCCTGGTTTAGGCACAGAGCTATACTGCTGGTACAGATGAAGAAGACAGCAAGAGCTGTGGAGACATACAGAGAAAACACCCAATCCTGTTGGGAGCTAAACTCAGAGTCTTTAAATCATGTCAAATTGTTAACTTAGTTGCATTTTTAAAAAACATGTATCTCGGGCACCTGGGTGGCTCAGTGGGTTAAAGCCTCTGCCTTTGGCTCAGGTCATGATCTCAGGGTCCTGGGATCAAGGCCCGCATCGGGCTCTCTGCTCGGCAGGGAGCCTGCTTCCTTCTCTCTCTCTGCCTGCCTCTCTGCCTCCTTGTGATCTCTCTCCCTCTGTGAAATAAATAAATAAAATCTTAAAAAAAAATAAAAATAAATAAAAAAACATTGTATCTCTCCCTTTAAGATTTGGGGAAGACTTGGGAGCACAGAATTTCTGCCAAATCAAAGTTTCCAGAAAACAATGTCCAAATAGTGGTTGTAAAAGGATTTCTTTCTTCTTTTTCACTCAAGGCAATTTCATTTAAAAGTTAACAATAATTACGGAATCAAGTCTGCATATTCTTTGTTTTTTGCGATATAAGAAAGATTATCTTTGGTGCGTAGGTGTGTGCATGTTGTGTACAGTCTCTAAACTGACCCTATTGAGAAATATTATATCATGATTTTCCCACGGAAATATATGGCATACTTCCAACTCATCTCCGTTCATTTGTAGCCTAAAAATGCTTCATGTGAAGAAACTTTAAATGTGCCTTTTGAGTAGGATGTTTTATGAACAGTTGTCATGCTCTTCAGTTCACTTTTAAATAAATTTTTGAAGTACAGAAAAGAAGAAAAATCCCATTTACTTTGTCATTGCCACTTGCCTTTTCACTGTTCTCTCCGTGCTAGATCTTTATGTAAAACAGAATGCTCGTCAAATGTGGCCATGTCTCTTTAAAAGTCTCCACCAAACAGCCAGCAAACCAGCTCAGCAACTTTCTTGGGTGGATTCTCCTATGAATAATTAGCCCTGAGCCATGAAACTGTTCACCAACATGTCCTCTTGAAATCTGTGATCTGCCTGAGACTGCAGGGATCACAACAGAGAAGTTTGTTTCATGGTGCTTCTGAATATTGTCCAGGAAAAAAAGACTCTGTGTTAGTGCGCCAGATTTAGGCACGCTGGTGGCGTGGGTCTCAGCCACTGTGCTGTGTGGTGGCGAGGGATCCTCTATTTGTAGCCACTAGGCTGCTGCCTTCTCAACTCCTGTCAGCCGGGAAAGCCTCCTTTCTGGTTTCTCAAACCCCACCTTCAAAAGCTGAAATTACATGACTCATTTATTTTGATACCATCAGAGTTTTGCTGACAACATGGGATTTTTGCCTGCCGTATGTTAACAAGTAAACTCCTCAGGTCATTAGGCAGATAAATCCACACCTTGGCTAAAGCCTAAAAATGAAAACTTAACTCATTCTAGTCCCTCTCTGACCCTCTCCCAGACCATTAGAGGAATGGTGAATTGTGTGAGAAAAGATGGTGTGTCGTCAGGACCTAGAAGTTTCATCCAAGATTTCCTTCCAAAGATCCAGAAACTCTCTAACCATATGTCCACAGTGATTGAAACAGTATCTTAAATCCCAGACAGGCAGGTGAATTTGGCAATGGATATTTACCTGCTGTGCAAATACATGACTTTTTAGCAAAATGCGTTGTGCCAAATTGCTGCATCACTGATGACTATGCCAAAGATTCACTGGTTCATATCCGAGGATTAATCATTTGGGGAAGTAGTTCCAGTAGAGATGGGTTTCTGTTCTTCCTAGATAATAAATTCCTTTCATCAAGAACAGTGTTATTGTACTTTCTGTACTCATCACAACACCTGGTGAGGTGTCTGACACATTGGCAACTGATAAATACTATTTGGATGAATGTCCTTGAGCCTGTGACCCCTTGAGAGTAACCAACACACAGAGAAGGGGAAGTACAAGGAGACCTGGGTTCTTTTCTTATTCGTTCACTGCTGGTTTTAAAATTTTTAAATAATTTTAAATGTACGGAGACTTACTGTTTAAATGTACAACGGGTAGGGTGGATAAAGGCACTCTCAGAAGTTGTTTTTATTTATTCAACCATCTTTATTTAGTGCAAAATAAAACAGAGTGTTTCTGCTCTCATGGAGTATATACGATGGATAAATGAGTGGGAATAAACAAGTAAATAATCAGTCATATCTGCTATGCAGACAGTACCACAAGGGAAAGGAATATATTAAGAGTTAACTCTTCTTTTTTTTTTTTTTAAAGATTTCATTTATTTATTTGACACACACAGAGAGAGATCAGATCACAAGTAGGCAGAGAGGCAGGCAGAGAGAGAGGAGGAAGCAGGCTCCCCGCCGAGCAGAGAGCCCGATGCGGGCCTCGATCCCAGGACCCTGAGATCATGACCTGAGCCGAAGGCAGAGGCTTTAACCCACTGAGCCACCCAGGCGCCCAAGAGTTAACTCTTCTAAAATGTCCTCAGGTTTCATTTTTGTTTTTAATTTCTCCTTTTTTCCTCCAAATAGAAATCAACAGGCCTTCTTGAAAGGAGACCTTGATTATCAGAATCAAGTGTGGACTGCTTTACAAGTACAGGGTTTAAATGTTCCACAGGACATTGTAGCAGATGCCAGGAATTTGCGACCAGAGCTGGGGGACAGCAGGCAATAATTTATGCACACACGCACGCACGCACGCACGCGCACACACACGCACGCACACACACGCACACACGCGCACACACATGCACACGCACACACCCATGTATATTTTATTTGTCTCTAAGTATTACCATCCTTAGCCAGTAAGCCAATGAGCTGACTTGTCTTCTAAGATACCTGATTACCCTGACTTGAATTCATTTGATAAGCCCAAATTATTAAAACTCATTGATTCAGACAACTAACTTCCGATAGAATCTAGCAAATAGGAAGGTAGACTTGTTCTGTGGTCTCAGAGGGGTATGAATACTATACACGGAGTATTATGGTTACCCAGGTAAATCTTCCTCATTTCAACTTGGCAGATAAAGCATGGTCATGAATAGCCGATGGGATCATTTGTTACCTTTAAGACTGTACACCTGCCAAAGTAAGGCAGGAAAGGGGAAATCCCACAAAACGCAGCCAGCTTTCAGGGCTAAGAACAGTGTTGCAATCACCCAACCACAGGGCGGAAATAGTTGAGATCACACTGTCCCCTGCGTGGTGAGCTATGTTCTTTGGGCATACCCTCTCCCCACATCAAAGAGATTGGCCATGAAAAGCGGGCATTTTCAGGGTACAGGAAAGCCTTCCAAGAACACTTCCAAAAGGTATCGTGAATGTACTTTAATTCAAATGTATTTTCGTGCTATTAGAGCTCTAAACTTGTTATTTATAAGAAAAGCCTCTTTTCCTTCTATTTTTTTCTTGACCTTTGAGGCATGAGGCAAGGTAAACTTACCCTGGAAAGTTTAAGAAAAACAAAAAACAAAGCCCTTTTACATGGAATGAAATCTGAAAATACGGGTTTAAGACTGTAAATATCAGTCCTGAATCTGGCTAAGTCTCTGTGACATGGGGATTCTATCCAACGCTTAGAGGTTTTGTGAGAGTTAGATGAGACATAATTTGGATATGAAAATACTCCATAAGAGTCAAAGAACTGCACAGTTAAAGGGCTTGAGCACCCACTGGCATTCTCTTTCATATTACACTCGGGACACTTATCAGAGTCAGAACATAAGACTGACCTAAAAATAGCTTATTGGAAGTCAGCACTCTGGCTTTCATGATATGAGCTTTAGAAAAGAACTGGAAAGAGAGGTAATCAGACTAACCTTCATGAGAAAGCTATTCCAGTAAAGAAAGGCAGTGATATCCCAAGCCTCATAAGCCTCATGATCTCAGCTAGCTTTTGGCTAGTCTTGTGACTGAAGTCATATGGCAGAACTGAGAGCTGTTGGAAGTAGAGCAACGAACAGACCTAGGAACCACGTTTCCAAAGGCCACCAGGCCACGCGATTTGGTATATACAAGCAGCAGTATAATCTGTAAAGGCCTGGGATGCAATAATATCTGATGCGAGACAAAAAAAGAAAAGTACTGCATTCTGAGTAATGGTCTATCTCACAACAGACTCTTCACAAATGACAAAAAGAGAGTCTCTTGGTCATCTGTCTCTAATGTACATTTAATTTCTTACACAAATCTCTCATCGTTCTTATATTCATGCTTTGACTCGTCTTTTACGATGCAGCTTCTTAGACTGGAAAGAAAACTGCCAAGTGTCTTCTAGCCCTGGCGTTGGCAAACAATGACGGTCCTCACTGCCAACATCCCCAACACTCCCTTCTTTCATCCATTCTGCCTAATGAAGCGCAGCATTTTCTGCAGCCTTTTGTGTTGTTGGAAAAAATGCTGAGGGGTGCCTGGTGGCTCAGCCGGTTAAGCATCTGCCTTGTACATGGGTGATGATCCCAGGACGCTGAGATCTAGTCTCACATTGGGCTCCCTGCTCAGCGGAGAATCTGCTTTTCCTCTTTTCTCTGCCCCTCCCCCTCTGCTCATGCTCTGTCTCTCACTTTCTCTCTCTCTCAAGCAAAAAAATAAATAAATCTGGGGGGTGGGGGGGGAAAGAATTTTGAAACTGTAAACCCAAAAAAGAAATGTTTAGTGGGGCTCCTGACTGGCTCAGTCTGTGGAGCTGTGACTCTTTATCTTAGACTTGTGGGTTTAAGCCCCATGTTGGGTGTAGAGATTGCTTAAAAATAAAAGCAAACAAGCAGACAAGAAAGAAAGGTTTGGAGTGAAATGAACTATAAGCTAATTGGTAAGGACTGAATGAAGACCAAAACAGGAGCTCACCTAGAGCAAATTTTCAAAAAGAAATCTATGTTGGGAATAAAAAAAAAACCCAAAAACAAAATGTGGTGTTCGTTTTTATCTTTACTGATAAAAGTTCCTAAAAGTTGCCAGAAAGCACTTTAAAAAACAAACACTATTTTATTTAACACTGAAGAGAAACCACACATCCTATGATAGAAATGTTGGAAAAATACAGAAAAACAAACACCAAAACCAAATCATTTGTAACTGACTAACATTCACATATAAAGCACAGCTTACATTTTGTTCTGTTCGTCTAGAAAATATTTTTATGGCTATAAATTAACTATCCTTCCCTCAGCAGTCTGAAAAATGTATATTTGCATAAGGTAAGAAGGATATTTTTTAAGTAATAAAAGTAAACATTAGTCAGCCTAGACCATAAGAATTATGGCTTAAAAAATTATCACTTAACACTTTTAAATCGAATATACCAACTTCCCTCAGTAAATAAATTAACATCTCTGTTTTTCTAAGACTCAATCTAAAACAGCATGCATTATTTTTAAAAACTTCTTAAAATAGTATCAGAGGACAGGGGAGATCAAATTTGGGGGCCTCACTCCTCCCTGAGGAGACAGTGGGAAGCTCCTTCTCTGAGTTCACGCATGCCCACACAACCTATGCGATGATATTTTCATTTTCTTCTTGTACACTTTGTCTTTGGCACAACAGTAGATTCTACTAACCAAAAAATGGGGCTGTGTGCATGTTTCTTTTGGCTTCAGTGAACCTTTAGCTTATGTTTATTTTATATATATGACTACTTAAATTTTGTCTTATGCATCAAATTCTAGTCAGGTTTACAGGAAGTGGTAAAGCTAGGACCAAGAGTCAGAACTGCTAACTACCACTTACGTATTAAAACCACCTCCTTTCGTGAAGGGTTAATGGACTCAGTCCAGCTCCTTGCAGACATCTGTCTGCATCACACATAAAATAAATTTAAATTGGCAGTGTCAGCAGAGAAAATGAGATTTCATGGGTGCGAAGACAAACCAACCCTTCAGGTGAGACGTGACTTCACGTACTAGAGATAGTGTCCTCATAGTGAGCTCTGGGAGGCCAAACATTTTAAACACCTTTCTCACTGTTTTCCGCCCCCATAAAGAGTAGGTACAACAAACGATGCTGTCAGACCTCCTTTAATAAAAAACACATCAGATTCTATGAGCATTTATGTATATATATATATAGCTGGTGGTCATACACATTTCTAAGCTTACTTCCACTTCTGTCGTATTCAGTTAGATACTCATTTATTCTTATAATGGCACGTGGTAAAGGGGACGGTATATGTGTCAGCTGTTATTGTTCTCCCATTTTTAAGACAGAAATATTTGATACCCATTCCTGCTGAAGAAAACATGTAAAATCAAAATGTTAACCTGGTTAGTACTTGAATATACTCTAAACATTCGCTAGTAATATGAACAATGTACTACAAATGAGGACCTGTTCCTTCAAAATGTTAACTGTGTACAGGTTGCAAAGTTAAGACGTGGAAATATGTTGTGTTTCTAGACACTAATTGTAGAGTAGCGGAAAGAGAAATTAAGAAAACAATTCCATTTACAATTACACCAGAAAGGATAAAATACTTAGGAGTAAGCTTAACCAAGGAGGTGAAAGACCTATACTTTTAAAACTCAAAACACTGATGAAAGAAATTGAAGACAACACAAATGGAAATATATTCTATGAACGTGGACCGGAAGAATTAATATTGTTAAAATGTGCAAACTACCCAAAGCAATCTACAGATTTAATGCAATCCCCATCAACATACCAACAGTATTTTTCACAGAACTAGAACAAAGAATCCTATAATTTGTGTGGAACCGCAAAAGACCCTGAATAGCCAAAGCAATCTTGACAAAGATAAACAAACCTGGAGGTATCACAATCCAAGATTTCCAGATATACTACAAAGCTATAATAATCAAAACACTATGATACTGATAAAAAATACACACTGTCCAGTGGAACAGAATAGAGAGTCCAGAAATAACCCACACTTATATCACCAATTAATCTACAACAAAGGAGACAAGAATGTACAATGGGAAAAAGACAGTCTCTTTCATACATGGTGCTGGGAAAACTGGAAAGCAACATGCAAAAGTATGAAACAGGACCCCTTTCTTGCATGATAAAAAAAAAAATACTGAAATAGGTTGAAGACCTAGTGTGAGCCCAGAAACCATGAAACTCATAGAAGAAAACATAGGCAGTAACTTCTTTAACACTGGTCTCAACAACATTTTTCTAGACATGGCTTCTCTGAAATAAAAGAAAAAATAATCTATTGGGACTACAACAAAATTAAAACCTTCTGCACAATGAAGGAAACAATCAACAAAACTTAAAGACACCAGTCAGAATGGCTAGTATCAAAAAGAAAGGAAGGTTGGTGAGGAAGTGGGGAAAAAGAAACCCTGTGCACTGTTGGTGGGAATGTAAATTGGTGCAGCCACTATGGGAAACAGTATAAATTTTCCTCAAAAATTAAAAATATATATACCATATGATCCAGTAATTCCACTATAGGGTATTAACAAGAAAAATGAAAACTAATTCAGAAAGATATATGTACCCATATGTTTATTGCAGCATTATTTACAACAGCCAAGATATGGAAGCAACCCAGCTATTCATCCACAGATGAATGGATAAAGATGTGGCAATATGGGGTTATGCTAAGTGAAATAAGTCAGAGAAAGGCAAACACCATATGATTTTACTTATACGTGGAATCTAAAAAACAAAACAAATGAACAAATTAAAAGCAGAAACAGACATATAAACACAGAAAACAAACTGGCATTTGCCAGAGGAAAGGGAAGTGGGGAATGAGAATGTGGAAGGGGCCAAAATGGATGAAGTGGAGTGGGAAGTACAGACCTCCAGTTATGAAATGTGTAAGTCATGGGGGTGAAAGAGACAGCACGGGGAATATAGACCAATAGTATTGTTATAGCATTGAATGAGGACAGATGGTAGTTCCACTCGTGAGCGCAGCATAATGTACAAAGTTGTTGGATCACGATGTTGTATACCTGAAACTAATGTAACATTGTGTGTCCACTATACTTCAACAATAACAAAAAATGTCAGCTGAAACCTCTAACAGTATGTAAGTTCCTACAAATGGTTCTAATAGCTTTATTTCTCTTTCAAATCATGTCCTCTAAGATAGAAGCATGATTAACTAATACTAATAGTAATAATAACAAATACCAGTGCATCTTTTGCAAATTATTTTATTTCGGTTTTCCTTCAGACATCATCATCAGTGGTATAGGTTATGCAAGTTACCATTATTAATGATAGCTCATAATTTTTAAAGTCAAATGAATGGATCATATAGTTGTTCACTCACTCTAAAAATCAAATTTTAATACACATATTTGAGGTGTGTTTGTGTGCATGTGTGTGTATGCATGGTATTAGAAAGTTATGCTTGTTTACCAAAAATATATATCTGAAGCCGCACCACTATATGTATATCTCAGTATTATTCAAATGATAACACTTTATCAGTGATGAGCCTGGGAGTATGTTAAGATGTGAACAAATAGAGGTCGTCATTCGTCACACTAAATAATCTATTGATGCAGCAAAATGACTTCCACTTCTATTGGTTGTATTATGGATGGTGTTTGGTGAGATAAACCTGCTAATTTAGTACAAGAAGGCATTCGGATGATGCTAGGAATTTTTGGTCTCACACGTTCGTTAAGTGACTTATACCATCATAGCGCTGGGTTTTGGAATGAAATGTAAAGGGTGGGTTTGGGGAAGTGGTTCCAGAAAAAGAGGATGCAAAAGATACCAGACAGACTGCTTTATCATGGGAAAAAAGCAGAAGTCTAATTTTCCTACTTGAGCACAAGAGAAACAGCAAAAATTACTTAAAAGCAATTTCTTCAATCCCTTTCAATTGAGGTTATATTTAGTTCTCACAGTTGAGTAGAAATATCTATAGATAATGTTCTCAATATAAATTCAGAAAACTCAAAAATGATGGAAGCAAGGCAATGCCTAAAAAATACTTCCAAAAACTTAGAAGCCAAAATAATCAAAATTAGAATTCTGTACCAATAGATAATTCTACAATTTACAAATCTCAACTAACAATGATTCCCTCTCTATCATCAACTGGAAGGAAATCTAAGAAGTTTGTCTTTGAATTCCTCTAGAAAATCATAGTCTTCTCTATTCCTATCTGTCAGTTCCACAAGTTACAAACTTGCTTGGAGCCTCAGGATAGCTGCTGTCTGCATTAATCAGTTACAGAAAGTGACATAAGAAAATCTGAGGAACCTCAGTCTTAAGAATGAAGGAAACACATCAATAAAAGTAAAACTAAGGTCCCTGAAGTCATAGACCATTGTTTCGCTTTGTTTTTTTAATGAGACCATTAAAACACCATTAAGAGGTAAACCATTGGGGCATCTGGGTGGCTCAGTTGGTTAAGAGTCTGATATGGCTCAGGTCACCATCTCAGGGTCCTGGGATGGGGTCCCGCATAGGGCTCCCTGCTCAGCAGGGAATCTGCTTCTCCCTCTCCCTCTGCATCTCTCCCTTTGCTCCTCTCCCCCTTCCCCCCCCTTTGTCCCTTTCCCCTGCTCATACTCTCTCTCTCTCAAGTAAATAAATAAAATCTTTTTTTTAAAAAAAGAGGTAAACCATCAAAGAATTGCAGTAGAAAAAAAGATCGGGGCGCCTGGGTGGCTCAGTGGGTTAAAGCCTCTGCTTTCAGCTCAGGTCATGATCTCAGCGTCCTGGGATCGAGGCCCGCATCGGGCTCTCTGCTCAGCAGGGAGCCTGCTTCCTCCTCTCCCTGTCTCTCTGCCTGCCTCTCTGCCTACTTGTAATCTCTCTCTCTGTGTCAAATAAATAAATAAAATCTTAAAAAAAAAAAAGAAAAAAAAAGAAAAAAAGATCGATTTTTATCAAATTATCAATACTATTCTCTAGACATTAAATGAAAGCCCACATACATTACCAAAGAAATCACTTTTCCATTAGAATTTAGTAGTCCTTGTTATTAACTTTTCACTAACTTATTATATTTCCCAAACTGATTTATGATTATTCATTTCATAATGAATTTCATAATGAATTTCATTATTTCATAATGACTCACTCGATCAGACACTAGCTGCATCTTGTTAATTCGTACATGGGACTTGGCCCCAAAGGTGTTGTTATGCTTACTATTGGTAAGGTAAAAAGAAAAAAAAATAGCAAGAAATAAGGAAAACATTTTAGTTGTATTATTGGGTTTTTTCCTGTAGAAATAAATGCGGTGTTTTACTATTTATTGAAAAAAATCAGTTTCTACGATAAAAATAAAAGAAACTACCTCACATTGCAGGGGAGTTAGAACCCTGTGGTTCTAAACTCCAGTTTTTAAAGAGTGAGAGGTTGGAGAGGAGGCGAGAAAGACTGGTGTCCCAGTTTTCCACATGCTGAACGATTGAGCAAAATAGCATTGTGAACAAGTCAACATGAATATGGCAAATATTCAAAAATGACAAGAGACACCAAGGTATAAATTTGTGCTATGTTATGTGTCAATTAATTTCTTTAGCATCCAGTTTGATTCACTGGACTTTAATATGAATTGAATAAATTATTAAACAATTGAAGGCTTGGGAAAATGATATCTAATGTAGAATTATAAAATATATCTTCATTATTTAACAAATGATGGGAACTGGTTGGAATATATGGAAGGACGGAAATGTCATAAATATATCATTAAAGAATATTTTAGATTTTTTTCCCTCCACCAACAACCATCATTTCACAATGGAGGACATTGAGTCTAGTGAGGTAAAGCTGTTTGTTTAAGAACCAGAGTTATTTCATGGGAGATCTAGAGATCTAGAGATTTAAAAACTCAAGCATCATAACTTGTAGATTCCCTTCCACTTCTTAAGCCATGAAAATTAAGTTATTTTACAGATTTTTCAACAAATACCCCAGAATCTACTACTTAACCAACATTCACGTCAAAGTGATTGCACCAGGAAGCAGGAATAATGGCATAGAACAGTTTTCATTTTTTAAATTTTTATTGTTTTTAAAGATTTAATTTATTTATTTGACAGAGAGAGAGACAATGAGAGAGGAAACAAGCAGGGGGAGTGAGAGAGGGGGAAGCAAGCCTCCCACGGAGCGGGCTGCTTGATGGGGGGCTCTGTCCCAGGACCCCGGGATCACGACCCGAGCCAAAGGCAGACGCTTAAGGATCTGAGCTGAAGCCTGTTGCTTAACAACTGAGCCACCAAGGCACCCCAGCATAAAACATTTTTAAAGTACTTCATTTCAAACTATTATACACCCAATGTATAAATCACAAAAAGAGACTTGCTCTATAATTTTATTCTAAAATGTTTGCTTATAATCTAAAAATGCATCACTCAGGTTATATAATAGAATTAATCCAGAAACTTGTTTCTGAATGACTTTTGGTTACTGTCAAAAATTACTGACAGAAATTTCAAAGGACACCTCAAGGGACAGAAATTTGTTGCCAGAAACTTTGGTGCAAGCTTTGAAACTAATCCCAGAGGAGTCCTAAAATATTGTGTGATGTGGCAATGATGTATCATAATTGATTCATGTGGTTTCCCAACAGGAACACATTGAAAGAACATCACCAATTTTCCAGATATATTTGTGTATAAACCAAATGAGTGATATCAAGGAAGGGAAGAATATTGATTACTGAGTATTTTTCTCCTGAATATTTCCTTCAGTAATGGTACAGTATTAACATGATTTTTACAACAAATCCTTTTATTTTAGAGACCATTTCACTTTTTCATTTGAAATACATACCTATGACAATCTCTAAGTTAGATATGTAGAAATATGACAGTATCTTCATACTCTAACTCTGTAAGAGAACTACAACTATAGAGTTACAGAATAATTAAGATGTCCATAGAAGTATATGCTTAGAACACTGCCATCCATCACTGTCATGTCCCTAACATGTATGTACAACATGTATCTTTAAAAAAGGAAAGTAAAATTACACAAATGTGCCAGAAAAATAGATAAATAGAATTGTAACCAGAAATAGGGTGAGACACCAAGAAAAATGGACTTGGCATAAGTGACTCCATTTTTAAAAAGAGCTGCTATTTTGTAATGCAACTGTGGTATTGCACTTGTAACCCTTACCCCAAAATGCCCACCCAATGGGGTTCCAAGAAAAGTACCCAACTCCAGACATTTTTTTGTTTAACCTAGCTTTTTCTTGCTTCTGTACCAGGATTGGCAAATATCTCTAACCGTCAGCTCTCAATGTCAGCAAAATGTGGCTTTTGTGGTTTAGGCCTTTAAAAGCCTACTCCTGAGCTAATTCGGGGCTGTGAGTTTTTGGAGTGCATAAGCCCCCTCACAGCCACCGACTTTTAATAAAGACTCCTTAATGTGGCCTACTGACTAGAGCATCCATCTGTATTATCTCACGGGTAAAGGTATAACAAGGGACTTTGTTTAATAGATAGATAAGGTATGATCAAGTCTTTGCTTTATTGAAGAAGAGAAATACAAAATAACTCTAGACTTTCTTAGAAAAAGATTGTGTGGGAGGGTGTGTGTGTTAAAATTTAAAGATAAATGCTAAAATAATAGGTATATAACTCTAGCTTCTCGAAGTAGCCTGTATGAAGTAGAATACTGGAGCCTGGCTTATTGCTTAAGTCTGTATGCTGTACTGGAAACACCTACCATCTTTAAAATGAGGCTTAAAAAACTCAAACTTTGGCCTTAGTTGAAGGCTTATACAAAGTTACTGAGGAAATTAAGAGAAAAACATACTGGGGCGCCTGGGTGGCTCAGTGGGTTAAGCCTCTGCCTTCGGCTCAGGTCATGATCTCAGGGTATTGGGATCCAGCCTTGCATCCGGCTCCCTGCTCAGCAGGGAGCCTGCTTCCTCCTCTCTCTCTGCCTGCCTCTCTGCCTACTTGTGATCTCTCTTTCTCTCTGTCAAATAAATAAATAAAAATCTTAAAAAAAAGAGAGAGAGAAAAACACACTTTTGTAGTCAATAGCTGGAATGAGGCACATCTTAGCTTAGTAACTAGGTCAGCATGTTGCCAAGAACAACAGAGGAGTTTAAACTATGAATATAAGAACTGATTTGGCCTGAAGTTCTCCAAGTCAGCTCCAAATTGCAAAAGACAGAGAAGGGTAAGTAGGGAAAGAGAAAGAGAGATAGAGAGAATAAAAACATTTAAATAAACTTACAAATCAAAATTCCAAAACCTATAAGCAAACATGGCAGTAAGAAAGACAATAAACAAAATCAACAACCAGAAATGTAATTATCCTAGATAAAATGAAAATGTAAGAGCAATCTGCAAATAATCTTCAAATAAATGTGATTAGGATACAAAAATAAAAAATAAAAAAATATTCCCGGTAGAGCAAGAAATTGTGAAATCAAATATGGCAAAAATAAAACAAGAACAGAAGTATACAGAAAGGAAAAAATTAGAGATTCAAAATATACTAAGTGATGAAATTTTTAAAAACTCAACAGATGATATAGTTTCTGGATTGGACACAAAGACAGAGTTAAGCAAATTAATAGACAGGATTGCATGCTTCCACCTGAATGCAACATAAAGAGATAAATGAGTTTCAAGACATATGACAGAGGAATTAAGAATCAAGGAGAATAGCTTGAGAGGCTCTAATGTTAAATAATAGAAATTTTGGGTGAAGAAACAGCTAAGAATTTTTCAGAACTGGAAAAACTGTGAATTCTGCAAATTGCTAGTGTTTAACTGAATAAATGAAAATAAACCTAGAGTTATCCTTGATTTCTAGCTTGTTTTTAGAAAATTTTGAAGTATGTAAAAATAACATGTGAAAATTCAGTTACATTTAAGGCCATATTTAGATTTGAATTTGGGACTATAAACACCTCAAATGTAATATTTTATAATAGTAAACATCTTGTTTTATTTAAAGTATTATTTAAGATTGATGGCTTTGAGGACAAAGAAAACTTACTACCTAAAATTATTACCCAGGGCAACATTATTGGAAGCAAAAGTCATTCTGATTATTTCCATTTTTACTCTTTTTTATACCATCAATCTTATTATTTCCATTTTTATTCTTTTTCATGCCATGAAACTTTTATTTCAAAGTCACCTTTCAAAATACTGTTTTTGTTGTTGATGTTAATTGTTTTAATAGAAGAGATAAATGCTTCTGCCTTTATGATTTTGGCTTCTAAGCCCTGCTTTTGGAAATCTGGACTAGTTCTTAGCAATTTCAAATAAGAATTCATTATTTTAAATAAAGGATGCCTTCAAAAGGCAAGTTTACATTCGAGAGTGCAATTATAAATAGGTATGACAATAAAGTAAGTAGAACATGTCTTGAAAAACATTTATCAGTTTAACTATAGCTATCCCATCCAGTCATTTAAAGTGAGTTTATTTTACTTGTCTTCTTTCATCAAACCCTAACACATCCCATTAAAAAAAAAAAAAAGAGTCATTCTATCATTCGATTATATGGTATTTCTAATTTTACACTTTTACATTATAGAAAGGGGATTAATAATTAAAATTTGTGGCATTGAATTATTCTTTTTAAAATATTTGAATTTATTATTGAAAATGAAATTTGTGTACATGAAATAATATGCATTATATTATGGATATAAATGGTAGCTCCAATTAAAATATTTAATTATTATGTAAAAAGTAAGCATTACTATTTATAAATGAAATATAATACTCGTTAAATAATATAGTGTTGATTCTTAACAGTCATATTATTTTATTTAAGTGCTATGTCATTATACTGTGATCTTATCATGGATAGTTGCATAAATCATATTCATTTTTTCTGTCTTGAGATAGATGATTTCTTTTCATAACAATACTATAGATTAATTATTAAGAGCATGGGCTTTGGAGACTTTGAATCTTTGGTTTGGATTTATATTTGATATCTGAATCTATCAGGATCAAGTCAGGAAACATAAACCACTTTAAGTCTCTTAAATAAAGGAAATCAAATTAAAAAATTGGTTGCTCCAAGAGGAGAAATGGAAGAACCAAGATGTCAATCTACAAGACTATTTAGAAATCAGCAACAATAGGAAGCAGCTCCTTCCCCCATAACTGGAGGGACTGTGCAGAGGAGATGGTGTTTCCAAGGACCCAGAAACCTGTGGGAGCTAGAATCATGGAAGCTCTACCTGGAAGAGTTGGGATCTTGGAGAGAAGCCTTCTGGTTGGACCTAGAACCAAGGAGAAAAGGCAATTGCTCCTGGAGATGCCCCAGGAAGCACAAATAGAAGAGGAGAAATATCTTAACTACTCTCCTTCCTCCACCCTCCAATACTCCACAAAAACCCCCATTGGCTACATCTCCCCAGAAGTCAGAGAGCAGGGAAGCTTGGGGAATGTAGTTCTCTGTGATGCAGAACAGGGAAAGGGCAAGAAATACAGATTTGATGGAAAACAGGCTATTTAATATCACTGAATGTTTTCATAGTTTCATTATTGAAATGGAACATTTTAAATGACAACATTTTATTTTATTTTATTTACTTTTAAAGATTTTATTTATTCAATTGACAGAGAGAGAGAGACAGTGAGAGAGAACACAAGCGGGAGGAGTGGAAGAGGGAGAAGCAGGCTTCCTGCCAAGCAGGAAGCCCAATGTGGGGCTCGATCCCAGGATCCTGGGATCATGACCTGAGCTGAAGGCAGACACTTAATGACTGAGCCACCCAGGTGCCCCAAATGACATTTTAAATAAATATCATAATCCAGTGTTGTTATAAACATGAAATTATGCATTTAAAGCCCTAAGCAGAGTGCCTGCTATATTATAAGCTCTCAATAAATGTTAAGTATTTTAATGATAGATTTTAAATCCCTGTATTGCTTAAAACTTTAATCTGATCTTTACTGTGTTTGGGTTTTTGTTTATGCTCTCCTAAATTATGGCCTCATACTCCAAAAGTAGTATGCAGACTTCTGCCTTATAGCAAACACAACTTTCTTTTCTTCAATTCCAAAATCTTTATCAAAATAGTATTAAAACTTTCATGAGGGGCGCCTGGGTGGCTCAGTGGGTTAAAGCCTCTGCCTTCGGCTCAGGTCATGATCCCAGGGTCCTGGGATCGAGCCCCACATTGGCTCTCTGCTCTGCTCAGCAGGGAGCCCGATTCCTCCTCTCTCTCTGCCTGCCTCTCTGCCTACTTGTGATCTCTCTCTGTCAAATAAATAAATAAAATCTTAAAAAAAAAAAAAAAGCCTCAGGTTCCTGAGGCTAGAAAAAAAAGAAAAAAAAAACTTTCATGAGTCAAATGATATTTAGAATTTATATTTGGACTTGAGAAATAATTTTAAAACATAGGCAGGTAAATTTGTTTTGTAGTTACAGTTTCTTGAGTGCCTATGATATGCCATGTTTGAGATTTAAAGATTTTATTTATTTATTTATTTATTTATTTGAGAGAGAAAAAGAGTGTGAGGAGAGGAGCAGAGGGAGAGCATCAAGCAGATTCCACACTGAGTGCAGAGTCCAATGTGGGGCTTGATTCCAGGACCCTGAGATCATGACCTGAGCCAAAATCAGGAGTCTGACCTTTAACCAACTAAGTCAGTTAGTCGCTCCTCCACCCATGTTTGAGATTTTAAATACTGTATTTTATTTACTCCTTATCATGACCTATTTCATATATGATATAAATATTATTATCACCACCTGAGAGATAAGAAGGCAAATGACCAAAAGTAAATTGCTTTGTCATAATCTAACCAGACCTGGTGTTAAAATCCTGGTTTGCTCAACATTAAGGCTCATACGTTGGCCACTATGATACATACTGTCTCCCTACTACATTGACCCATTACAGCATGTCCAGTTTTCATATACTAAATTACCCTGAGAATTTAGTTGTCATTTAAAGTGACACTAATTCAAAAATGTATATGTAACCCTATGTCTACTAAAGCATTATCTACAACAGCCAAGATATGAAAGCAACCCAAGTGTCCATCCATAAATGAATGGATAAAGAAGATGTGGTGTATGTGGAATATTACTCACCCATAAAAAAGAATGAGATTTTTTGCCATTTGCTACAACATGGATGAACCCAGGGAGTATTACACCAAGTGAAATAAGTCAGAAAGGGAAAGAAAAATCCTATATAATTTCACTTATAGATAGAATCTGAAAAACAAAAGAGACAAGAACAAAAAAAGCAGAAACAGGGGGTCCCTGGGTGGCTCAGTCATTAAACATCTGCCTTGGCTCAGGTCATGATTCCAGGGTCCTGGGATTGAACTCTGCATTGGGCTCCCTGCTCAGTGGGAAGCCTGCTTCTTCCTCTCCCACTCTCCCTGTTTATGTTCCCTTTCTCAGTGTCTCTCTCTCTGTGAAATAAATAAAAATCTTAAAAACAAACAAACCAACCAACAAACAAAAAACCAAAAAGACAATCCATAAATCCAGAGCACAAACTGATGGTTGTCAAAGAAGAGGGGGCTGGGAAGAGAGGCAAAATGGGTGAAGGGAGTGGGAGGTACAGGCTTCCAGTTATGGAATAAATAACTCACAGGGATGAACAGTACAGCCTGAGGAATATAGTTGATGGTATTATAATAGTGTTGTATGGTGATGGAAGGGAGCTGCACTTGTGGTGAGCACAGCGTAATGGATAGACTTGTGGAATTACTATGCTGTATACCTGAAACTAATGTAATGTGGTGGGTCAACTATACTTCAATTAAAAAGAAATTGTTTTAAGGGAAAAAATGTTTAATAACCTAATCATTCTCATTTATTCCTTCAATAAAGATTTCTGAAACACTATGTGGCAGACACTCTTCTGGACACTGGAGATTATAATCTAACTGGAGAGACAATAAATCGGTGTATTTGTTCTCTCTCGCGGTGTAACAAATTACCATGAACTTAGCCACTCAAAATAACACACATTTATTGTCTCATAGTTTCTGTGGATCAGAAGTCCAAACAATGGGCCCTCTGGTTAGGGTTTCCCAAGGCTGAAATCAAAGTATAAACCAGGCCTGGGTTCTTATCTGAGGCTCAGGGTTTTTCCAAGCTCACATGGTTGTTGGCAGCATTTAGTTGTTATAGATATAGAACTATAAGCCTCAAAGTTTTCTGCAGCTTCTAGAAGCTGCCTACAGTTCCTTGTCACATGGCTTTCTCCATGAGGGGCCCTCAAAAACCTAACAGCTTGCTTCTCCAAAGCCAGCAAAGGAGAAAGTCTCGAGAGCAAGTCCACTAGTAAAACGGAGTGTTTTAGAATGTACCCTAATCACAGGGGCAATATCCCATCGTCTCTGCAAATAATGTGACCTAATTCTAGGAATGGCATCCTATCACTTTTGCCATATTCTATCAGTTGGAAGCAAGTCAGGGTCCTGCCCAAATCCATGGTGAGGAGATTATACAAAGGCATAAATACCAGGAGACGGGGATGATGTGGGCTACCTTGAAGTCTGTCTGTCACACCTGTAAATAAATACACAAGAATAGTATTAGATGGAAATGAGTACTCTACAGAGAACCAAAATAGGGCACTAAGTGTGACTTGGTGTCTCCTGAATGAAGGGTCAGAGAAGGCCTGTCTGAGGAGGTGGCATCTGAACTGAGATCTCAGTGACAAGAGGAAGCCAGCTAGTCCTGCTGTGTCAATGGTGAGAGTAGCTGGAGAGCACTGGATGACAGGGACAGTGATATGAATGAAGTCGGACTGGTAAGTGGAGCCTGGGCCACACAAGGATTTACAAATGTACACATTTCTTCTCCATGCCATTATTAGAAGTTTTTAAATAGTGTGAGGGTGTGATCTAATTATATATTTTATTTTGAGAGGCTACTCCAATTGCTGTAATGAAAATAAATCATTGGGACTTAACAGTAGAAGCAAGGGGACCAGGAGAAGGCTCCCAGAGTAGTCCAGGGGTTGAATGACAGGAGCTTGGCCTGAGGTGATAGTGGTGGAGATGAGAGCAATAGACAGGCCAGAGAAAAGGTTAACAGCAACAGACTCGCTGACATTTGAGGTATGGATTATGAGAAATAGAGAAATCCAAGGACACATCCTTGTTCTTTGCTTTTACTGCCTTGTTAAAGACAAGGTTTTGCAATCCAGCTTTTCTTCAAGAATATATTTCACTTTATGTCCAAATAATCACCTTCTTATATTAATGGTTGTTGCACATAGTTCTTTCACCCATTTCTTGGGGTGTTGCTTTATCAAGAAGCATCCTCAGATTCCACTGGCCCACAATGAGCCTGACTGTGTTAGGCAACTCTTGGACAAGAACAGATATTATTCTCTATCACGTCTGTAGGGACACTTTCTTATACACATTGCCTATAAACTTAGAACATGTGTAAAATACAAATTTCAAACAATGCTACCCAGTGTGGAAGACTGAATAACTTTTCTTTTTTTTAATATATTTTATTTATTTGTTTGAGATAAAGATAGAGTGTGCTAGAGAGAGCACGAGCAGCAGGGGTGGGTGGGGTGAGGGAGAGGGAGGAGCGGACTCCAGACTCCCCACTGAGCAGGGAGTCCAACAGGGGGCTCAATCCCAGGACCCCGAGACCATGACCTGGGCCAAAGGCAGACGCCCAACCAACTGAGCCACCCAGGTGCCCCTGAATAACCTTTCTTAATGATGATTTCTCATGAAAATAGTTAGTTTATTCCCTCAAGGTGAGTCGAAGGACGATGTACAGGAAAATGAATTAAAGTTCAAACAGTTTTGTTTGTTTTGTGGTGTAATCAAAATACATCTTTAATTTTTGGTCTGCCACCGTTGTTTCGAAATATATTCACTGGCTATAATCTTGCCCTACCTCAAGATGAAACTGGGGTAGTTTTCATGAACTTTGTACTTATTCTTAGATGAGTGGAACTTCAGTTCACAAAGTCACAAAATACATAGTTCCAGTTTAGAATTGAAACATCAAGAAGAAAGTATATGCACAGCAAAATAGTAGAATCTACTCCTCAATATTCATTCAAAGTTAATGCTCCCCTTTCCCAGCTAAGGCCTCTATAGGTGGCAACCTCTGCATATGGGGGATGCTGTTGGCTTTTGCTCTGACATCCTGCATCTATCCCTTATTTTCTGGGGATGTTCTTGCCCCCATCAGGGATGAAGCAGAGGAAGGAAGGAAAGATGAGAACTGGAGTTGGTTGGGTAACTTCACTTTCTTCTCCTAGAAGTGCTTCTTTTCTATCTGATTTCAAGGACGGCCCTGGGGGTCCCTGTAAGCCACTTTTCACTGTGATCCTCAGGACACCGGCAAAAGCCTGGCCCCATGAGTGGCCCATACTGCCAAGGCACACATTGCTGGTGCCCTTCTCATTCTCAGGGGCTTCGGCCCTGCTCCCATAATAGGTGGGCCATGCATTGTTCACAGGAAACACACGGGCAACCTCTGGCGGGACACATCTGAGCTGCTGCTGGTTAGCTGACCTGGCTGTTCAATCAAGCAGTTCCTTTTTGTCTGCCCTCCAGTGTCCTGGGATAATGTCAGACCCCAGGAGTGTCACTGGATAGCAAAACAAAGACAACACTTAAGTATAAATCACCCTTAATTACTAACTTGTCCAAAAACTTTCTCCATGCTGTTAGTAAGGCAGAGTGATAAATATTTTGAAATAAAGATATATTCACCTAAATTAAATTAATTCAGAATTCTCTCCCTTTCTCTCTCTCTCTCTCCCCTCTCCTCTTTATCCAAATCAGAGTTAGACTACACAGTTAAGGCTCACAGAGACAACAGGTAGGATCTTGTCTTTCGCCTGAGGGCAACCGCATTCCTTGTTTTGTCAGCACTGCCGTTGGAAGTGGAACCCCTGAAGAAAGAACACACTTTCGACTCTTAAAAACATCAATATGAGCAACGGAGTGCCCTTTTAGTTGTTGTCTTCTTAAATTTAAACGATTTGAGGTTATTTTTTTTCTCTTCATGATTTCTAAAAATATATATAAATAATTTTATCAAGAAGGACAATGGGAATAGAAAGCCGATAGAAATATAGAGCTCACTTACCACAGGACATTTATAGACAGAGAAGTGAGAATGGCAACCCCCCATCCCATGTTCACTATTTCACAAGCATCTGTCCTTCAGAGCTTGTCTATGTTGCTGATTACATTTTCAGGGGATGGTCCATTTCTTACAGTATGGACTTCTTGTCATATTGCTTTAAGAAGACAGTAGAATTTCTATTTTATAGTATTCACAGATAACGTACAAAACTTTTCCTAGATTTGTACAAACCACGCATATCTCTAAATACAGAGAAGAGGGGCCATGAATAGAACCCCAAAGAGACTGTGAACTGACACTGACCTTAGAGTATAATTTTCACCTTTCAACCATGTTAGTAATCATGCTTATTTGGATTTGCTCACTTAGGTGTGAGGGAACATACCACACATCTTCAGAGCTTGCAGTTCAGACTCTGAGCTTCCCCCAAGGAGAAGAAAACAATTTATCTCATTAGTTATCCTGACTTCTAGTGCATAAATGAGTATTCTTTAATTGTGTAAAGCTCCAAAGTTTTCAAAACAACTATTTTTATTAAAAATTTAAAGAGAAGTCTCACCATTGATTTCATTCATTCATTCATTCATCGGCAAGTTTCTGGAATACTTATAGCAATAGACATTTGGTGAGAGGTTGAAGATACAATGGTCAACAAGACACTCTCTGCTTTCATGGAGCTTACCACACCAGGGGTCCTCAAACCACATTTTTGTTTGTTTGTCTTTTGCTTCTTTGAGCATCTACCACTTGCCAGACAATGTCCTAAGTGCTGAGATACAGCAGAAAACCAGATAGAAAAGAAAAAATTTTAAAAATAGCATACTTTCAAGAATTGATATGTCTGATGAAGAAAATAAAGCAGAGGAAGTTAATACAAAGTGACTGCAGGTGCTATTTTTTGTAGACTGATCCAGAGAAGTGATGTTTGAGCAAAGACCTGCATGATTAGAACAATGAACCAATCAAACATCTCGAGGATGACCACCCAAAGCAGAGAGAACACAGAACATAACGCCCAAACAAAAGAAGACCATGGATTGTTTCCTTTAAAGCTTGACTACACTTTTAAGCTCATCTGAACAATTTCCAACTTTGCTATGTTCAAATTTAAACCGATTTGCCATTAGATGCATTATACACAGTGAACACTAATACATGTGTTGTACACTAAGTTTGAAGTTTGTGTCCTGTGTTTTTCTCTGCTTGTTTATTTGCTTGCTTAGATTTGTATGCACCTATCACGCCTGAAATCTCTAGGAGAAATGCAAATCATTCAAACATATCAGCAGTCCCACAATTCCCGGAGACAAATCTCCTGAAGTCGTTCTCCTCTCATCTGGTTGCTCTCTAGACTGGACTCAGCTACATTCTGGGTCTTCCTTTCTCTAGCATCCTAAGCATTTTCTTCTCTACTGTGTTGGATTTTCCTGATTTCAAATCCATGTCACCCTCTTTCTTAGATTAGTTTTCATTTTCATGAATAATACCCTCTACTAACTTACTATGAAAGGACATGTAAGAGAAAAAGTTGAAGACATTGAATATCTGAAGATTTCTATATTCTATCCTTATGGCAAACTAACATTTTGGCTAGGGGTAGGATTCCAGGTTCATGTTCATTTTCCCTAAGAATGTTAAAGGCTACTCTCTTTTGTTTTCTAGCTTTCAGGGTGGCTAAGTTTGATGCCATTCATATTTAAGAACAAGGCGATGAAAAACTGAATAGAAGTTCAGCGTGCATGGATAGTACTTATCATCTTAGAGATTTTGTTACAGGGTCTTCTATTTAGGGAATTAAGTTTGAATTCTGACTCTCAGTGTCTGTAAGTCTTTGGAAAGGGGTTAGAGCTAGTAAGTTTTTTCCAGAGAGGGATCATCTTCCATTTTCCTACCTTGGAGAAATAATCCTGCCAGTCAATATCTCTGAGCTAATGGAAGAAAGTGGTTAGGATCTTACCATTCAGAATGTAGACATTTTTTCTGAGCCCCATTTCAGCATGGGGGGGGGGGCTATAAGTCCAGAGTGTCTCTACTTGACTTCTCCTGAGAGTAACCTTCTAATCTTGAGTAAAGGAAGGACATCCATCAGCTGTGCAGGATTTGAAAAATGGGGTATTAACTACTCCAAATATTGACTCTAGACCTTGTTTTCCTCTCCATCTGCATCTGTCTCAATCTTTGAGGCCTTTGACCTTGAGGCATCAATTCATCTACTTCTGGTTTCAACTCACAAAGGTCTAAGGTTTTAAAGCGTAGTTGCAATTATCTGCTTACTCTCTACCTTTATCCCTGCATATTAATAGTTGTTTTAATTCCACTGAGTTGATAAAACAGTTGTTTTAATCATTTGGATTTGATTTTTGGTATATTTAACCTACAGTATGTAACCAGAAACTCCTCTGAATCATTTTTCCCCACAATCCAATTACTTTCCACAAAGAATGTGTTATAAATAGAATTTTCTTCATCTCATCTCATCATTGTGCAAGGTAAGTGAAAGTTATGAAAAGAAAAATCCTAATACTAGAGATAAGAAGCCCAGGTTTTATAAACGTAATGCATTAGAGATAAAGATGAAAATCACTAGGCCTACTAGAAGCCATATCTCTTTAAATTCAATCTGATACTTACTTGATTTAAGCTGGTTGAATACATGAACAGGCATAAGGTACAAGAATAAACTTAAAGGTTATGTTTTAAATGCCAAAAAGATATTACTGAAAATGGTGTTTCATGAGTAAAATGTAATTAAGGAATTTACAATGGAAATCTTTCTATAATAATAAGTCTATCACTGGTATTTAGGGAATTTGAATTCCAGAAAGTTCCAGTAACATAGGCACAAAGCTATAGAAGTCTCCAAACAATTTTTAGGACACCCTCTTTAATTTAAGGAGTCCTAAAACTAATCTAACAGGCAGAACAAATCAGAGCTAAGAGAGAAAACACTCCAGGAGGGAAGCTAAAGACAAAGTCGAACAAACTAACAAATGAACACATTAAAAACCTGCGTGAATGATTATCAAAGTTTTCAAGGTTCTGTGAAAGTGTTGGGAATGACTAAATGAAAGGAACGTAGAAACCTAAGCAAGAATACAATTGTTGACTATCTCCAAGGGAACAGGAAAATTACATTTTCATGTAACTTGAAATAGACATAAACTTTGAAAGTATCATTTCACATACAATTTGAAATGAAGAAAAGAAATATGATCTGAGAGTGCCATGTGGTTCAGCTGTGAATAATCCATACATCGTCAAGAAAAAGTAAGCACTGAATTTTCATCTTACCAAAATTCATGCGATAGCTGAATTAGGAGTATGAGTTGAGAGAGAAATGTGTGAAAATGTGTGAAACAGGATTTTTCTATCTGATGCTTTAAAGAGAGGTGAATGATAGTCTCGTCTTCCACCGAAGGAGCTTAGTAGGTTATATCTCAATGTTTAAACTGAAGAGTACATTATAAAATTTGGAAGAAATCTCAGAAGAAACAGAATTGAAAGTGGGTTGCCCTGGTAGATAGGAACCCAGGAAGAGTTAGCATTGGGCATGAGATTACTTACTTGTCTCATACATACTTTGTCATTTTATTTCACATTTTAAAGCATATGGCTGATATTTTTTTAATAAGTAGGGACCAGCAGTTGAAACACTTAGATGTAAATATTTGCCCTGGTCTTATTATTCAGTAGCACAAATAGGTTCACTGAGTTCCCCGAACTGCAATCCCAAAATTCCAGGGCAGTTTTTAGAACAAAATAAAGAACTTCCAAATATTCTCTCCAGGATATACCTTGGCACTTCGGCATGTCTTGAGCATGTTTTCTGAACCCAGAAGCCCCAGATTCTTGACAAGTCACAGTATGACCGCATCTTCTCCCCATTTCAAGGACTCTAAAGATTTGTGCTCAACCAGCCTCCCACCCCCCAGCCCCTTCTTAAATGGATTCTGCAAAGGCTGAGGAATACCAGGGCCCCAAGTGTCCCAAAAACTTTAAGAAATTTCCCAGATAACAAGGGGAATTTTCGAGGTATCTATGGATCTTCTAGGATTTTAGAGACTCAAGTCTCAAGTTTCAATATAAATGTCCTTGAGATAATTCTGAATGACCAATAGAGGAGATGGCTGTACATGCCCAAAGCCAGGAGGATGAGAAGTCAAGCTCCCTAATGGCATGGTGTGTCTAAGGGGCTAAAGACAGAAGAGTGTGATTTCTTCTTAATTCGTATTTGTGTCTATGTATCTGACAAATGTTTTTACAAAAAAAATTTAAAGCCTTATTTTCACACTTTAAAAAACTGAATATCTTTGTCTAATTTTTCTTAAAGCTTGGAACTTTTGAAAATTTGTATATAAATTAAATGCAAATAGAAGATTGTTTAAAGCAAATGGTGTTTGGCATTGTGTTTTAGCACATCTCTGTTTTCCTGTGTCTCATCACAGTTGCTATTTACAAAGCAAACTCCACCTCGTTAACATTTCTCACTCTGAAAACCAGATCCACATTCTTCTGTTATCAGGAGCTGGCCCCTGCACTCAACTTAATGTTCAACTAAAGTAACTCAGACTTCTTTTACTTATTTCGTATGCTTTGCTTCTCTGAGAAGAGAATTTGTGCATTGAGCGGTGCTGCATATACATTTTATTTAGGCATGTATAGATGTTTTATATTTAAAAACACACGTAATTACAGTCTCCAGCCTATCTGAGCTACTTACAAATGGATATAGCAACTACCTGCCTTCCACCTTACAGTTTGAAAGTAAGTAATCTCCTATTAACTCAAATTACCAAAAAGATGTAATCATATATATGTCAATTTATGTCTGTATATAATGAGTCCTAAATTTGAAAAGTATTAGTTGAATCTTTTATTTTCATTAGCACCTTGATATTGGGCAAGATTTCAAACTAAAAGGGTACAACCCCAGTTATTCCAATGGAGGTGATCATTTTCCCTCTTCAGCTGGTTACTGGGTTTTTAATTATTAAAATCTAATGTAAAACCCTTGACTGTAGTGACCTACAGGGAGTTTTGTGGTTTAGATTTTAGGCTGCTATTTCTGCTTATCAAGGAGAGTCCTGAGCCACCATGGAACGATGTGGAGGCCTCTGATGTCGTCTTTAGTCATTAACTCCATTATTTCTGCATATCAAAATAAAATAAAATAAAATAAAAAATCAGTGTTTCTGTTTTGAGGTAGAATTTACATAGAAAAGAATGCACAAATCTTAGTTGTACAGCTCAATGAATTTTGACATATATATATATATATATATATCCCTGTAACCAATATCCACATCAAGGTATAGAACATATCTATCCCATTAGAGAATTTCTCCATCTCCCTTTCCAGTCAATAACCCCTTTTTACCCCAGAGTTAATTACTTTTCTGATTTCTATCACCGTCTATTTGTTTTGCATACTCTGTGCATGAACTCCATACAAATAAAATTATAAAGTTTATGCTCTTTGCTGTCTGGCTTGTTTTGATCAATGTAACATTTTTGAGAGAAACGTAAGAACTGACATTTGGCAAAAGGGAAGTAAAAATGGACTTTCTTTAAAGATATGGTGTAATTCTTTGTGTAAAAATTTTGAGGCACCAGGTAAAAATGCCTGTAACTACTAAGAAGTTTAGTAAACTCCAAAAAAAATTTTTTAAAGAAACTACTAGGCAATATATAGGAGAAAACCATTAGTTCTGATATTCATCATTTGTCCTTCCCTTGAGGAACTTCTTCTTTATATAATCCTTATTCTCTATGAATATAAGTTTTTTGGAAGATTTTATTTATTTATTTATTTTTTTATTTATTTACTTGCTTATTTATTTATTTAGACTCAAGTGGTGGAAGAGGCAGAGACAGAGAGGGAGAGAGCACCCCAAGCAGACTCCACACTGAGCACAGAGCCTGCCATGGGGGTTGATCTCATGACCATGAGATCATGACCTGAGCTGAAATCAAGAGTCAGATGTTTAACTGACCTAGCCACCCAGACGCCTCTGTGAATATAATTTTTAAAAATCTTGTTGCGAAGTATTTTATAAAGTATGATCAAATGGAAATGGGACTTTGGCTTCTATTCTCTGCTTATATATATTTAAAAAGTTTACTTATGAGTAAAGAATTAAATGAAAACATTTAGGGGCACCTGACTAGCTCAGTCACAAGGGCATGTGATTCTTGATCTTGGGGTCATGAGTTCAAGCCCCATGTTGGTTGTGGAGATTGCTTAAATAAATTTAAAAAAACTTTAAAAATTAAAAAAAATGAAAACATCTAAATTGTCTTAACAAAAACTGAACTACCTCTGCATACTCAGCATGCTTGTATGCATACACATATGCAAATGTCCCATGTCTTTAGAAAGCATGAACACTTACAAAGAATAACTGGCCAAACAAAACAAGGGCAAGCTTTAAACAGATGTAATCAATTAAGTAAAGTTCAAGGGCTGGTTGTAGATTATGCACCACGAAGTTTACCAGGCAATTTGCTCATCTACACCTAACTGATTGAATGTAGAAGATGACTGTACACATATTTATTTTGAGATTTCCATATTCTAGACACCGTGCTAAAGACTTTACATTCCTTATCTCATTAAACTCCACAAAAACTGAAGTAGGTAATATTTTCCCCATTTTATAGATGAGAAATTGAGGTTTAGAGAGTTTAGGTAACTTCCCCAAGGTTACACAATAAGTAAATAAAGAAACCACAATTCAAACCAACAGCTCAGGTCCATGTCCTGACACCCCTTTGCTTCTTCCTATATATAAGCCAATATGCTCTACTTCCTTTTTGATCATCCCCTAAGTGCAGGGATAACTTATTATTTATAAGAACATTTCTTATGAATTTTAATTGCAATGAAATAAATACTCAAGCCATGTCAGAGCAATGTGATGTAGATATTACATTCTCTAAAACAATGTATACGTGCATATGTAGGTATGTGTGTGTACATGAGTGTACACGTGTGTAGCTGAGCATATTATGTTTCTATGGGACCATGGTCTAGAAGAATACTTAAGGGAGAGGCAGGGGTTTAGAGTTGAAGTGGAAAACAATGACTAACTCTATGAATTATTGCATAATTTCAATGAGCTCAGTAAACTTGTTCTTTCTTATTTTTTTAAGATTTTAAAAATTTATAATTTATTTGAGAGAGAGAGAGAGAAAGCACGAGTTGCAGGAGGGGCAGAGGGAGAAGCAGACTCCCCTCTGGGCAGGGAGCCCTACATGGGGCTCCATCCCAGGACCTTGGGATCATGACCTGAGCTGAAGGCAAATGCTTAACCAACTGAGCCACTCAGATGCCCCGACACTTGTTCTTCCTTAAAAAAAAAAAGAAAATCTAATAAGCTAATAAGTCTTACATAGGCATGTATGTTTTGGAAGAATGTTACTTCCCTAGAAACATAAATTTAATGTTCCTACACACAGAAAGATGTTTAGAGAAATGCTTTTAAATTATTATTCATCTTTGATTTTAGTCTTCAGGACATGATGGCAATTGAGGAAATTTGAGGAGTTTATTGTCAATTGCAAAATTCTATAGCTAAAAATCCTTAGCTTTAGGTAGATTGACATTTGTAACGAACTATGACCTGGGACGAACATCAAAACAATTAGTAATATTTCAACCCAATATTGAATGAAGGATGATTTTTTAAATAAAAGCCTAATTTTCTTCAGCATATCTTATAGAATTAATGAAGCATGACTATATTAATAGTCACATAATTAAAAGGCCTAAGAAATTGTAAGTAAATTGCTTTATCACTTAATCCCTTTTAAGAAGAATGATATTTAGTTATTTATCCAACCACTTATAGTGATGTATTTTGTTAAGTCAGGGATAACATTTAAAATTATATAGAATTCACATACCTTAATAAAAATGATGTTCTTTTTCTGAGTAGAATAACATAGCCTATTTTAAGTGCTTTCGAAAATAGAATTTTTAAAATATCAAGAGCACCATTCAACTCTCTGTTATCAGGTGAAAGAAAATCATAATATGAGTACAGGGAATTTGAATGCCCCCTAAACAGAAATGAATTCTTCAATACAACAGATACAAATTATTGTAAGGTGAAGTTTCCTGAAGGTGGCAGCATCCTAAGCAAATCTGTCCTCAACATTTGCAGCCAGCTGTACTTATTCATGAAGTATTACATTTACTGGTTAAAATGGGTAGTAATATTATAAACCATTATTAATTACAAAACAACATAGTTATCATCATAATGATGTGATCTCTAAAGGATTCCTACTTAAAGTATAGCCTATGCTTCCAAATATATTTTATACTCAATACAAAATCTTTGTGAAGGTTTTTTCTATCTATAAAGATTTCTATTTCCTGATTCACTACATGAATTTTCTTACTAATACATGTCAGCAAAGTGATGAAGTGGCAGAGATACATTTCAAAATTCCAGTTTCGAACTTTGAGTCATTTTCCTATCAGAGGAAAATATTTTTAATACCAATTTCTTTTTTTTTTAAAGATTTTATTTATTCATTTGACACACAGAGAGAGATTACAAGTAGGCAGAGAGGCAGGCAGAGAGAGAGGAGAGAGGAGGAAGCAGGCTCCCTGCTGAGCAGAGAGCCCGATGTGGGCCTCGATCCCAGGACCCTGGGATCATGACCTGAGCCGAAGGCAGCAGCTTTAACCCACTGAGCCACCCAGGCGCCCTTAATACCAATTTCTGCTTTACATTTCTTAAAATAGGAGCAAAATAATCATGATGGATATTATGTCTATGATTCCTAAAACTTAGCATGGCCCTATAAATTAGGAGGGAAATTCTAATTTAAACATTGGGTTTTAAAGTACTTGTTCAATTCAATTCAGTTTTAAATGAGAACCCATAAAGTGTTTTTTGACTGCCAATAAAATATTATTTGATGATATATTTTTGAAGCAATAATGCTTTCTCTCTACAGATGGTTATGGCTGTTACCATTATTATTAAAAGGCAAGTTTCCTGACCTATACTTTGTGATTAAGGACTCTTATAGGAAGAAATAGTTCTTTATCATGGCCAATCATGCCATCCCTGATTAAATACCCCATCAAAGATCAAAGTCCCCTCAAGGGAAATGCTAGCCAGTTGAAACAACTGAAACATATATTTCATTAATAAGAATCACACAACCTCCAGATCTTTCGATTTACCCCCAGTCAGGTGTACCTAAATTCTTCCTCACTGATACAAGTCCTGAAGAGGAAACAAGTATTTTCTCATTAATGACAACCTCTAATCTTTTGCCTTATCATTCATCAACAGAGCTCCTCTGGATGTAGGCATTTTTCTTTTAAAATGAGATGTGTTTCTCCATCCTAAACATTTATTGTTCGATTTCTAGTCACTTGTTTGTTATTCCATACCTAAACATGTGGATAAATGTCTAAATTCTACAGTGTTTGTCAGTACCTCCTATCCTTTCTAAAATTTAATGCCCACTTATCATCTAATCACTAAATTAGATTGCCATGTGATCAAATGTTTTTAGAAAACCAATGAAGCCTTTTGTGTCACAGGCACAAAGACACGGTGTTTCTTTGCAGATGGTTAACTTGCAAGCCAGCTAATCCACATACGACCATGTGATTTAGCAAAGAGAAAGTCCCTGGAAGTCCTCTGCAATGTCAGCAACTTTCTTTCTTAAGACTTTCCCCGAGCAGAGTTTTCTCCTCTATCCCTATTGCATTTTTACATCTTCCTTCATTGTGTTTCTTTCCTTTACTCTTCTGCATATCATTGCTCTTTCCTCCACTTCTTTATTTTTTCTTTCTTCACTTTTGTTCCTGCCCTTTTCAGTTTCTGAGTCTTGGAGCCTCGTGGATACTAAGGGTTTTCTTGGAATATTACCCAAAGGCTGAAGAAAGCACCAGGACTGGACTTGAAGTCACAGAAGCAACAGCAGCAAGACCCCGAATGATGATGGCAATGGCTAGAGTAATGATTTATCCGGATGTTGTTGAGTAAGGGGGGAAAGAGAATATGGGGACAAGGAAAGATCTCTGCAGTCTACTGATAAATTGAAAACCAAAAATTTCGAACATATTCATCCCATACAGCTGATTTTTTGTATATTTGGGACCAGCAAGTTAAAAATTCTTAGATTTGGTCCAAATTCCTCGGCTAGTATTACAGACGAGTATTAGACTCAGCCAGCACATTACAGGTACAGATGAAGTTGTATAGAGAGAACAAATGGGCTCTTTTATTTTATGCTTTTCTAAATAAGGCTTGAAAAAGAGAAAATTTATGAAAAGAATGGGAAAGCTATTTTAACTGAAATTGGATCACTTAACCATGAGTGATATAACAGATTCAAGTATAAAAAAGAGAAAATGACATGATTGTAGCATGGGGAACCTGAGAGAAATAAGAAAGAAACAAAAGTTGAAACAAAAAGAAACAATGGAAGTGTTCATGTAAGCAACTAACAACTACCTTTGCAGACAGTTAGGGGACACAGGCAAGAAAAAAATAATAACCAGGATTATAATGTTTGGGGATGACAGAGAGAAAGAGAAATGATGTAGAGGCCAGGAAAAAAAATCTCAGTGAATGGAATCGTAAGGAGAAAATAAATTTGGAAAATAAGATGAAGCGGTAAGATTTTGCCATGAATTCAAAGAAAAGATCTGGTCACATCAACAGCCAAGTGAAGAAGATTTGGACATTTGGGAAGGACAGAAGAAATTCAGTAATTGTCCTGCGAGGAGTCAGTTTTGCCATAAACCAAGTAGAATGAAAAGCACTGGTTCTAGCCAACAAGTTGATTTCACACCAAGCATAAAAGGGCAACACGTACATAATTTAATTATCACTGAAAGCAGAGATGACACTAATTGTATTTTAAACTTTCCCTAATCTCATGGAATGTGATAATAAGCGAATTGCAGATAGCATCAAGCTCATTTCTGGAGCTCAACTGAAGTCACACAATAAAAAANGAGGAGTCAGTTTTGCCATAAACCAAGTAGAATGAAAAGCACTGGTTCTAGCCAACAAGTTGATTTCACACCAAGCATAAAAGGGCAACACGTACATAATTTAATTATCACTGAAAGCAGAGATGACACTAATTGTATTTTAAACTTTCCCTAATCTCATGGAATGTGATAATAAGCGAATTGCGGATAGCATCAAGCTCATTTCTGGAGCTCAACTGAAGTCACACAATAAAAAAACAAAGTTAGCAAGAAGGAATGTGTGTTACTACCATACTAGTTACCTAGAAATTTTAGGTAGTCTGCATTTGAGACCAATTTATTTCCTGATCCCTCCTGCAAAATCAAGGTATAGATGCGGTTCGCTGCCAAAGTGAAAAAGGAAAGAAGAGGCAGAGCAGCATCACCGCAGCTTTACCCACGGGTACAACAGGGCGGTCCCACCAGAGGTGCAGTGCCCAGAGCCGTCGCCCACTATCAAATGTCCCATTAGAAACTGACTCTTTGGGGCGCCTGGGTGGCTCAGTGAGTTAAAGCCTCTGCCTTTGGCTCAGGTCATGATCTCAGGGTCCTGGGATCGAGCCCCGCATCAGGCTCCCTGCTCAGTGGGGAGCCTGCTTCCCCTCTCTCTGCCTGCCTCTCTGCCTGCTTGTGATCTCTCTCGGTGTCAAATAAATAAAGAAAATCTTTAAAAAGAAACTGACTCTCCTCTGGACTTCCAATACAAGGAAATGAGGACACAAGAATGTAATGTAAACTCTTAGTTTCTACGATTGGTGAGTAATAGTTGATGTTAATTATTACTTACACAACCCACCACGTTTGACCTCTTCAGGTATAGCTGTGGTGTCAGAGGAATTCCATTTATATAAAGGCCCCCAGCTTCTTAGTTAGGGTGGGTAAACATTGGAGCTTATTGCCAGGTTTTCCTGCTGCTGAGTCAGAAGTCCAGGGATAGGGTTTTTGTTTTTTGAATTTTGTTTTTTTTTCCTTTGAACTTTAGGAAAGCCACCTTAGAGTTATTCTTCCAGACAGAGAAGAATGAATGCAGATGCCTCTGAACAGACAAAAGTGGAGTTTTGTGTTTGGGAAAAGGGCTTTACAGTGTATTTTGCTCACTTCTTCCCTTAGACAGTTCTAAAGAGATTCAAAAAGTCCTTTATAAAAGCTGTTTAGACTCATAGGGAAAGTTTAATTACTTTTTAAATTAATATATAATATAAATATGGGGTAGCTATGATGCCTATGAAAAGTACACCTATCAGATGCATATGGCTCAATGAATTTTTATCAGGTAACTATATCTTGTGTAACTAGTCCTCTAATCACGTTCTAGAACATGAAGGCTTTCTGTACTAACTTCGAATGTAACTACTAGCTTGAATTCTTTTTTTTTTTTTAAGATTTTATTTATTTATTTGACACAGAGAGAGAGAAAGCATGTGCACAACCAGGGGGCGTGGCAGGCAGAGGGAGAAGGAGAAGCAGGCTCCCCACTGAGCAAAGAGCCCAATGTGGGGCTTGATCCCAGAACCCTGGGATCTGAAGGGTTCTGAGCTGAAGACAGATGCGTTACCGACTGAGGCGCCCAGGAGCCCCAAGCTTTTGTCTATTTAAATAAATGAAATAATTCTGTATGTTTCTGGCTTCTTCCACCCAATATTATGTTTGTGTGATTCATTCATGTGTTTGGGGTAGTTATTGATTAGTTATTCTCATTTCTGATAGTATTTCACTATATGAATACATTGTAATATATTACCCATTCTATTATTGATGGACATTAGAGCAACTTCTAGTTTGGGGATATTATGCATAGTAGTTTCTCCACAAACATTCCCATATGTCTTTCAGTGCATATATTCATTCATTTATAATAGATGTATATCAAAGAGGTGGCATTAGTAAACCATAGCGTAGGTACGTGTTCATTTGTTTTAGGAGATAGCACCAAACAATTTTCCAAAGTGTTTCTAACAATTTACATTCCAAATGTAATGTGTGAGAGTTCCAACTGCTCTACATTTTTGACAACCCTCAATATTTTTTGCCTTTTTATTTTATCTTTTCTGGTGGATGACCATGGGGTTTGGAGCTGTACTCTAATGCTGGTTGAGGAGTCTTGGACCCAGATCATAATAATTCCAGTTGTAAATGATGTGTTTGGGCCCCATATCCCACCTAGGTATATAGCATCTTTTTGGTAATTGAAAGTCAATGATTTTCTTAGACATTTACCCAGCAAGTCAACTTTACCCATTAACAAAGTCTCTGAAAAACAGTTGAGGGGTTAATTCTTCAATTCAACCACACTGAATAAACCTGCACTTTCAAGGATATATATTTTTTTCCAAGTAATTTCATTTTTCTACCTAATCATTTTACTTTTAATCAGTCTAATTATCTGCTCTTTCAGGGAGTTATCCAGAATGCTTTGGTGATTTCCAAAGCTTTTAAAAAGGACCCATTAAAACACTTGCTCTAGATTAAAATATTATTCATTAAATAACTACTACCTGATATTTACTATGATAATTATCAGTGATGCAAAAATTAATAAAATAGTCTTTTTTTCAGCAATTCACAAGCTAAAAAGAAAGGTAGTAATAGCTAACATTCTTTGAATGCATGCACTTCCCACATATTAACTCAATCTTTACCACAAACATTGGAGTAGTTTCTCTTACTTTTATAGATGAGGAAACTGAGGCACAGTGATGTGAAGAAACTTCTTGAGGTAGCAGTGATGTAGAAATGGGATCAAATCCAGGAAGTCTGATTCCAGAGTACCCTTTGAATCATTACTCCATCCTCTTGACTGTAACAAGACAGAATAGGATACGTACCGAAAAATAGGGCTAACAACAAAGTTATCTGAGATGTACAAGTGGGAGAGATAAATTCTGACTATGGAAGTGGGGAACTTTATGAAAATGGCATTGAATGAGCTGGATTTTTAAGATTAGGTAGTACTTTAAAGGAAAAAATGAGAAGAAATGGAAATTTATGTAGTGAAAACAACACAGATTCTAAATTCCTTGGGGGATGGCAATGTGTTTCCTTACTATAACCTAAGAAACTGGAAAAAGGTCTCTAAACTAGCCAATGTTGAAAGAATGCAGGAATTTAGGGCATGCCAAGTACTGTATGAATCCTGTAGCTCTGTTCAGGTGGTCCGTAGACGACAAAGTGAATGAATACATAAATGGGTTAAGAGCACATTTAGAAAAGCAGTACTTTGGAGTCAGCATAACTAAAGCATAGCAACTCAGCCTGAGATGTAAAGTTTATCATTCCAGGGCCACCTGGGTAGCTCAGTTGGTTAGGCGCCCAACTCTTGGTTTCGGCTCAGGTCATGACCTCAGGGTGTTGAGATTGAGCCCCATGTAAATGTGAAATTCTTTCTCTCCCTCTCCCTCTCCCTCTGCCCCTCCCCAACTCATGCATTTGTGTGTGTGTGTGCACACACCCTCGCGTTCTCATGCTCTCTCTCTCTCTGTCTTTCAATAAATAAAATCTTTTTTAAAAATGTATCATTCTAATCATTCTATACAATTTATTTTCTACTCTAATGTTGGGATCTTTCATTGAAGCAACTACTTTCAAAATTCTGGGAGTGGCTTTGTTAAAGAATCATTAAATTTAATTGCATATAAACTAGGTCAAATTTTAAATCCCTTTCAATAGTGTTATCTTCACATAATAGTTTTAAGAATTATTTTCTTACAAATGATTAAGAAATCACTTAACTAAAATATTACTTTAGGTTTAAAGAAAAGAAACAAATGTAACATGCACTTCAAATAACAAATATTGAATGGCTGTTAAATAAGATGAATAAACAAGTGAATAGTGGTTAAATAAAGATATTTTAAAATTAGTTCTCCAAAAGTATTTGAAAAATATTTATCTTTTCTCACAAAGAATCGTAACTTGTAACAATCTTGAGATGACATGGTATATCCAGAGGAGTGCCAAAAATATTTTCAATGATGGCGACAACAATGTCGTGGTGAAATGGGCCCAAAAAAACACTGTTACTAGCTTTAAAAATTATGCTTTGGGGAACAATATATTTCAAGAATCATAAAGAAATTCATATCATATTCCTCCATTTCTGGAAATTTGTTCATTTATTTATTCAACAGATTTTTATTGAGTAGCCATGCTAGGAGCCTAGAACATATCTATCAGCAGTAAATGTGCCCTTCCTTCAAGAAGCTAATATATTAACTGAGGAAAGATTTAGGGGGGGGGGAATACTACCTTTTAGTTTAATAATGGCTATCCTAAGGAAACCATTTAAAACAGCAAAGAGAGGAGCACCTGGGTGGCTCAGTCAGTTAAGCATCTGCCTTTGGGTCAGGTCATGATCCCAGGGTCCTGGGATTGAGCCCCACATCAGGCTCCCTGCTCGGTAGGAAGCTTTCTTCTCCCTCTCCCACTTTCCCTGCTTGTGCTACCTCTCTTGCTGTGTCTCTGTCAAATAAATAAATAAAATCTTAAAAAAATAGATAAATAAAACAGCAAAGAGAAATTTATGGAGATATTAATAGGATACCTGTAATAACAAAGCAAAATTGAACGGGAAAAAAGTAAAAAACCCAGAATATGTTGGTTTAATGAGACAGCTTATTTTCTTAAATTTTATGTTTTTAAAGATTTTATTTATTTATTTGTCAGAGAGAGAGCACAAGCAGGGGGAGTGGGAGGCAGAGGGAGAAAAAGTTCCCCACCAAGCAAGGAGCCTGATGTGGGACTTGATCCCAAGACCCTGGATTCATGACCTGAGCCAAAGGCAGATGCTTAACTGACTGAGCCACCCAGGGATCCCTAATGAGACAATTTAATGAGAGAATTCTGATTAGAATAGATTATCATAATACTTTTAAAAATCATATTCACTAAAAATATTATGAGATAGATCATTTATACAATATCATTATGACATGTAAAAATACATATATAAAGATAATGGATAAAAATTGATCAGCTCAAGTAAGCATTTTAATTAAAAATAGCATTTGATGTTATGTTTTTTTTTCCAATAAAAAGTAAACCACTTGAGGCGCCTGGGTGGCTCAGTGGGTTAAAGCCTCTGCCTTCGGCTCAGGTCATGATCCCAGGGTCCTGGGATGGAGGCCCATATCGGGCTCTCTGCTCAGCAGGGAGCCTGCTTCCTCCTCTCTCTCTGCCTGCCTCTCTGACTACTTGTGATCTCTCTGTCAAATAAATAAATAAATAATCTTAAAAAAAAAAAAAGTAAACCACTTGTTTGATAGTTTCTGGAAAACTGAAGAGAAAAACTGTTCAGATTATAGAATTATAGAGATTCTGCTTAAATATTAAGGTAAAACTCTGATGTGTTAAAATTGTCTTTGTACCATATCTTCTAAGTTCAAAATTCTCAGTTATGATCATTACAAACAAAATACTCCTGTTAAATAAGTGGGTGTTGGTTAGTGGCTATTGCTGTATTTTTCAGGTGAGAAAAATGAACCCAATTACTTCAGTGATGTGTCATTTACTGGTTACAGGAGCAGAGGCCTCTTTATCTGGAGTCAATAATGATTTCCAATGGGCTCACTAGTCTCTAATTAAAACTGTTTAAACATAACTTTTTCTTTGTCTGCCCAACTCTGAATATGAAGCGCTGTGTTTTTTCCACCAGAGATTATTTTATGGTGCTATAAAGTTACTCTGGAAGTGTAACTATGAGTCTGCTTTGTGTAAAGTGGAGAGAAACAAAATTCTGAAAATAAATTTGAGCTAGTAGAACTTCTCAAGAAGATAAAATCCCATGAGGTTTTATTTTCAATCTATATGCACACAACATACTTTCATGATCAAAGCAAGGTAACTCTCAGAATTATACTATAATTAGATCAACTTTTCACCATTGACCTCTGCTGTTATTAGCTGGAATAATGCTCTAAGACTTTACAAAATTATGGCTGAAAATCCTTGTAACTAATTGCACTTGTGAATTAAATAACAATTTTTGGGTGGTGTCTTTTTTTCCCCTCCAAAGCTATTTGTAGCTGTACCAATAAACTTGATGGGTAGAATTTGACCTCTTACTCATAACTTTGAAAACAAATGTCCCATGCACGTTAGGCAACTATTTATAACAATTACATTGACCTCTGCCTTAAAGCAAATATTGTATAAAAGAAAGTTGTTACCTGCTCTAATGTTTCCACAAAAAACCTTTAACTCTGTAAAAGTTGGAAAAGAAAGTTATATCTCCAAATAAAATTTATTTTTAATTTCTCAAAGAAAACTAGCTCGCATGGTTAGTAATATGACTTGGCATAGTCTAATCAGAAAACTGAAACAAATCTCTTTACTTAAAAAGAATTATGAATTCTAAGTATTGAGAATATCAAATTTTCAAGAATTATATCTGTCCATGCTTTCATAAAGCCAAATTTGTGAGATATAAATTATAACACTAAATACTTTTCTCATTCTTTAAAAATAATGATTAATAATAAAAATAATAATGGTACTAGTATTGTATTTCTTACTAATGTTCATTCTTATGATCTCAGAATGTTTAAATATTTAGTTACCCCGATTGTCTTTTTCCCTGTTCACTTGATTACCCACTCCCAAGTCTTTATTTTAATTAATTTTAATCAGGGTAGATTAATAAATCCCAGCTTGTTCATGGGAACCAACTGATTCAGAATGAATCTTTCCTAATTGTTTTGTGTTCACATGGGTGTTCACTTTGGCTCCTCCCCAAGCGTCCAGCCAAGGGGGAAAATTACCTTTCCACGCCCAACTAAAAACAGAGTCAAAGAATAATTCCTTTGGTGAGCAGCGTCACTGAATAAGCAGTTTTAGTGTGGTGTGTGTGTATTTTTTTAAATGAAGATCTTTGTGTAGATTAAGTCCACAAAATAGTTTTCACATAGAATACCAGATCCTGTTTTTGCCTTTTTTTTTAGAAATCATATTCTGAAATTTATAATCTTTATTACCAAGTTTTATACATCTCAAAGGACATGTTTTTTTTTTTTTTTCTGGATGAAACAGTTTTCTTAAAAAGGAAACTGGAATTCTTTTCCCAGCCCATGTTTTGTGTCCTTCACCTCTAACCTTCCAAAACAACATCTTCTTTTGATACTGTCACCTTTGATGCTATTCTAAATGAGAATGTTTTTGAGTTCTTTTTTTTTAAAAGGTAAATATTAGTGCCCCAGTTTAAAAAAAAAATCCTGATTGCATTATGACACAGAACTTCTTACATAGTTTCTTGCTTTCTGATAATAAAAGTCCAGAATCGGTACTTGTCTGGTTTGACCTGGAAAAGTATCCAAGCCCTCCAGAGATGACTGGTCCAAGCTTCCTACATCTGGGATCACTTGGTTTAGGAAAACAACATAGATGGAGTGCCCATAAAAAGAGAAAAGAGCAAGATCTCAATGAGCTGAGTTGGTATGTAAGAGGAAGTTGGGTATGTAGAATAATGGGGACGTGTTGGTGAGGTTTTAGAGCCTCAGGTTCCTCTCCAAACCCACCTCCAGCTGCAGCACCCCCAACGTCTTTCCAAGGTGATGAATCAGACAATCCTCTCATCTCCGGAGTGCTTTCCAGAGTGGCGGCTGCCAAAACACTCCACTTGAGGGCTATAAACACTTCTTGAAAAATGGTGGTGATGACAGACTGGGTGGGTTTTTGTGATCTGGCTTATGAGAGTAGGATTCTAGATGTAGGATTTGTGAGAAGAGCTGAAGAAAATCAATAGTATGTGTGGATATAGGGATACAAACAGAAATTTTAAAACAGTTCTGTCTTCAACAAGGTCAAAGAATTTAGTTTTGACCCAGAAAATAAATGATTTCCTTTCATGTTAAGGTCATTCTCACTTAAGATAAACATAAATATCAAATAGCTATGCCTTTTGTATTCTTTCAGAGTTTGGGGGAACTCCATAATCTTGCAACATAAATGTGGTGGTTTTTACCAACTATCCTCCAGTTTCTGAGAATTTCCCCATTTTATAATGTTAGCCAAGGAAACTAGGTCTCTTCAACTTTCTTTAGGCTATGCCAAGATCTCAATCAAACTGGGTAGGCTTCTGCTTTACTTTTCACAGATACAATAAGTGCAGGCTTGCATTTGCAAGGTCACAAAATCCACACCCTAGTATGAATTAATCTCAGGGAACATTTTGAAAACAGCAGAATACATCTCTCCATTTCCCTTAACCACATTTTTTCTGTCCTTATTTAATGTCCTTTTACCATAAATTCTTTATTAAAAAGAGACACACAAATATGCTATTATAATACACCTAATTTAAGGGTATATAAATGGTGCTTTCTAATTGCATTTTTCAATACACAATAAATCTGTGACCAAATACCTCCCCTTCCTTCCTTTCATTCCTCCCTCCCTCCCTTCTATGCTTTCTTTCTTTTATAGTTTTCCTTTATTTAGGAAAACAATCCACAAGCATTAACTAAGCACTTGCCATGAATTTACTCTCCATTATTAATTTCTTCCTTCTTTGAAAACATTAAGTTACAATATGAAAAACCCTATGACCCAATCTTTTTCTTCTAAGAGCTTACATTTGAGTATGTGTATTTGTGTGTGTGCACACACGTGTGCACACGTGTGTAAAATGAGGGGAATACTTAGGAGGCAATGCGTAAACAGTCAACTCCAATTTAAGTCAGAATGAAAACAGCGATAGAGGTATTTCAGATGTGTTCCTTCTGATTGTAAGACATATCCAAGAGGTCAACGGAAGGAGGCAGCTTCTGGGCCTGGAGGTGGAAGCCAGGTGCTAAAGTGATGGGCAGAGAATGAGGCGGTGGCATTTTTGCTGGGGCAGCAGCCCTAGGGAATGGTGGGGGATAGCGAGGGACCTGGATGAGGGAGCTGAGTTGCCTCTCAGTAATTTAGTGCATTCCCATTTGCTTTTATCTCCAAGGAATTGGATGTGTCCAAGAGATGACCTTGATGACCACACATAATATCAAGTTAATCCATGTACACATTAGTACACATTAGTCCTGAATGAGTTGGATTTCATTTCTCCCAGAAAGTTGCCTCTATATCCAAGACCAGTTCCTTTTGCAGTTTAAAGTTTCTTTAGTTTTTAATAAAAAAATAAATAAAAAAAAATAAAGTTTCTTTAGTTTAGACCTTGGGAAGATAATGTTTTGGTTGTGGCTTGAGCCTTTAATATTATGTACTTTTAAATCCTCATTAAAAAAACCTCAAAGCTAAAAATGCTCAATCCAGAAATCCAGAAAATTTCATTTTTAAAAAAAGACATTTATTTATTTTAAAGGGAGAGAGAGCATGCATGAGAAAGGGAAGGGGCAGAGGGAGAGAGCAACAGAGAAGCAGACTCACAGCTCAGCGTGAGCTCGACTTGGGGCTGGGTCCCAGGACCCTGAGATCCCCACTGGAGATGAAACCAAGGGTGGCAGGCTTAACCAACTGAGCCACCCAGATGCCCCTCCAGAAATTTTCAAGTGGATTTCCCAGGATTATTTGGGGAGGAGGGGCGGAATCTAAAAGTGATTTCCTTGAATTCGGTGGATTCCCAACCTCACTTTCTGTATATTATCTTCCTTATTCTTTGGTCACGTTTTTTCTGAAAGGATTAAAAATCATATCTTGCACTTGATTTACTCATTTCAACAGCATTTATGATTGCATATTATGTTTTGAGCACTGTGTGAGAACTTAAGGAGTTGAAAGAGTTTTGTTGTTGTTTTGTCTTGTTTTGCTTTTTAGGGAAAACTAAAGCCTAAAACTTAAAAGGGAAAAATGCTCTCTCAGAAGTCTGAGCACCCCAGGAGCTTACAGAAAGAGTATTTACTGTCTGTCTAGAGATTCAGAAAGGATTCCAGAGCTCAGCCCAAGGTGACTCTTTGAAGATAAGAAGTCATCAAGCACAGGGAGCAAAAAGTAGATGCATATAAATTCAAAAGAGAATGTTAAAAACTGTGAGAAACTAAAAATAATGAAAAAAATGTAACTATTTTTCAATAATAAATGTTTGCTGACTGAGTAGATATGAAAGTAACTATCCTTCCCAAGCTTAAACTTTCTAGACTCAATAAATACATTTCACTATATTAAGCCTACTTTCCCATATAAATAATTTTTATGATTTTATTCTGGATTTTCTTAATATTCTTAGCATATTTGTACATGTTATGTATTCAACAGAACTCAACACTGCAATAAAGTTCATATATAGCTTGATAGTAGAAGAATATTCAGATTGAAATTTTCCAAATATTCTACCATATTTATTATGGGTTGCTAATTGATTTCTGATGTTATTCCAAAAGTTAGAAACAAATATATCCTAGAAGAACAAACAATAAAACTGAGCTTTTATTCAATGTCTAACATACCTAACCTCTGATAACCATATGATTTGAATGGCAGATTATTTGCTCACTAGTATAACATCTCCCTGACCCCCTATAGACTTTCCCCACTATACTGTGAAACACTATGATTTTATATACTATAAAACCTTAAGTAATTATCTACTGGCTTGATGTACCATTCCATATTAGTAGAATATGTGATTCAACGAGGTCAAGTGACTCTTTCCATTGATCTTTTCGTGTAGCCAGCAACAGCTGGATTACTCTGGAAGATTCACAAGGGTCTTATTTGTTGTTTGAAAGCAGCTATAATCCAGTGGTGTTAAAGAACTGAATGTGACCAAAGTTCAGAGCTAACAAGAGCTAACCAAATGCAGCCTTGAGTCTAGCATGACTTCTACCTTGATACCACATTACCATCATTACCTATCAAAGTTTCTTAAAATGTGGTTTTTTATTTGGTGGACCTATGGGCAGAGCTGGTGGCAAGGTTTGTTTCTTGTTTTGTATTGGTGTTTGATGTGTTATAGAGCTTGATGCCTTGGCAGCAAAAATTTGTTGATAAATTCCTGTTTACCTGGCTTAAGGTATGTATGTATTAGTCTTCCCTGTTAAGATTTCACAAAAGATCTTTTCAGAGACAGGAGCTAGAGTACAACTTCTTCTTCTTCTTCTTCTTCTTTTTTTTTTTGACAGAGAGAGATAGCGAGAGAGGGAACACAAGCAAGAAGAAGCTAGAGAGGGAAGAGCAGGCTCCCTGCTGAGCAGAGAGCCCAATATGGGACTTGATCCCAGGACTCTGGGATCATGACCTGAGCTGAAGGCAGATGCTTAACGACTAAGCCCCCAGGCGCCCCTAAAGTATAACTTCTTTTACTCCATAGTTAGTTACTTCTGTTCACACCAGAGCCTAGGAGTCAATAGGGCATCCTGGAATCAACCTGGGCATTATAGTCACTCAGAATTTTATCTGAATACCATCTGCCTCACTTCATTCATTCAGCAAATATCTCTTGAGTATCCATTTTATGCCAATTCACATTTGGACTCTGTGTATAAATAGTTCAAAAAGAACACAAGCTTCCTGTTCTCATAGAGTTTAAGCCCTACAGTTTTAACCTCTTTGGTTAAACCTAACAGTGTTATTGGGAGTTTAATTAAGATATGTTGTGTAAAGTGCTGAAACAACTTATGTCAAGTGTTTAGACGGTACCTCAGTTTCGAGGGAGAATGGTCCTCCTACCTGACACGGTGATGCCTAACCATGGTTCCACAAAGCATTTCCAATGTGGTGTTCTGTTCCTTGAGAATGTCATCAAAAGTTGTGTTGATAAATTATTGATCTTTATGACATCAGCTTCAAAGATTAGGAGCTTACACACAGAGCTGGTTTGCCTGAAAAACCCCTCGTTATTAATTTGTTATTAATAAATTTGTTTTTTTAAACAGGCTAAGTGTCTAGCCACACATCAGTTCATGAAGGTGGTTTCCTTTTGAAGTGTTCTATTGTATAATGGATTGAACACTTGAAAGTAAGCCTTGCACTATTCCAAATCTGGGGGTAGAAAATGGGCCAGTCTTATCAATTGCCTGGGTCTGCTTCCTAGAGAGGATGAGAGAGTAGGACTCTGATCTAATGACAGCAAAGTTCCCTTATACTTACAAGATCTTATGGTTCTACTTTCTTTAACTTTCTAACATATGCTTTTTAAGTTGCAAAGGATATCCCTCATTTGGAATGCCGTGTTCATTCATACATTTTATAATTTTATAAATTTATACTATATTTTTTAAACTGACCGCTTCTGGATAAATGAACAAAAATTTAGAGGGTTCTTTAATTTGGCTTCCTCTTGTCATAATTTCTTCCATTTCTTGTATCTCTGTACATATATGTCAGTGGGTGTATATGTGTGTGGCAACAAGGATCGGGTCAGGTAAAATATTTTAGGGGAAATTCCTGTGCGAAAGGCACGAGTGGTAAGAGCAAACTATCACTGTTCTTTTTTCTTGTTCCAACTGTGGTCTCAAAGAAAATTTCTATCTCCTCCTGTGATGGCTGTCAGTCTGTAGTCCATAAAATTTCTGACTCTAATCTCCACCTTGAACTCCTAAACCTAATAGGCAGGCAAATTTTGGTTATGATACAGCTCAAATAAGCTCAAATGCAACTCAAATTACTTAAGCCAAATTTATTGGCTCATGTAATACTAAAGAATTTGGGGGTTGATTTCTCTTGGATCTAGGGACTCCAGTGACATCATCAGGAAGTATTCTGTCAACCTCTCTCTTCTCTTTTCCTTTTCCTTTTTTCCCCTTCTTATCTCCACCCCCTCCCCTCACCACCCATTTTCTGTGCTGTTCCTGCTCTTAGCATCATTGTCTGAGCAGGCCCTTCCCATGTCGCCCCACACTGAACCAGGAGGAAGAGCAGCCCCATTTGAACAACATGTACAACAACTGCAGAACTAGCAGATGTCTGGAAGAAAAAAAACCTATTTATTATTCTAATTCCCTAAGCCATTTCCCCATAACCCTTTTTTAGATGCATTTGAAAAACAAAATGTTAACTGAAAAGAGTCATTCCCTACTCCCTAAAGTGACAAATATATCATTCAGACAAAAAATTGTATTTAAGCACTTACCAATAATCTTTTTTTTTTTTAGATTTTATTTATTTATCTGAGAGAGAGAGAGAGAGTGTGCGCACAAGCAGGGAGGAGGGACAGAGAGGGAGGGAGAAGCAGGTTCTCCCCATTGAGCAGGGAGGCCAAAGTGGGGCTCCATCCCAGAACCCTGGGATCATGACCGGAGGGAAAGCAGATGCTTAACCGACTCAGACACCCAGGTGCCCCAAGAATCTATTTTCAATAGGCTGTTCCTCAAAGGTTCAGAATTACAAAGCAGAGAAGAAATCTCCTGTTTCTCTAAAAAAAAATAAAATAAAAAATAAAAAAAAATCACCATTTGAAATGAAAATGCATAATCAGATTTTCCTGTCAAATCATCTCAGCCCCCAAATGAAATGTTATAAAAACAAAACAAAACAACAACAAACAGGCAGGGTTTGAAGAATACAGATCTTCAAATTATTTATAATATTTCTTATTTTAGTTGGTCAATCAGTCATTGAATATTCATGAGCCCTATTAGCCTGTCTCTCTGCTAGGCATCTAGGAAATGTATGTGAATAGAATACAGACCTTGCTTTTATGAGTTAAGAGCTTCACATGGAAACAGGCGAACAGGTAATTATACAACAGAATGTGTTAGGTATTATAATAGAAATGGGTATTGGAACACTAGTTTTCCTAGGAAGTCAGGAAAGCCTGCAAAGAGAAGCCATTTGAGATGCATTTTATTTTATTTTTAATGTATTTAGTTAAATTCAATCTAATTACAGTGCTCATTCCATCAGATGCCCTCCTTAATGCCCATCACCCAGTTACCCATTCAACCACCCTCTTCCCCTCTAGGAACCCTCAGTTTGTTTCCCATAGCTAAGAGTCTGTTGTGGTTTTTCTCCCTCTCTGTTTTTGTCTTATTTTTCCTTTCCTTCCCCTATGTTCATGTTTTGTTTCTTAAATTCCACATATGAATGAAATCATTTAATTGTCTTTCTCTAACTTATTCACTTAGCACAATACGCTCTAGTTCCATCCACGTCATTGCAAATGGCAAAATTTCATTCATTTTGATGGCTGAGTAATATCCCATTATACATATAATACCACATCCTCTTTATCCATTCATCTATTGATGGACATCTGGGCTCTTTCCATATTTTGCCTATTGTAGGCAGGTAACACGGGTGCAGGTGCCCCTTCGAATCACTATGTTTTTATCCTTTGGATAAATCCCTAGTAGCGCAATTGCTGGGTTGTAGGGTAGCTCTATTTTTAATTTATTGAGGAACGTCTATACTGTGTTTCAGAATGGCTGTGTCAGTTTGCATTCCCACCAATAATGTGAGAAGATTCCCCTTTCTTCACATCCTCACCAACATTTATTGTTTCCTGACTTGTTAATTTTAGCCATTCTGACCTGTGTGAGGTGCTATCTCATTGTGGTTTTGATTTGTATTTCCCTGATGCCAAATGATGTTGAGCATTTTTTCATGTGTCTGTTGGCCATTTGTATGTCTTTGAGATACATTTTAAAAAATAAAGAAAGAATTTGTCAGGCTGAGAAAGGAGTCAGGGGCTAAGGAAAGACATCCCAAGAACATAAAACTACATGAGCAAAGTAACATGAGTGAAAGGGCTTTTGGGGGCATTTGGAGAAAGGATAAGTAGTTCAGTGGACTACATGGTGGATGTTGGACTAAAAGGAAGATTTCAGTGAGACCTAAAGACTTTAAGCTTTTATTTAAATTCCAGTTAGTTAACATACAATATTATATTAGTTTCAGGTGTACAATTAGTGATTCAACACTTTCCTACATCACCCAGTGCTCATCACGAATGCGTCCCTTAATCCCCATCCCTTATTTCACCCATCCCCCACCCCCTCCCCTCTGCTAACCAACAGTTTGTTCTCTTTCATTAAGAATCTGATTCTTGGAGATCTGAAGACTTTAGACAGCACATAAGGAACAATATTCTTCTAGCTAGCATTCTTCCTCTCCTCCCTAGTTTATAGAACTGCAGCTTCACTCAAGCATGCAGATAGCAGCACACTGGGCACTGTAGAAATGGTTAAGATCCATAGTTGTCACTCTCAACCCATTTTTCTCTAGATAAAAGAGCAGGACAACATAGAAGGGGCTTTGGTGCATTACGGACCTTATATCTGTTTTCATAAAATCCGCCTTTCTCAGCCATCCTACATATTCTTTCTTATAGATGTATATGTGGTTTTAATCGACCTACAGAACACATTTAAACCCTGTTCGACTAATCTACACCTTGAAATGACTATCTATTAGGGTAAATGGCCTAAGCATCCCTCCCTGCACGTGAATCTTCAGTATACTTGTTTTGTTGAATCTTATTTACCAGATGTCATGAGAGGACCTCTTGTCCCGAAAAGTCTACCCTGTATGCCAGCAATGTCTAGAACAAGCAGAAACTGCAGGATGTCTCTTGCATGCTCATAAACATATTCAGCCGAACATTCCATGACATCTACCATTTCCTTGCTCTCCACCCTTCTGGCGATATTTGCTCCAATGGGTACAGTGCTCAGAGATGAGCGCTTTTACAGGACTATTATCATCTTCTGCCCCACACCACCATGTCCTAGAATCCTCAAAATGTAGATACTACAATGGGTTCCACAAGGAAGGGTTATTAGATCTTTTATTTCCAACCAAAAACCGTGTATCGGTGCTGCTGGTAATCAGTGTTTGTAGGCGTTCATGAAAATATCATTTGTTTTATAAGAGCACATCCTATCCCAGTGGAGTTAGGCATGCAATGAAGTCAAGAGACAAACTGATATGATGAACAACATAGTGTATTCATGAGCATGTCTTCCCCTCTGACAACCAAGGTGGTGTTTCCTGGACCAAACTTATCTTCCTGACTCTTCTCTCAGGTGACATTCTCTTCTAGGTCGCTCACCAAGCCCTCATGTATACCTCAGTTTCTGGTGGGTCCATCTCATACATACCAAACCTAGACACACACAGGTGAGTGAGAGACAGAAGCCTTTCCTGCCCTTCAATTTATGCTTTCTGCCTGTTGCCAGCACTTACCTTTTAGGAAGAGCCACAGAAACAGAGGACACAATTTGTGTAGCTATCGACTTATTCACTGCAATTACCAAATGCTGTATTTAAAAAATGCTTTAGAAGTTCTAAAGTAAAGAAAAATTATTTCCCTTTATTATCCTGTGAAAATTTTTTTTAATAATCGAGTAAAGCTATTTACAGAAGGTTACATGGATAATCATTATGGTGTGAGGAGGGAGGTACAGATTTCACCTACAGGAAAAAGACAAGCAAAAAAAAAAAAAAAAAAGGGAAAGACACAAGCATAGTTTGGCTCAGGAGCAAAAGCCTTGGTTCTGGGAGAGTGAAATGCCCACAACTGAGAACAGTATGGTGCGTGTCACTCAGAATTTGTCCTGGCCCGCCCATGCCTGGGACTGAGGAAGACAGTGATACAAAAATCTTCATCTTTGAAAGAAACAATGCATCATCAGGTTGATACCCCTCCAAAGTAAAAGACAATGACATTCTCTTTCCTTCTCCCCAGATAGCCGTGTTGTGGGATCCAGCTCTTCTCAGTGGAAGGGTGGGGGTTTTCTGCCCAGGGGCATGGCCTCATCTGATCTGTTTATGGACACTTCGATGAAATCCTCCAAGAACTCTCAGAAATGCCTGGGAGTTGGAAGGGTGGTCTTTTTTGTGTTCTAGGGGCCTGAATTATCCAGCAGAAGATCAATCACCATTTAAGAAAGCCCACTGTTTATCTACCCCTTTTCCCCCTGCAGACTGTCCGTCATCACATCCCTACCAATTGTTTACCAATGTGAGTGCGTAACTATAACATCTGGCTCATTTCTTGGATGGTTCACTACCTCCTTAGAAAAGCCCCAAAGTAGATCACAGTGAAAACCCCACCTATTACCTTTTGCGCTTGTTCAATTCATTATAAACTCAACAATTAGACAAAAGCTCCTCATCACCTACAGAGACCAAACTTTGGACTTCACTAATGCAGCAACAGCTTGTTATTCTCACACACTGCATCCAGTACAAACTTCCATTTCCCATTGTTAGATTTAGCTCTTAATTGGCCTAAGAGCAGTAAGCCGTCACCTTGAGTCATAAGGAGTGGAGCACGTCAAGATTTTCACTCAACTGACTCCATCCTTTCCTTACCTCTTCCCCTAACTTCTTTCACCACCTTACCCCCTACCCCATCTACCCCTCTGTCTTTTCCCTGCCGAATTTTCAACCGTGCTGTTCTCAGAACGGCATCTCATGCCATGCAAGCACAAGCATACTCAAACATTTTCTTTCCCTTCTCCCAGCCTGCACCCTGTCCTTTCTGCAGGACCAACATGTCTCATCTCAGCAGAGCTCTCCACCCCTCACAGCCCAACCCAGAGTCTGAGCACAGGTTGCTGCATGCTCTAGGGCTTCTCCACCTCCACCCTGTTATAGCTCTCCACCCACCTCCCCTGTCCTCCCCTCCCCCCAGTCTACCCCTGGAGGCAATCGCCTGCTCTCCCAAGCTACTTAGACCTTTATCTTCACTCCCCATCCTGAGAGAGAGCCAGTTTTACCACTCATTGTTCATCAGAGGGGGAACAAAAAGAAAACAAAACTGAAGCAACACTCCGAAAGCTTTCAGGAGGCAGCAGCAGAGGAATTCAGATGCTCCAGAATAGTGACTTCAAAGGGGAACCCCTTTTTTGGGCCATAACCCACCAAGAAAAATGCATTTTACACTCTGACCCAGTGCATACACATATCAACTGAAAAAAAATAATAAATCAATACAACACACTAGAGGAAAGAATGGGATGTACCAACTATATAATGCACAGAATTAACTCGCGCGAACAAGCACACATTTACAAAAACTGTAAACTTATATGGCATACATGAACTCTTTATTCTTTTAAGTACATTTCTGTGTTATAATGATAATAGGTAACACTGATGCAGCACTTGCTCTTGCTTGACCCATATTTTAAGTCACTTAATTCTCCTAACACTATAGGTTGGCCCTGTATCAACCCTATTTTACCAACAGGGAAACTGAGCCATGGAGAGGTGAGCTAACGTTCCCTAAGGTCACATGGCTAGGAAATGACTGGACCAGAATTTGAATCCAGGCTGCCACGCTCTGGTCCAACTAACTACTCTCCCCAGCTACGTTTATACATGAAACTTAAATCACTACATAGGGTCCACAAAACAAAGCATATTGCTATTTACGGGTGATTTAAGGGACTTTATAGGTTATCATCATCAGTGTGATTCTGGTTCCATTCACTTATTTTATAATCTTAGCCCCTGCAAGATGAAATTAACAGTAAATACATTTGACAGACACATTTTTCTCAAGTTTTGAAGATGGCTAACTTATAGCAATAAATTAATGTTAAGAATTAATATTATATTTCTAGTTAAATATAAAGCACTTTTAATAAGTTACATTTATAGATCTCAGGACAGCTTGATATCATGAACAGAATAGAAAAGACTTACAGTAGTAATTTACTAGTGCATCATTCCATTTTTCTTTTAAACAAAAAAAGGAGAAAATATGTACATTAATGCCACCACTATAAATTGAATAAAAACTAGAAAAATGTATTCCCACAAAATCATAACTATGTGCTGTGACCAAAAAATTTTAAATCAGAGACATTGGAAAACTAAACAAAAACCAATTTCTTTCACTTACAAGAAAAAATAACATCAAAATTTGGGAACTATATTTCAATTATTGCTCCTATTTTTCAATTATTGGCTTAAGTTCCCATTCTTTTCATAACTGTGAAGACAATACAACTCTTTGGTTCCTTTATTTTATTTATTTATTTTTTAAAGATGTTATTTATTTGACAGAGAGAGATATCACAAGTAGGCAGAGAGGCAGGCAGAGGGAGAGGGAGAAGCAGGCTCCCTGCTGAACAGAGAGCCCAGTGTGCGGTTTGATCCCAGGACCCTGAGATCATGACCTGATCCAAAGGCAGAGGTGTTAACCCACTGAGCTACCCAGGCGCCTGCCCTTCTTTGGTTCCTTTAATTCTAGGAATGCCCAGGTAGTGTATTTATCTATCACCCTGATTGTCATGTTTGGGTATAGTAATTTCAATCTTATATCTGAATGCTATTTTTCCGTCAATAAAAATGGCTACCTTTATGAAATCTCACATTGAGACGCTAAGCCAATGTGGAAGAAAACTCTACAGGAGGCAGAAGACCTGAAATGACCTTTGCAAGTCCTTTTTGCCAGATTTGATTATTCTAAAAAATATTGAGTACATACTATATGGTAAATTCTGGGGTATAAAAAGTAGTAATCTGCAAATGGATAGAAAAGTTTGCTACACAAAAATCATCAGGGAATTAATTATACATTATGATAAGAACAATTTTGCAGCTTTATTTAATGCAACTCCAAAGTTTTCTTTCTCATAAGTTTATAGCAAAATGTATTTATTACAAAATACTTATTTCCCAGAATCACAAACTCTTAGAAGTAGGAGCCTTATTTCACCTACCAGAACATTTCCACTTTGTGGAAAAAAGCTTTGAGACCCAGAGAGATGGCAACTCAGCTCATGGTAGAATTTACTTCAAAATATATGGTAGGAAGGCTTTAAAAACATTGACCACAACTTTCCTTGAATATTGCCAAGAAAAACCCATTTTTCATGTCACAGATTTTAAAATGGCTCTTAAAAAAATCAGTTGATCTTCTTAATGTTTCCATGTCTTTGATGTATTTAAAGTACTTTGTCTTCAAACTTAAGTACTTTGTGTATGAGTCGGTACAGAGAAATAAAAGGGCCACTGTGAAGTTACACTAATGGGTCACGCCTACTCAGACACACACACACACACAGAGCAAGTTTAACAAGTTCTTGCTGAGAACATAATTTACTAGACCTATTAATTTAGCAAAATAATAGTAACATTGTTATAAAGCAACTGTAGTAGGTGGTAAGATAATGAGATAGCAGTGGACATGGGACAATGGTCAAATCTCCCACAGTTCACAAGTTAGATTCCAACACAACCTGTGCACGAGTGTGAGGTACCATTTACGGTTTTGTCTCTATCTGGGAGGTATCTCTAAAGGAACAGATATGCCATTAGGCAGTAAAAGTCCATTCAGCTTCTAGGAGTGGCTCTAATTTCAAAATCATTTTGAAATTAAGGGTTTACCCGATAAATCAAATATTCACCTCTGCTTAGAGAATCTGGTAACCATATGTCACCACTTGTCCCCCTCTTGCTTTCAGGGGCTGTATCTGGGGATCTAAGGGATCTGGGAAGGTGGGGATCTGGGAAGCTGCAGAATGCATCAACCTCATGATTTATCCACTGTCAAAGTTCGGGAAGGTCATTACCTGGCGAGACTCTGCAAATGCCATCTTGATGTGTTAATAGCCCCTAGTAAGCAACCGTCCCTTAATTAAGTATACGTGCAGTTAGTTTGAGAAGATGAATAAACAGTCGTGATCTACTCTTCTGTCCCTTGCTGGCAAATGTTGGCTGTTTCTAGACCTAACCCAGGCCCCAGAAGCAGCCACTTATCTTTTAGCAAGTTCTGACAATCTTTAGTCTTAAGGGTCACAACTTCCTAAAATTCAAGAACCGTAAACTATATATAAGATTCTTAAATATAAAGATGTTTCAGAAGATGGTGACTGGTGCATTTCATAGTGTCTGCAAAAGAAATGAATGTTTCGTTTAACATACACTTTAAATTTAGGAGTGAAGGAGGTTTTCAAGGACTTTCATTAACTTGGACACTCTTTGGTCTTCTAGTTCTGTTGCAGAAACGCATCAGGCAGATAACCACAGTACCAGAATTTCTGATTTTATACTTGCTTTTATTTTTCAGTACTTATTCTGTTACTAATTCTGAATGCAGAACAATAATATCAGGGATTATTTCAATACATCTATAAATTTTTGAACTTTGGAAAGTTTAAAATTATTTAACAGTTTCACATCAAACATGTGATATAAGAGGGTAATTCAAGCATCAAGTCAGAAAGCCAATTAGAAGAAAAATCTTTCCAATTTTTGTAGCAAAAAACATTTTTGCTGCATCCATTTTTTTTTCTGCATTCATACTTGGAGACCATATTATTTATTGGGGTCAATAACATTTTATTTGAAGCATTAACAACTTTATGTAAAAACTAATAAGAAAAGTAGATTCATTGCACAGAAATAAATTTATCCATGTATTTTATTAAATGGTTAATCTAACAAATATTTATCAGGTTTTTAAGCAATATTCTGTGGTATGCAGTATCTAGTTGTAGGTGCTCAATAAATACTACTGGAATAAATGGAAGAATAGATTTAAATCTGAAAAACTCTTGGAAAATTCCTTATGGGTGAAAAAAACAATATTAACAAATTACATATTATTTGTTTCAAGATAACTATGTCTTAGGCTCATTCATGTTAATAGTTTAAATGGTCAATGATTCACAGATGATTTCTATTTTTAAAGTATTAGATTTCCTTTTTAAATATTTAGGTAGCTTGTATTTATATGGAAAACTTTTTACTAGATTATACTACTAGCTTATACTACTACTACTATCTGTCAAGAAAATACTCAATGACTAAAGTAACAACTTAATTTAATTTCTATTTTATTACTTTCATTTTATTTTACAAATAGATTCATTTTTATAAGTATTTGATAATTTGAATAAATATTTAGAAATATTACTAATTATTTATTAAATAGAGAATATATAAATTTGGACCTATCAATTATTTAATCTATAGACAATGATGGGTAAATGTATGATATCAGAGGCTCCTTGCAATAATATCAACCTGCCAAGTTTCTGGCTTACAGGTTGGGCTGCACTGACCAGAGGAAAATAAATAATACAAATATAAATACAAAATAATACTGTCATTTTCACCACAACGGCATCATGCTCTCTGAACTGTGACTTCCTTATGGATATCTTGGATTTCCATCTCCTAACATAGCATTTGACACATACTAAGAACTCGATCCACATTTATTGCATGAACAAAGCAGTTATTGAATTTCACTAATTGTCAGGTTTCTATAAATTCATTCTCCTTCACTTTGCCATCACTTTCTCAGTATTCCACTGACAGGATCTTTTTGTTTTAATAATCGATGGGTATTCTTAAACCTAATGAGGGTTTGCTGGGAACTGAGTGTGGGTGGAAAAGGGGTCATTGTGAGGAGTAAGGGGAATCCCTGCTGGGGTCCAGAGTGGACCAGACTATGGACTGGAAGTGCAGCCTTATTTGCACCTGGGATGTCATGAAGCCCTATTTGTACCTCCTGTCTCAAAACAAAGTTCTCTGGGAAGTGTTTTCTTTAAAGAGTGATTAACTGCTGAAGGTGAAACTGCTTTTTGCAAAGAATCCTGGCTGGGAGGAGCCCTAGCCCAAGCAGGGCTTTACATACAACGTCTTATTCAAAGCCAAAAAGCCCTCATTTCTAGAATTAGGGAGAAAGGCTCATGGAGATTTTACGATGGGATATTCCTAAAATCTTGATGACAAACAAAAGGCAAGGAGAGGACAATCTTTAGCATACTGTGGGGGGTTTACAGAAAAGACATACACAGGAGCACACACAGGAACCAACACACACACACACACACACACACACACACACACACAGAGGGACTGAGGTCATCCTCTGGAGAGAAGATAAGCAACAGTAATAAGTTGCTAAACAAATGTTTGGAGAGGAATACCCAGCATTTAAGAGAGTTGTTTTGGATTCCATTACATACATAAAATGAACATGAAACTTTCCCATCAGGAACCTCATTTTCAACTTGTGCTGAGGAGAAGCAGCTTATTATGGGGCATCCTAAGATGCTTTGCAGATGAGTAACATAAATCAAATGTTGAACAAACACTGGGAAAGTAGTACTTGGCCTTCAGAAAAGTAATTCTGATGTGAGCTGATGTAAGCAAGCTAGTGATGGTTGCAAAGGCATCTGCCAGGGTGTGTCTTGAGGAGGAAATGGTGGAGGAAAGGGAGAGTGATAACCCTCTGGCATGACATCCCAGTAAGGCCCTTTGCAACCTACTCAACATCAGGAAAAGAAAGTTCACCTGTATCTCCTCTTGGATTAAAATAAAACATGGCCAGTTAGAGTAGAGCTGACTCTGGGAACAATCCTGCCAGACCTACCTCATTCAGCTCTCCAGGTTTGGGTTTATTGTGACATTGGTACAATTTCCCTCTAGAATAATGCATTCCCTTTACCCACATCCTTCTCCATTTCCAGACACCCTCCATATCCCATAAGGTCCATCTCTATAGAGACTCCTCTCACTCTTCCTTTTTTTTTTTTTAAGATTTATTTATTTATTTTTTTTAGAGAGAGAGAAAAAGAGCATGGAGGGGGAGGGCCAAAAGGAGAGGGAGACAGTGTCAAGCAGACTCCAAGTGTGGAGCCCAACACAGGGTTTGATCCCAAGACCCCAAGATCCCTATCTGAGCTGAAACCAAGAGTCGGACGCTCAACCGACTGCACCACCTGGGCACCCCAAGACTCGTCTCTTTAAAGCAGCTCAGTGTTTTCTCTATAGAGAATTTTTTTCTCTATAGAACTCTTTTTCTTTTTTTTAAATTTAAATTCAATTAATTCATATATAGCATATTACTAGTTTCAGAGGTAGAGTTTAGTGATTCATCAGTCTCATATAATACCCAGTGCTCATTATACGAACTCCTATCACAGAAGTTGTGGTGTAACATTTTAATTTGTTTTTTACCTGCATATAAAAAAAAACCACTATGTGTTAGTTAACAGCACATATACCTCAGTTATATTCATATCCTCAAACGTGTGCTCAATAATTCTTGTTTTTGCTACAGTGCCAGTGAGTGTAACTCTCCCTGACTCCCTGGCAGATTCCACTGAGAGTGCCCAAGCTGTCACTGATAACCCCTCTTGCTGGCCAGGACATTAGCAGTACCTTTCTCCCCTCCATGCTCTCAAGGAATCTTGAAACAACATCCCTATCATCTTCTTCAGGATTCTTAGACAGTAAGGTTTGTGTTGAATGGGGCACAGATTGTTCATGGAGAGGGAAGAAGAGTTACTTAGGTATCTCGGATAAAATAAAGCCCATGAGACCACATGCTAGTATTTGAAAAACTATTATCACCAGGCTCAAATGACTCCCTGCAGCTACAAGACCATTCATCACCTGGCTCCCACTGATACCTCTGGTTTTGTCTCTCATACTTCTCTCCTCATACTTCATTGCTCTTGAACTACTTGAAGACCCACCAACTCATCATGATTTCTCATGACCCTCACTTAATTCCTACAAATTGTTGCCTATTAAACATACTGCATTATCACCATTTCTTAAATGAGAAAACTAAAACTCATGGGCGTTGATTGATCTGGCCAAGGTCACACAGTGGAAGGTCAGGATTTGATCTCAGTTTGTCTGTCCTGTAAACCAAACAATTTCTCCTAACAGAAGCATTCGGGTTGTTTTTCCTTGTGGGTAATGTCAGAGACTGGCACTAACAGTTTAAATAACAGAATACAGATCTAGGGAATAACAGATCTAGGGATCACTGTGTCTTTGAAATTTGTGACACACACACCAAGACAACTTAGGAATAAAACCAAGGTTTCAAACTTTAAGATACATCCAATCCACTTTGGGCACAAACTAAATATATAGTTTTCTGGGCCTCGTACTCTAAAAAAATATGGATTTAGTAAATATAAGATAAGACCTAAGAATTAACAGTAAGATGTTTTTGAAAAATAATTTTCCATATATTTCTTATTGTGCAAGGCATTTATTACCATGACATTTAATACCTCTAAATGGAAATAAATATGTTTGATGGTAAAAACTTACATTAAGATTCTGTAGTTACTCGATATTAGTCTGAGATGAGTTGATGATATAATATTGACACAAGATTCCTGATAGAATTGGGTGTTTCTCTTTTTCTTACTTCTCAATCAATATCTCTGAATATATGCAGATTTTCCTGGGTGTTCTTCTCACTGACTCTAAATCCACAATTCTCTGACTCACAATATACAAGTCTGACTGCTTGGATGAGCAGTTCCAGAGGTTAGTCATCAGCATTTCATAGTAGCTACTAGATTATATCATGGAATTCTGATGATGCTTGCAGATGCTTGAGCTGAAAAACCCTCCCCAAAACCAGAAACACATTTTAAAAACCAGCTCCCAGGTTTCTTGTTGTAACTCTGTCATAACTGCCAAAAAATATGCACTGTTCACTGACTGCAACTGAAAACTTATTCTTGAAATCCCCAATAGTAGAACATTTTTTAAAAAATCACTGCTTGAGATCAAGTGATATGGAAGAGGATACAACAAATACTGATTATTTTTCAAGAAGTTGCAACGAAGTAGAATTTACATGGATGTAACTGTAAGAAATCAAGTCTTAAAAATGCTATAAGAATTAAGGTGGCAGAATTTCTGAAAAACGGGGCTTAAATTCAACTTAACTTAAAATACTTATTGGGTATATATGGGTTCCCAGGCAACTCTAGGAAAGCAGAGGGCAGACATGATCCCCAGTTTTAAAGAGCTTTTTCTGAGGAAGCACATAATGATATCTAGAGAACAATTCATACCATCATAAATGCCAGTTCCTACAGCCACACCTAACTTCCTATGGCCTCATTCTTTTGCTTCTAGTACATATGTCTTTGACATTAGTAAGATCTCTAGACTCCTATACCCTGCCTTTCTTTAAATCGAATCTCCTAGGGAATCTACTCCTCACTTCCCAGGACATACTCCACAGTCTATCTCTTTGGATACTCTTCACAGTATTCACCTTCATGTTATTCACAAACTTACCAGTAATCATATATTTCATCAAATCATCAAATTTGTCTACTGCTTCTTAGCTTTTACCATCTTCCTTTTAGATCTCTTAACAAAGGTTAAGATACACACTCTCCTTGAAACTCCTTTTTGTTTTCAGTCATTTATTAATTAAAATATTTATTGACCACTACCATGTGCTAGGTTTCAGAAATATACTTTTGATAAAAAAAAAAAAACCAGCATGGTTCCTATTCTCATCAACATAACAATATAGCGGCGAGGACACAGAGTCACAATCACACAAACACAAGTAAACTTTTAACTATAACTGCAAAGGAGATGTACAAGTCCCTGACTTTCATTACCCTTTACCCTAAAAGCCATTAAAAGTTTTTAAAAGAGATTGATACGTTTACGTTTGCTCTTGAAAATACTTTTTTCCAGCAATAGTGTAGTAAACAGATTAGAAGCTAGCCAGAATGGAATGCAGATCTGTTAGAAGTTACACAGCCATCCAGGTGGGGCCCCATAATTGTTTGGCCAAGATGGTGGTAGAGTCAAGATGGAGAGAAGGAATGAATTTGAGAGATATTTTAGGTATAAAATCAATAGAACTTGGTGATAAGTTGGAAATGGAAGGCTAAGAAGAAAAATTTGTTGATAGTATCTCTCAAGCTTCTGTCTTGCACAACTAGATAGAAGGTGGTTTTATTGCCGGGTCAGAGTGAAGGAATCCTGCAAACTGCTGTAGCCACTGTGGAAAACACTATGGAGGTTCCTCAAAAAAATTAAAAATAGAGCTGCCCTGTGATGCAGTAATTGCACTATTGGGTATTTACCCCCAAAATATAAAAGCACTAATTCAAAAGGACATATGCACCCTTATGTTTATTGCAGTATTATTTACAATAGCCAAGTTACAGAAGCAACCCGAGCAGCCAAAAAAAGAATGAAATTTTGCCATTTGCAGCAATGTGGATGGATCTAGAGAGTATAACGCTAAGTGAAATAAGACAGTCAGAGAAAGACAAATGCTGTCTGATTTCATTCTTATGTGGAATTTAAGAAACAAAACAAATGAACAAAGGGGAAAAAAGGAGACAAACCCAAAATTAGACTCTTAACTACAGAAAACAGAGGGTTACCAGAGGAGAGGTGGTGGGGGGATGGGTACAATAGGTGAAGAGGATTAAGAGTATACTTAATGAGCACTGAGTAATACATGGAATTGTTGAATCACTATATTGTACACCTGAAATCAATATAACACTGTATGTTAACAATTGTAATTAAAACAAATCAAAACAAAAACAAAGTGAAGGGACCCTTTCTGAGAGGGATAAAATAAGTTTTCAGCACTTCAATCTGTATTTGACATTTCTAAAAGAAAATGTCCAAAAGGAAATATCAAATAGGCATTTGGATATATAGGGCTAGAGTTGAATAATAAAGGCCCGGACTGCATATATCCACTCGTAGATTGTTATTGCATGAAACCAATCTGGAACAGGATACAAGACTAAACTTCACGATACTATGCATCAATGGATGTTTGGAGAAGAATATGCCTGCAAACGAACAGGAAAGCTAGAGTCAGGGAGTTGGGAGATCAATCAGGAGAGTATTTGCACTCTATTTTTCTCTTCTTTTCAGGACTGTTCTAGAAACTAGTCATCTTCAAATTCTTCCTATGATTTAAATTACATTGGATTTTTTTTTCCAAAGATTTTATTTATTTATTTATTTGACAAAGAGAGAGAGATCACAAGTAGGCTGAGAGGCAGGCAGAGAGAGAGAAGAGGAAGCAGGATCCTTGCTGAGCAGAAAGCCCAATGCGGGCCTCGATTCCAGGACCCTGAGATCATGACCTGAGCTGAAGGCAGAGGCTTCACCCAGGCACCCTAAATTACATTGGATTGAACCAGTTTGACCACATGTCCCCCCAACACACACACACAATTTATTTGTTTATTCATTCATTCATTCATATTTAATTTTATTTTAAATTCAATTAATTAACATATAATGTATTATTGGTTTCACAGATAGAGGTCAGTGATTCATCAGTCTTATATAAACCCAGCGCTCATTACATCACGTGCCCTCCTTAATGTCCCTCACCCAGCTACTCCATCCTCCCATACCCCCTCCCCTCCAGCAACCCTCAGTTTGTTTCCTATGATGAAGAGTCTCTTATGGTTTGTCTCCCTCTCTGATTTGGTCTTGTTTTATTTTTTCTTCTCTTCCCTATGGTCTTCTGTTTTGTTTCTTAAATTCCGCATAGGAGTGAGATCACATCTTTAAAGCACATTTTCCCATCTCTTTTGCTAATTCTTCTTCCCCTTTACCGAACAAAAGTAAACATGTTAAGTTTTCTCTTCAGATATTTTCATGTCTTTCTCTTAATACTCTCCCTAGGTCATTCTACCACTTACACAGTTTCATTGTCATCTTGAAACTGACAACTTTCATGTATATACCTCTAATCCTTATCTCTCCATCTGTTTTCAAATGGACACTTAAGATAACCTCTTCTATTTTTTTTTAAAGATTTTATTTATTCATTTGACACAGAGAGAGAGATTACAAGTAGGCAGAGAGGCAGGCAGAGAGAGAGGAGAGAGGAGGAAGCAGGCTCCCTGCTGAGCAGAGAGCCCGATGTGGGCCTCGATCCCAGGACCCTGGGATCATGACCTGATCTGAAGGCAGCGGCGTTAACCCACTGAGCCACCCAGGCGCCCATATATATGTTTTAATTTTTATGTTACTAAATTTTATCCGTCCTTCACTCTAAGGGTTCTGGATTTAGATAGACATTCCCCATTTCAAGGTATTTAAATTTTTACTTAGTTCTTTTCTTCTATGAATGGCTTCCTTTCAATTTAAATCTTTTCTTCATCTAAAATTTTTTCTGGTATAAGGAGTAGGTTAGTTTTGTTCTAAGTAGTTACCTGCCTCGACACTGTCTTTTGAATTACGTACATTTTTCTCAGTGATTTGAAAAGACACCTGTATTATAGACTAGAGATCTTTTTTTCATCCACACATAAAATCTGTTTCTGGAATCATAAATCTATTTCATTGAGCTTTTTATTCATTTTCTGATTCCAGATTATGCTAATCATTATAGAATTGTGGTTTATACATTTGTCAGGTTTGACTTCACTCCTTATTGTGCTTTTCAAATACTAGAATTTTAATTTCTACTCTTGATTATTTTTTATCCCACATGAATATGAAATCATTTTGTCAAATTCTACAGAAAAAGAATTTTGAGGGTCTCGTTATAATATGGTATCTTTCTCTGAAAAAAAAAGTAAGTCTTTTGATTGATTCATGTCTTCCCCATGTTCCTTAGGAAATCCTTAAAATTTTTATCATAGGGGAGGGTGGGGAAAACTGAATAGGAAGAAATCAGAGAAATCAGAGAGGGAGACAAACCATGAGAGACTTGAATCCAGGAAACAAACTGAGGGTTGTGGAAAGGGAGGCGGATGGGGGGATGTGATAACTGGGTGACCGGCATTAAGGAGGGCACATGTTGTGATGAGCACTGGGTGTTATACACAGCTAATGAATCATTGAACACTACGTCAAAAACTAATGATGTGATATGTTGCTTAACTGAATTTAAATTTAAAAAGTTTTATCATGCAGGTTCTATACATTTCTGCTCTGCTTCACAATGCAATAGTTTATGTTTATAGTTACTACTATAAACTATTATATTTCTTTCATTTTAATCCTTAACTGGTATTTATTTAGATTACCGAATTTTGTTTATTAATTAGGTGCTCAGTTAACTTAAATTTTCAAGTTGTTTGCAATAATTTTTTAACTCATTTTCTTGGAATTCTCTTGTAGAAAAATGTATGATCTGTGAATATTCATAATTTTTTATATTTTTATTTGACTATTCATTACAGAAAATATTAAGTAATGTAACAGTGAGATCTTTTTCCAGAATGTAATAAAAATGTGTTTATCATTTTGACACTGAGTGGAATGGTAGATTTTTGTATGATATACAATTTTTATCAAGTTAGGGACTGTTCTATTTCTTCATATTCAGTCCTTCATTTAAAAATATATGATGGGGCACCTGGGTGGCTCAGTGGGTTAAAGCCTCTGCCTTCAGCTCAGGTCATGATCTCAGGGTCCTGGGATCGAGGCCCGCATCGGGCTCCCTGCTCAGCAGGGAGCCTGCTTCCTCCTCTCTCTCTGCCTGCCTGTCTGCCTACTTGTAATCTCTCTCTCTGTGTCAAATAAATAAATAAAATCTTTAAAATAAAAATAAAAATATATGATGAATTAAATCAAGCTTCTTAAAGCATCTATGGAAGTTCTTTTTTCTTTTTTCTTTTTTTTTTTTAGATTTTATTTATTTATTTGAGAGAGAGATAGTGAGAGAGAGAGAGCAAGGGGAGAAGGAGAAGCACGTTCCCCACTGAGCAGGGAGCCCAACGCTGGGCTTGACCCCAGGACTCCAGGATCATGACCTGAGCTGAAGGCAGATGCTTAATGAACTGAGCCACCCAGATGACCCTGGAAGTTATTTTTTTAATTTGAGTTATTATAGTGGTTAGACACTGCAATATGTTTTTCTAATTTTGAACTACCTTACATTCCTAGACAGCCTTTCAACTAGTCATAATGATTTTAATGTGCTTCCCAAATCCATACATTAATACAACATTTCAAATTACAGCAATTATATTAATGAATGAGATTGTTCCCTTTGGTTTTGTTATTGTTGTTGCTTTTTGTTTTTGTTGTCTTTGTCTAGTTTATTTTCAGAATCATATTTTTATAATCTGTCAATGACTAAAATTATAAATGAAATTCTCTTAGTTCTATTTCCCCTGCATTTGTTCCCTTGGAGCATGCTATGCTTTTTTTACTTGGTGAAAAAATATTCATGACAAGTATTGAATATTCATGACAAATATTCTCTGTGATATTTAATTATTATTATCTTTTTAAATCTTGCTTCAATTAAACTATATTTTACCAACAGTTTGTAATGCTATTCCTACTTTTTCTTTTGTATACACTGGTGGTAAAAATCTTTAGAAAAATGGACATTAAAAACATGATATTTTCTAGGGTTAAAATGTCCCAAATCAAAATTTTTCAATTGTCCCATACAAAGTTCTTTATAGCTAATCTTCATTGCCATTGAATGTTCTATGGTTCAGAACAAAAGAATCAAACATTATATGTTTAGTTTTAATGTCTCCTTAGTCTCCTTTAGTCTAGTACAACCCCCCCATTTTTTTTCTATATCATAACTGATATTTTTAAGGGATTCAGGCCATTTTATTATAGAATGATTCCAAATTGATATTATTCTGATTGTTTTCTCATTTTATGATTCAGGTTAAGCATTCTGGGCAAGAGGAGAGAGAGGAGGAAGCAGGCTCCCTGCCGAGCAGAGAGCCCGATGTGGGCCTCGATCCCAGGACCCTGGGATCATGACCTGAGCCGAAGGCAGCGGCTTTAACCCACTGAGCCACCCAGGCGCCCGACATTGTATAGTTTTTATAGCATCATGCAAGGAAGCATACATTGTCAGTTTGTCCCAATATTTAGTCTCATCAGCTGCTGAGATGATGTGATATTTTGAGATCATGTAAAAAGCCTGATTTTTCAACAAATTTTCATTTACTAGTATTAAACACCTATTAATGATCTTTACCTGAATCCATTACTATTTTGCTGCACTATTAAGTTGATCTAATTCTACTTTTTTCCCTATATTTATTAGTTGGCAATCTCTCCTAAAGAAGAGCTTACTCTTCACCCCACTGCCCTTATGAGGAATGCTATGGACTCATGTATTCTTTTTTATTCAATGCGTCATAGCTCATTTGCACCATTATTCTTTTTGATACTTTTTGCATCAAAACCACAAATTATGTTTATATAGCATAAGTTTTTGTTATTAGGAAATACATACTGTCATGATATCATAAGTGTCATGATATATGCAACTTACTTCCAAATTTTTCAAAATATTTGAATACACAAATTATACAAAATATACCCCCCAAAATATATGCATGCATGAAGAGAGAGCTAATGTGGAAAATTGTTAGCAAATTGTAAATCTGAATGAAGGTTTGAATTATTTTAGGCAGAAAAGGAATGAAACAAAGTACAACCAGATAAAATGTTAAAAACTTCTTAGTTCTTACACCCAAACCTGATTCCTTTTTCTTCTGTTGCACCTGATATGAAAAGGAAGGAAGTGTTTCCTGCTACTCCCAAGCACCCTATTCCTCTGCCGTCCATCCAATCTGCCAGCTGGTACTGCTTATTTTACTTTTGTCACACTTCTATCTCCTTTTCCCTTTCCCACTGACACCACACTATTTAAACTATTATGGTGATCTCCTGATTCATCTTCCTTCCTCTGGTGTCTCATCTCCATCCATTCCAAAGGTTCCGGGACAAATTCCCACAGCACAACGTTGACTAGGTCCATACCTTGCTCAAAGCTCACAGTGGTTCTTTGTTTGCCATAGAATATCATCCCCATTTCTCAGAGAGGCATTTAAAGTCCTCCACATTCTGTTAACACATCAGTTCTGCTCCCTCTCACAAATGGTACAGACAGGTCCAATTTGACTCCTTTTTGACCTGAAAAATTCGTATTCCTTTCTGTCTTCTTTCTCATCTACATCTTCATTTTGTTGAGAATGTAACCAACCTAAAAATTTCAAATTCTACCTCTTCTATAAAGAGTTCTCCAATTCCCTTAACGTGGAAATTATTTTCCTTTTGCAGGGCTCATGAAACACTACATGTCTTTCCTACAGCACATACCTTAATGTGTCTTATCAGAGAGACAAGCCTCATCATTCCTTTTGAGATCCAGTCAAGGTCATAGCCTTCTTAAAGACAGAAACATTTATTACCTATTTTTCTCTCTCCTGACAACTAGTACAGTCCCTAGTAAGTCTCAAGAAATATTGGTGGAACTGAAGTTTTAAAACTACAGTTAGCAATCATTTTTGAAAATGATAATTTTTAGCTGCTTATAGACTATACATACACCCCTAAATGGAAAATATTCCAGACAAATCTCAATCAGTGTATTATTCTGAAACCTACTAGTATCATCATCATCAAAAGCAGGGTCTTCAAAAATGGAAAGCAGTGGTGGAAAATCTTAAGAACGTGGAGGGTGAATGCATTTTGTTTTCACCAGAGACACTAAATAACCTGGAGACATAAATTTGCTGCTGAAGGGTTCCAATATGAAGACATTTTGATTTGGGAGGATATGGAATTATTGGGGTTTTTGAAAAGAAGTGTGACATAAGGAGAGCAATGTTCCAGAAACATTATTCTGGAAAATGAATGCAAGATGGATTAAAAGGGCAAGTGCTGAGGTACAATTAGAAGTGTGCCACAGTGATGCTGGGTGGAGAGGACTTACAGCAGCAGAAATGAAGACAGAAAGGCAACGTTGAGACAAAAGAACTTATAAATTTGAAAGCATACATGAATTGATTAGTAAACTACAAAGAAAAGAAGAAAAAAAATCCAGCATGTTAGAATTCAATTTTATTATGTCATACAGCTGTAGTCTTTAACAGTATAAGATTTCTCCAACGTCATCTCCAACAAAACAGGGCTAAGGGCTCCCAACACACCCCATGCTTGTTTCTATTTAGGATGTTAGGGGAAAATCTGTTGTCTTTCCCATCCCAGCTAGCTAGGACCCACTTAAAGGCAAAGACCAAGGTATATTCATCTTTATAACCCCAGTTCNAAAAAAAAAAAAAAAAAAAAAAGTTATAGAACTGGCCTGATGGTAATTTACTATAAGTAAAAGGAAGGACTGAATTTGCACATGAAATATAGTACACAGGGGTGGTAACTAATAGACATCGGTGTGTGAGTGAGAAAGTCTTTCAGAAAGAAGTAATTTTTCTATTACACTATGTTTGCAGCTACAGAGTAACCTCTGTATACGCAAAGTTCAACCTTATTTTGAACTTTCCACAATGCCTAGCGCAGCAATGAAAATGCAGTGGATTCTCAATCAGAATTATTTTTAAATTTTTTAAAAGAATCAACAATAATAGCTTAGTTTCTTTGATCACTCTTATTTTATCATAAAATATTTAAGTGTTAAGATAGAGCCGCAGGTTCATAGAATAATCTGAGACTTTTCCCTCTTCATGAATATTCTTTTTACATAGAGAAAAATACATTAAGATGTGATGTTATCTAATTCTTATTGACTAGAATTGACAAGAGAAAAGTAAAATTAAGGTTTCCCTTAAATCTGGTTTAAAAGAAAAGCAGAAAAGTTGGGCCATAGATTATTCTAGTCAATTAAGCAGTCTTTTGGGAAATAAAAAACTAAAAATATATTTTGAATATAAAGATGCATCTTTTCTTCAGTGATTAATTGCTTTAATTTTAGTGGTTACTTTAAGTCACCATGATTTCTGTTCATACACTTTCAATCAATTTTGTGGATTCTCCTAAGGTCAACTAATTTCCTAATGAATCATATTTTGTATTGTAAATTATAATCTGCTCACCTAGTGCAGGGGTCAGTAAACTTCTGTAAAGAGCAAGATAATTGGTTATTTTAGGCTTTGCAAGCTACTTTGTCATAACTATTCAGTTCTGCTGTTATAGAGGAAAAGTAGTCATAGACAATACATAAGCAAATGAGTATGGTCATCTGTCAATAAAATAACAAAAAAAGCAGTGGGCCAAATTTGGCCCTTGGCTATAATCTGCCAATGCCTACTTTAGACCATTATTTCAAATTTTATTATGAAAATTTTCACATACAGAGAAACAAAGAGAAGACCATATACTCTCATTTAGATGTGGCCATTAACATTAATCTAAGTTGCTGCTAAATTACCATAAAGAAAATTTATGTCAGCAGTTTTGCCCTGCATGATTTAGCATGTATCTTCAAAAACAAAGACATATTGCTACATAACCTATAAAATTTACAATAATTCCCCAACATTCTGTATTTAAATTTCACCAAATATCTCCAAAATCATCTCGGTAGTTCTTTTGTTCAAATCAGAAATCCAATTAAGGATCAGACATTATATTTGGTTGTTACATATTAAAAGAAAAGTATCCCTTTAATCTAAAACAACAGCCTCCATCCCCCAGACTTTCTTGAGAAATTGCCTGATTTTAAACAAGGTGAACAAGATCTGGAATCAATACATCTCATAGGAACATTAATATAGAGACAAATACAAAAATTTTTGTTTATATTATCCTCAACATATTTACCTCAATTTTTCTATTTTTAAGATTTATTTTCATCTTTCACCTATTTTTTTTTAAGATTTTATTTATTTATTTGACACAGAGATAGAGATTACAAGTAGGCAGAGAGGCAGGCAGAGGGAGAAGGGGAAGCAGGCTCCCCGCTGAGCAGAGAGCCCGATGCGGGCCTCAATCCCAGGACCCTGAGATCATGACCTGAGCCGAAGGCAGAGGCATTAACCCACTGAGCCACCCAGGCGCCCTATCTTTCACCTATTTTTAAAAACAATTTGTAGAGCTGATTAGGGCAATTTGACACATATATGAAAGCAGTTTCACATATGACATAAAAGCCTATTTCACCAGGTTTCTCTGAAATATATGAATTCATGCTATGTATATGAAACGGGTAGAATGGTCAAGTGCTTTAACTGGACTAAAGAAATTCTAAATCAGGGGGCGCCTGGGTGGCTCAGTTGGTTAAGCATCTGCCTTCAGCTCAGGTGATGATCTCAGGGGTCCTGGGATGGAGCTCCCTACCCAGTCTTCCTACTCAGTGGGGAATCTGCTTCTCCCTCTGCTTGCCACTCCCCCAGCTCCTGCTCTCTCACTCTCGCTCTCTTTCTCAAATACATAAATAAATAAAATCTTTTAAAAAAAATCTAGATTGGTAGAATCCATCACCTTTAGTGAAAGATGCTGATTATTTTGTTTTGTAAGAAGGTGTTACAGTATCCCACGCTGTGAACAAATATAGAAATGTAGGCATTGGAGATGGCATTCTGGAGTTTGCAGGTACCGTATAAGAAAGAGAAAGATTCCTTCCCAGGAGAATTTTGATCCCTGTAAGAAAATTTGTTGCTTATGAGGGAAATTCCAAACAAAAAATCACCCCAAATTTCATAAAATGTCTATGAAATGAGATCTGTCGGTATGTACGTGAAGGTCCACACACCAACCAATGTTCAGATGCCCAGGGAGACCAGAAGCCGACTGTGCTGCACAGTTATGTGACAACGTGATATGAAATTACAGGTAAGATGGCTGGAAGAAATAATTGAGAAAATGTGAATTTGCAAATGAGAGGGGTTTGTGTGCCTGTGTTTTAAAGTGTCTTAACTCACTGGCATTAGGAAATAGGATCAGGAAGGAGTCAGGGAGAGGGAGTGGGCCAACTCACGTAATAAGAACACATAAAGGAAAGGGAATCAAAAGGTGTTGAATGGAAACTCTGAAAGATAGAGGAATAGAGTTGAGAAAAGGAATTGAGTAGATTTCATTAAAGGGTGTTGAATTTATAAAGAACAAAGGCAATGAAGGCTTAGAACAAGATAGAAGATAATGAAAGCAATGCTACTCTAACCTTTCTGCACTGTGCGATATGCTAACCACTGGCCACACGTGGTTGTTTAAACTTAAACTGACTAAAATGAAATGAAGTTAAAAATTCCGCTCAGTCATATTAAGCCACATGTCAAATGCTCCATAGCCACAGATGGTTAGTGGCTACCATCCTGGACAGCACAGATAGAGAACATTCCACGTTCCAGGAAGTTCTATTGGACTGTTCTAAGAAGATTAAGATAGTAGTTAAGAGGAAAAGGCAGGGAAAGAAGTGAAGGAGAAGGAAGGAATGATGATTCATAAACTTCTTTTCCCACTTGTGCTCGCTGTCACTAGTCCTCATGTGACAGTTAAGATAGACTCTGCTTTCCTATATTAAGGTCCTGCCACACCTCCTCTCCAGAGAGCTGCTGAAGAGATGGCTGCCTGAAAAACACTCTAGGTGGTTGGGACTCTTGGAGCAGGCCACTGAGCTAGGGGTGGAGCCAGGGTTGGGATTGGGGAAGGACCATTCAGTGGATGAAGAGGGCCTGTGCACTAGCTAGCACCATGACCAGAACTCAAGGTGGATAAAACATTCACTTGCACCTGGAAAGCTGCAGGAGTAGAGTCTTTCATCTCTAGTGCTCAGTGAGCCTTTAGTCATTCACAGTCATACATTCCTACTACTAATAAATCGCTCAGACTAAGTCATAGGTCGATATCCACATTCTATCTTACTCCACCAAGAGAAATTTGACCTGATCATCTCCTTTTACTTTATTAATTCATATCAACCAATTCTTATCATAAGCATTCTTATTCACTGAAACTGCATATGGGCATTGTAGCTCCTTCTCTCTAAGCTCCATGAGGAAGGGAATGAGATTTCAAACTGCTGTTGAGTAACCTTCTTTGCCACACATTTGTCATGAGATGACAGCATTTTGTAGAGTCTCTGACCCTCAGAGACATCTTCCCTTTTGGGAATGTGGTTAGTAGCACCTTTCTGACCATAATCCACATCTTATCAGATGGCTCTCTGATAATTAATTAGAAATAATCATAAAAATAAAGAAATAAGTTATTTTATATATTTAATTAAAGCACATAAGCATCCACACTGCCATTTCAAGACTTCCTGCCACTCATAATATTTATACTCGACATAGCCAGGTGAAGTGAGGATAACCCATGAACACTTTCAAATGCTGCCTTGTGAGAGCCACTCTTTTCATAAATCTCAGGGCTGCACTCGGTCTTCCATTTGCTTGTGTGTGGGCAGCCATTTCTTCAGTGCATTGCCCACGTTCTAATTGGCTCACCATCCAGATTCTTGGCTCTGTGTTTGGGACTTGTCATTGACTTTTCACCCACCTCACCTGCAGAGCAGCTTTCTGTGCTCCCATTAGCATTTCAGGCGCTGATCTTCATTTGTAAAATGATCAACAAGATTTTAATTGGTGGCTCTGATTTTTTACTTTTAATCTGGCTTAGAGACACTTTAAATTTTGTTTTGCTACATTTGGAAAGGGCAGAATCTTAAAGAGAGAAAAATAATTGGGGAGAGAAGATACTCAAAGAAAAAAATAGAGACTTCCCTGGACTCAGGCTGCCCACTTAAAGGAACTGTGACTTTTGCAGGGGACCTTATCATTGTAAGTAGCATAGTTTTGCTTGCTTGAATGAATACTTAAAAAAAAAATCCTCACTCTTAACATCAGCAGATTTTCTGTTTCTTTGATAACAGCTTAAAAAATGACTGAATATTTTGTAACATCCACTGAAATGGAAAGTTTATCATTTTCGATTTTGACCTGAGTGTCTAGCTATGAGTATGAACCAGATAATCCTCTTTGAATATTATCAGCATCCAGACTACACTTGCCTTTTTAAGAGGGAAGAAGCATAACAACATGTAAATAGAGGCCAGGGGGTAAAGCCCCTCTCAACTGTATGGTTCTGGCTCTCCATACATGGGATCATTTTAAACGCCTGACACCGAAAACCTTCATTAAAGGAGTTTATCTCCCAGCCCCACAGAGAGCTGCCTTTCAGATGGAAGAAGGGTGTGTCCCTGAGCTTTTACCTGGAAGCAATGATGATCTTGTCAAGCATTTCAGGGAGACCAGCCCAAGTTTTTAGGGTGGGGATTGAGACTGGTTATACGTAGCTTCAGTTCTGCCAGAGAAGACAGAAACACCTCAAAGCCTGCATGTAAGAACATCTACTGAGAAATTATTTTAATCAGACACCAGCTGAGCAGGGGAAAGAAAAAGAACAGAGAAGAACAAACAAAACTCCCTCGGTCTTGGATGTAAGGAACCCAGCTGCAATGGACTGGCACTCTTTTAGAGCCGCGGTGCTGTTCATTTTTCTGGTAAGTGGATTCTGTTCAAAACCCTCATCATCGTGCTCATTGTGAACAAGGGAGAACTTTTTAGAAAGTGTTAGTTAGTCTTATTTCTAACCTAAACCCATTAAAAGTTTATGCTAATGACAAGGTGATTTTATGAACTGGATTTTTAAATAGGGTTTCTCTCTTTAATTGAAGACTCGAGCATATTAACGCATCAGAGTTAACTCATCATATCACATCTCAGACACTGAAGTCAGTGCTAAGTCATGCTGGGAAAACACTGAATTTGGGAAAGTCTTATCACCACTCACTAGCGTTTGGTCGGTCAAATTCTTTCTTGCAGATGGGCTCTTAAACTAGCATCACAGGTGTGTCCTGGTCTTTACCCTAAACATTTTTCATTCTTTGGGGATCTTTGCTGGAAAACTGTCCGTAATTTTAAAACACAAAAATAGGATACGTACAAATTCAAACCACAGCAACCTGCGACCAGCCTTGCGATACAAACAATCTCCTCAGTTCCATACGTGGTTGGGACCCAAATCACTAATATCATCAGTTCCATACGTGGTTGGGATCCAAATCACTAATATCAAAAGCCCCACACTGCTAAACTGTGATTTTATTTAAAACAACATTTTTTTAATCTCAAGAAACATTATAAATGATATAATAAGTGAAGGAATAGCTATAATTAAGGAGTAAGTATAATTATTATGATACCGGTTCTTACTACTGGAAAGTCAGTCCCTTACATGTTATTAATTTTCTCTTTTTAGAGGTAACTGAGATAACACTAAGGTGCTGCATCAAATTTCACATAGGTTGGAAATTTTAAAATCATAGTCTTTCTCACAGTAAGGTTCATGTAATCTCAAAAGGCAAGTGCCAGGTAAATCGCCTTCCAATTTGGCAGGAGATAGTGCTGTGGTTCATATTTGTTTTTACTTGCTTATTTTTTGAACCGGATTGTTGGGTTTCTATAATAACGAGTTAGACTTTTGATTCAAGTATGCTGGTTAGTTTGAATTCAGTTTATTAAGCCAAAGTGGTTATACCAGTGGATTTGTTACAAATAAGCATCAATAAACTGGTAGCTTCAGTTCCAAGCTGCCTTCAAAGACCAGCCCTATATCATGGACTTTCTAATGGATCTTTAGGATCAGTTAATATTATAATTTGGGATGTGGTAGGGATTAACAAGCACTATACACTACGCTATTTAAATATAGGAACATCTCTATATTGCAAAGGAGTCAAATACCTTTATTTTTAATTTCATATAAATCTGATTAAGACCTATTATAGCTTCAGTTGATTAGAGTTCATTCAGATGCTTATGTGCTTTAATTAATATATAAAATAACTTATTTCTTTATTTTTATGATTATTTCTAATTAATTACATCCTATGAAATTACTTTAAATAGTCACTGTCTATTAGTCATTCTTCATAAAATATATCGTTTTGTCAAAATCATGTATCCTTATTGACCTTTCCTCTTTGTAGAGAGGTTTCCGGACATTTGTACTTCATTGTCTAAGTTTGGATAGTTTTGGTTTTTTTGTTTGTGGATCCTTTGTTTGTTGCCATATTTTACTTTGGAATCAATTACAAGTTTCTCATTCAACTGATGAAAATTATTTCTCAAGAACTTACTCTGTAATGAATTAAAATGCTTCTTTTTCATATTACTGTAACTTTTTTTGTAAAACATTTTACTTTCTAGGTTTGAAAAATCATCATTTACTTTTACTACAGATTTTACCAGATGATTTGGATAAATGTCCTTTGGAGTTATACAATCTATTTTTGCTTTAGAATGTATTTTTTTCCAGGGTGCCTGGGTGGCTCAGTCAGTTAAGAATCTGCCTTTGGCTTGGGTCCATCTCAGGGTCCTGGGATTGAGTCCTGCAACAGACTTCCTGCTCAATGAGGAGTCTGCCTCTCTCTTGCTCACTCATGCTCACCCTCTCTCTCTCTCAAATAAATAAATAAAATCTTAAAAAATAAAATAAAATATTTTTCCCTGAAAATTAACTATTATAGCAAGCTCTTCCACTTACTTTTCTGCTAGCCTCACTATGAATGTTTGCTTTTACCAAAAAAAAAAAAAAAAAGAAAAAGAAAGAAAAGAAAGGAAAAAAAGAAAAAAGAAAAAGAAAAGAAAGAAAAAAAAGGAAAAGAAAAAAATCTATGTAAAGTCTTATTCTTCTCTGCTCAAAGTCTATAGTAAGTGAAAATCTATGTTAGGGAGCATACTTGGAAAATTTTAAAGACCTTTAAGACATTTATTTATTTATTTATTTATTTATTTATTTTTAAAGTTTTTTATTTTTTTTTAAAGATTTTTTTTTAAAAAAAAAAAAAAAAAAGAAAAAGAAAGAAAAGAAAGGAAAAAAAGAAAAAAGAAAAAGAAAAGAAAGAAAAAAAAGGAAAAGAAAAAAATCTATGTAAAGTCTTATTCTTCTCTGCTCAAAGTCTATAGTAAGTGAAAATCTATGTTAGGGAGCATACTTGGAAAATTTTAAAGACCTTTAAGACATTTAAACTGGTAATATCTTTAATGCAAATCCATTTGAGAGTTGAGCAGCCAACTATTTACGTATGTATAGGTTGTGTAGTCTGCTTAATATACCGGAAAGTTTTAGACTATGTTTAGAGTAGTGAGTTAGATCAGGGAGAATAAAGCTGAAGAATCTGCTCTTAAAACAAGAAAGATGGTCACAGGGCTATTCCATTATTTAGACAAGCCTCCTAGAGAGATAAGAGCTTATACCTGTTAGAACACTGCAAGCCAAAGAAATGTTATAGGCCACTCATTTATTTTCCTTTCTTTTCTGTCTCCATGAAATTAGTGTATTGGGGAAAGGGAATATGGAATGTATTCTAGACTAGAGAATGACGTCACCCAGGTACCATACATAAGAAATCGCAGTGAATGGCTGTGAAAATTACATGGCCAGCCCACTGTAGGAAAGTAAACGGAAGCAGTAGAATTTTTATAGTTCTAATGATTTCTTAAAATTACTTGCAACTTTGTCAGATTCAATTGGTCAACACAAATCAATACAAACTCAAGGTGTCTTTTTCTATAAAGGCTAACTTCTGCAGCTTATCCTCAAAGAACAAGTAAACCTGTCTTTACTGATTTCCGAGAATAATCCAATTTGTACGGTTTACCACACCAGCTTAGTTTCTGCTCTTTCCATGGTTAATATTTCCTTTCAAAAGAAAACCTCTGACCACCTGATAAGCCAGCTCCACAATTTGACTTAGCTGAAATAATTTAGGATAGAAGCAGGAGTTTTCAAAGTATTTCTCAACATTCAGGCTGAAATATACAGAAAAAAAATGCATACTTCATTACATAGTTCACCAACTTACTTGAACCAGACCTCTTAAATTCCTATAATTGTGTTCACTGATGCTTAAAGCAAGATAAGGACTAAAAACTAGTACAGACCAAACAGAAGACAAGAAAAGAGAACATTCTCTATGCTTTCTTGCGCATATATTGTAGTGATACATATTATAGATAATAGTATGCCAGTGAAATATTTTATAGAAAATGGAAATATTTCTGTTCACCTGTTCCAGCAAAATTTACAGTTTGTATTTAAGGAAAATCATTTCCATTTACATGTATTCTTAAAAGTGTTATTATTTCACTGAAGATTTAGGATCAGCATCTTCTTGCACCTTTGTGAAAACAGGGACTACAACTTTACCATCATTTAATTGGTTTGAGTTGCCACAGAGTAAAACGTTTTATGATGCCTGACTTAGGTAATAGAAAAACCTAAACCACTGAGAAACGCTGTCTCAATAAATTTGAAGGCTTGGCCCCCAAGGGACAAAATTCACCTATTTGACGAGGATTATGAATGTAGAAAAGAAAACATTCCTGTCTATACCCAGAGCACTTAATTTGAGGTACCTCTTTCTCCACTATACATTCTTCAGGGACACTGGTGCTGAGTAGCCCCATGTCCTAACAGGTATTGCCTAACAAATAAGCAGAAAGCATGCTCGGCATTGCAGTGACTTATTATGCTTCTGTCAATGAGGGAACGCCCTAGAGAGCGCTGGGACATGCCACTCTTGCTGGTTATGCTTGCCACGCAAATTCCTTTAAAGGACTTAGGCAGGTCGAGGTAGTTTAAATGCCATTGGCTGATGATCTATATTCTCTATTGGTCTATGAGAATAGGGTACAGCCTTTTACACCCGTCTAATGAAAAACCACATCTCCACAAATGAATGGCAGCCAGTTGCTCATAAAACTACTTGACTGTAAGTTATTTGAGGGCAGATTCTGTGTCTGATTCACTTTTGTATCCTTCGTAGTGTCTCGCACCAGGGCAAGATTGCTCAATAGATGTTTAATCACACAAAGTAGGGGCATCAGAAGGCAATTTGGAGACCGTTTATATTTCTCTTTCCACACACATTCCAAAAAATCATCAAGGAATTAAACATAGAAACAATCAGGTTGAATTTCCTTAACACTTATTTTTATAGTGTTTTATAACATTTACTTTACATTTCATCTAAGGTTTACCACAGTATTTTTTAGGGGTTAACCGCTTTAATCCAGCCTTGAATCCAAATAATATACATTCAGTACATATTTTTGTCAAATAAATAAATAAACCAATGAACAAATAAGAAAAATCAACCTACTGAGGTATTGTCAACTCCAAACTGATCATAATACAAAGACAAAAGAGGAGGTTTTTGAAAAGAAGCAAATTGTTATATTTTGGCTCTGTCTCGAGTTCTTCCTTGTGATGTAAAATACAGTTATCAAATACGTCAGCATTTGATGCTTAACAACCAGCAAGTGGCTATGGAAAACCACCACCCAATTATTATATACAAGAGGTTTTCCTCACTGAAATTACTTATTACTTTCAAGACCGTTTTATTATTTGCAAAGAAATGTAAACCTCAGTATCAAAGGGGGAAAAAAAGCCTAAAAATGAGTATAATCAGAGAATCATTGAAAATAGCATGCAATTTTGTGTCCTGAGGCTTTTTAAGTTTTTTATATGTGGATTGGCTCTTCAAATAGAAATGAAGGAAGGACTCACTGAGGATGCACTTCAAGGGAATTATATCCACTACTTTTTTAGACTTTTTGAATTAGAAAGGGATTTAGTCTTATAAACAGCTGAGGAAACAGAGGCACAGAGGGACACACCCAGTAGGCAAGAGAGATGAGATACTCAGCCTAATAATGCCTGTACTCACTTCTAAGTGAATTTCCATCACAAGCCTCCACAGTACATATTTCCAACTCATCTAGGAATCCAAACTGCTCCCCTGATTGATAGAAAATAACCTTATCCTTACTCTACAGAGAGGGTCTAGACCAATTGGACAATGTCCTTCAACTACCTCTCATAGTCTACTGATTTTAATCTCCATCCTTCCTCTCTTCCTTACCCTGTGTCTTCAGAGTCTTTTCTTTCTGCCTATCCCCTCCTGCTCTCTCCATCACACTTCCACCAAGTACTTTCTTTTTGAACCTCTCTTTCCAATCAAAATCTCCTACTTTCTTCTACTATCTTCTTTTTTCACCCTCTCCCAGAATATTTCCTTGGATGCCAGACCTCATTCTACCATTCCATCTTTGTTTCTTTTTATAATCAAATTTCCTGGAAAGGTGGCCATCTTTATGTCCCTTTCCCCTCCATACTATTCCCCCGACCCTTTCGATCAGGAAGGACTCATTCCATGGAACTGAAAGGATTCTCCTGAAGATCACAGGAAACCTTGGGATACTCTCTACTCACGTATTTTATGTCATCTGACTCTTGTTCACATCTCATGTCTCTTTCAGTTCTCCCTTTCTTTGACATCTGTGACATTGCGTTATATTGTCTTCCCATTTCCTTGGCCACTTCTTTTCACTTTTTTTTTTGTTGCTTGTTTCTGTCATTGTTCCCAGTCTATCAATGTAGGAATTCCCCTAGTTTCATGCTCAGCCATATGGCTGTTTCTTTCTTTTATTCCCTACTTTAGGGTCTTCAAATTCTGCCATGATTTAAACTGTTCTACTTGAGCAGATGTCCCTCAAATATGTGTATGAGGACTAAACTATTGTTATTGGTGTTGAGATATATTTCAAATTGCTAAGCACCTTCCCCTGGCCATTTTTTAGCATCTCAAAGTCAGTGTGTTGTAACCTGCTAATTTCTGCTACTGCCTTGCTCCTCTTCTCTTAATTTGAAACTGCTATCTCTTGAGAGTCTTCCTTCTCTTGACTCTCATATCCTACTCGTTCTCAAGCCCCATCAGTTTCAATTGTGTGGAATCTCTCCCTTGATCTTCCTGGTCTGTTACCCCTGCCACTGCTCCTGTTCTTCTCTGCCTCATCTCTGGTTTGTTTTGATGTGGAATACTCCACTACTCCTGGCCTATAATCCTGCCTCATTCCATCACCTGCGGTGAGAGTGATCTTTTAAACCTACAATTTTATCATGCCTTTTCCATGATCAAGTAACTGTGATATTTTCCTACTGCGCACAGGGATTTGGTGTTAGAATTGGAAAGGTAATTGTACATAATTTAGTGTATACCCTTGTCATTTTACAAATGAGAAAACTAAGACTTGAGAACTTAGGAAGTATATTGAAAGCTTTCTGACTCTACCAAATACTAGTTCTATCTCATTATTTTGCCTTTGAAAGTCCAAGAATGATTTTGTTTCATCATTTATTCTAGACTCTGAGCAAAATACAATAAGGCTATGTCAACACAACATATTTTTAAGCAGACTTGGCAGTTTTTTAATTACTAATTCAATTGGGAGCCTGATACTATGGTGAAACTGGCTTGGTCTTCTGCCTAAATTGCCTCTCATGGGAAAAAGAATGACCCAGCTTCATAAACTTGGAAGGTTTATTAGTCATCCGGCATAGTTCTCCAAAACAAACAGTAGCCTCTGACACTTCGGTATGGAAGGGAAGTGCAGGACAGATAAGAGATGCCTACACAACTCTGTAGTTATGAAGAAACGACTTCTAAATAGACAAAGAAGGTACCCCTCCACTCCCATTCCACATGCACACATGAGAGAGAGGATGGACGGCTCATGAGTTCACAGGTAGCAAGAAGTAACGTCATCTTAATTCTGCACCGAAGAGGAACTCAACAATAACATTTCAGTTACTCATCCAAACCATTTGCACCATCCACTTCTTTTCCCCCTGGAATCACTATTATTGTTGTTGTTCTATATGAACTTTCCTAATGGTGAGGCTAATAGGAGATGAGATTAAAATCAGAATGTTTTGAATTCTCAAAGTTGTGACGTCAATTCTCTGTAGTATATTTGATTTAGCAATTTAGTTGGAATAGGCTATCTTGCATTTTATTATAAAATTCATACCACAAGCGCAAATTTAGGCTGAATTGTATTGGGTAATATTTCACCATAAATTAGTGTTCCAAACTCGATTCCCTCCTCTGTAAAATGGAGATAATGAAATTACAGTATTGACCACACGTATTTGTGAAGATTAAATGCATGGATTTCTCTAAACACATTGTCTAGTAATTAGTCACTATTCAGTGAATTGTAACAGTGATCATAATTATTAATAAATTATCTTAATCAACATTAATATGTTGATCAACATTAAATATATACCATGAGTATATAATTCATACAAAAATCTCTTTACACTACTCTTATTAATAAAAAAATCCATATTTTCCTGAATTGTCAATTATAACAATTTTTGGAAAATATGTACTTGAAAACCGAAATTTTATTTTTATCTAATGGTGAGACTGAAACTACTAAAAGTAACTCACTATATTTTGAAATTACTGTGATTAGTATTTTTATAATGCAAGCTATAATTTCTTTTATCAGAGATACAGATGGAAGTCTAACTGTGATAATTTTCATACACTGGAATTCTGAAAAAATTCAAATAGAAGTTGAAAATTTCATATTTAGGGAGAAATAAAAACTAAGGATTTGTACCATCTTTATTGATTCTAAGTGCAAGTTAAAACTTAATAAATGCAAATTAAGCTTCACATCTACACCTAATTTTTTAGATCAGTCTTTTACTCTGTCTTAAGTATACTGACATATCGCACTTAATATATAGATATATGTCTTTTTAGAAATGCTTTCGGGTTTTAGAGAAAAGTAATTTAAATTATCCTGATCTTCCAGTACAAATCATATGTAAAGATTGAGGCCAAGTTGAAACAAGGCAAAGCTCGGCTTGAGTAGCTCATTTGTTGGGCAGGGAAATCATTTAAAGCTGGAAAAGAGACTAATGGAAGTTGTTTACCCACTAATCTGTCCCGACATGCCTACAATTTCTTCTCCTTGCTATGGAACCATAGAAAGATGCATTTATATCTTTTTTTTTTTTTTAGGTCTAGTGTAAAACATCAAGTAGGAACTCATTTTTACAGAGGAAATCATTTGCTTTTATTTTAGAACTTTCATTCTTATATTTCTTTTTTTTTTTAAGATTTTATTTATTTGACAGAGAGAGACAGTGAGAGAGGGAATACAAGCAGGGGGAGTGGGAGAGGGAGAAGCAGGCTCCCGCACAGAGCAGGGATCCCCACACAGGGCTTGAACCCAGGACCTGAGCTGAAGGCAGACGCTTAACGACTGAGCCACCCAGGCACCCCTATTCTCATATTTCAAAGAAAATCTATCATCTTAAGATTTTCAAAAATACTAGAACATCCTCCATTTATAATTAGAATATGAAGGAGCAAATATTCTGAAACTTTTCAGATACACTTTTTTCCCCCTATTTCCTTCTATGGCTAGTCAGATCCTGAAACTACAGTCAAAAGTTTAAGTCTCATAACTTACTGTTGAATATCACTGAATAGGAGCAGAGTATCTCTAGCTCCTTAGGAACAAGGTTTACTAAGAAAGCCTAAATTTCCAACCCTCACTCCCCCTGGGTTCAATGTCATAGTTCATATCATAACAAGTATCCGCATGGCAAAGAATGAAAAATAGGTTAAAAAATAAAAGTAATTTTAAAAAGGGCATAACTGAAAAGTAAAGACAAAAAGAAAAGGAATCCATAGCATCATCATTACACTTGAGAGAGAAGCCAGATCCACCTGCTATCCAGACTAATAAGATAATTCTAATGACTCGAAAGATTTACTTGATTTTTTAAATGATTGGATAACATGAATTGTAAAACACTAAAATTAACTGTTGTGATTATTTTGTTTTTTATAGGTGGTGGTGGAAATTAACAGTGAATTTCGAATCCAGGTAATATACAGCAAATCTACCTTTTCCAAATTAAAAACAAGGAAAATGGTTTGGGGGTAACGACACATTTTTCAAAGAAAATTCATCCTTATAAGTAAAAAATAATGTTATGCTAAAATTAATAGAGTATCAAAGTCACCAATTTAAAGTCACCAATTATACATCCTCTCTTTCTGATACTACAATTACCCTCTCCTCCAAAACCTTCAGTGACCTGTGAATTATGAATATAAGTTAATAGATAGCACTTCTTTGTCGTGCTCATTCAAGGTAAGAGATTACAACGCCAAAAACGGCACCATCAAGTGGCATTCAATCAGGAGACAAAAACGTGAATGGATCAAGTTTGCTGCAGCCTGTCGTGAAGGTGAAGACAATTCAAAGAGGAACCCAATTGCCAAAGTAAGTATCAACACCAAAGTGTAAAATCAAAAATCAGAATGGATGGCATTAAATATCAAAAGAACCTGACTATTAAATATTTTATGAATATAACTCACCAAGAAGTTATGATACAAAACAGAACCATAGTCACTGAGATGATGAAAACTGAAGCTATTAAAAGGATAGATTAAGAAATTTAGGCACTGGGGTAAATAGCTAAACACTGACACAACTCATTGGTACAATAACTACACATGATCATAATTTACCCCAAATTCTAGGTAGAAAAATAAGGTGATTTAAATGACGAATTTAACAGCCAGATGACTCAGAGGGACTATTTTAATCTGTATTCTTTCTGCCTTGATCCATTAGAATTGAATTCCTACTTTTGGCTCTTTTTAAATAAGAATTCACAGTGTACCCTGTTTCCTACTCTCTTCTCCATTCATTTCCCTCTGTCTTCCTTTGTACAAACACACACACACACACATACATGCTCAAATACATCCCCACACGGAGATTACATATACAAATATACAAACATGTTCAGACAGATATACAGAGACTCCCAAGTTAGATTTGCTTAGAGTCATTGTATATTTCATTTTAAAGAAAGAATCCAGCTTCTATAAACCACTTATTTGGGGCAATTTCCTTACTTTTCTGATAATACATCTTCCCCATTTTCAGAATTAAGGGCTTCTTGATTAATTAATACACAGTCAGATAACTCTGTAGTTAGTCACCTACACAAATTTACTTAAATTTTTCTTCTAAAACTTTACATTTTAAAAAATCTTTGGATCGGGAGATCAAAATTAACAGTGGTAAACTTAAGAGGGCAAAGAGTTCCCTACTCTAACACCAGTGCTAGCACAGAGCAGGAAAAGAATATGATCAATTGTAAATGTTGAATGAATGAATAAATGAATGAATGAGTGATGACTGCATAATCCTGGATTTACTAAGGTGATTTTTTTTTCTTATTTGGTAGAAATAGAAATTGAATTTCTTTTATTACCTTGCTGGATATTATGGAAAATATTAGAGTTGTAACTACAAAAATAACTATTTTCAACATTTCCCAAAAGATAACATGTACTCACATTTGACAGTTCTCGAGAAAGATAGTTGTTGCTAATCAAACCTAGCACTTTTTATTTGCTCTCTGTAATATTTTCACCTGCGCTCTCTCTGCAGATTCACTCAGATTGTGCTGCAAACCAGCAAGTTACATACCGCATCTCTGGAGTAGGAATTGATCAGCCACCTTATGGAATCTTCATCATTAATCAAAAAACTGGTGAAATTAATATTACATCCATAGTTGATCGAGAGGTCACCCCTTTTTTCATTGTAAGTGGGCTTCCACTTCAATATATATGTTCAGGCTTACATAATTTTTGGAATATCTTAAACTCAGATCATATTTGATTGGATTTCAGAAATCCCAATATTATTTTTTATTGTTTCAATTCATGTGACAACAGAAACAAAGCGATTAGGAGAAATGCTTGTTGAAATACATTAGCAAAAATGTTAGCCTCTGGTCTGTCCCTGGTGGCAAGCTAGAATATCTGTTTGGAAGAGCAAGGACTTAACTCCTACTTCTTTTTCTTTAATTCACTTGAGAATATTGGTTCTCTTTAACTCCAATGTCAAATGATGATTTTTGAGCTACTAAGGGAGGCTCTTCTGAGTAAACACACTTTATTATAAATCCACACTGCTCCCGCTCACCTGAGCTCAGAAAGTACTTTGGAAATACTCTGATCCATCCTTAACTGAATCACACTTCCATTCTTGACAGTGGCTGTGACAAAACTCCAAACCCTCAACCTCCTTTCCACTTTAAGCAGCTGACCTGATGACCAACTTCGTTAAAATTCCTGAGGGTTTCCATCACTCACTCCCACAATTCTCTCTCCCCTCCTTCAGAAATATTCTGCCTTAAATCCAAACACAGGATTAATTTTCTGCTTTTTCCCACAACTTACCTGTTTCCATTTCCATTTATCATCATGGTCAACACTTGCTAATACTTAAAATAAAAAGGAAATACAGAAAACCTTCCTTGATCTTGTAGGTTCTTCAGTTAAAACCCCATCCATCCATATCCCCAAAGACGTTCAAGTCATAATAGGTGCTTGTGTTTTCAGTTATATTGCCTAAGCTACTTTAATTCCTTAGTCTTCTATTCCAAACCTATATTCCTGTCTTATCTCTGACAATGTTTACCCACAAACTCTCCAAGTCAGCATGCCAACCTATTAGTTTTTCTTGCACTTTTGTATGAATATAGCACACAGGTGAAATAGTGTATGTTATACTTATGTACACTTCATATATAAATAATAATAATGACAACAATGATAACATGAACACCGGCATGGTCACCACATAGCTTATGAAAACTACCTTTCTTTGAAGCCTCCATGTGACCCTGCTTTACCCTATCCTCAAAGCCAATAGCCCCTACCCCTAATTTCAAAGAATGCATTTTTATTACTCTGCTTCTTTCCTCACATAAATCCCTTTGCTTGGAACACCTTGCCAAATATCAGTTCTACTTACTGAAATTCTCTTTCTTTCTCAAGATCTTTACCACATCACCCTGTGATGTCATCGTATTTTTATTCTTCTTTTAAATAACTTATGTTACTTTTTCTCAAATGGTATTTTGAATTCATGTTTGCCTCCCCTTATTGATTTTAAGTACTGCTTATACCTACATTCTAGTAGGACATAATATGTCTTACTTTTTTTGGTTACCCACAGTGCCTAGCATAGTATCCAAACAAAGTAAGAACTTAACAAATATCTGTTGCACCAAATAATTATTCTTGTCTTCTCTCTTAGATCTATTGTCGAGCTCTGAATTCACTGGGTCAAGATTTAGAGAGGCCTCTTGAGCTCAGAGTCAGAGTTTTGGATATAAATGACAACCCTCCAGTATTTTCTATGTCTACTTTTGTAGGACAAATAGAAGAAAATTCTAATGCAAGTAAGTAACCCATCTTATGAAGTAAACAAGAATATACTGACTTCCAGATCACTCTTAGCCAAGCAATGAGAGGCCAAACTAAGAAGGTACTACTTCATCATGAATGTAAGAGATTAGATATAGAAAAGCATCCAGAACAGAAAGGCATGGGAAGTCTCCATAATGGCTTTCCCTTCCCCTGTGGCAGCAGCTCCACTCTGGCATACCCAAGGAGCAATGCCAAAGAAACGAGAAAGGTTTTCTCATGTAACTCACACACCAACTCTTTTTTAGATTCCTAAGGAGAAATCCCAAAATACTTTGTACAGTGGTGGCAGGGGCACTGGGAGGAGATTTAGCCTCCCAGCCTGGCTGCTCTGAGGACAATCTCATCCACTTCCATTAACACTGACTTTATTTTTTTCATTATTCATCTTAGACAGAAAGAGAAAGAGCACAAGAGAGAGAGTGGCAGTGTGAGGAAAGGGAGGAGAGAATTTTCAAGCAGATTCCCCACCAAGCATGGAGCCCTCCATGTGGCTAGATCCCATGAACCATGAGGTCATGACCTGAGCCAAAATCAAGAGCCAGACCCTCAACCTACTGAGCTACCCAGGCCCCCCCCACCCTTTTTTTAACCTACTTTAAAGTCACTAGTAGAAATCACTTCCAAGCAATCTATTTTGTGACCATAATCTTCAAGAGCTTTTGTTGACAGTAAATAAACTAAACAAACATTTTTTCCCTTTTTATATATGATGAAATAAATACGGCCTTCCTTTTTTTTTTTTACTCAAATTACCAATTTTATGTATTTGGAATGTACTATAAACTTAATCCTGTTTGGCCCACTATGCATATTGAAAGCTGATTGTCTCAAGTGGAACTAGTTGAGAGGTACCAGAAAACCTAGAAACTAGATAGAGCATTTACCTATAAGATTCTGGCGATCTAAAGGTACGATGTTCTCCTTAAGGATTACTGTAAATGGCAACATTTCAACTGCCAAATATTCAGTCACTTGAGAAAATTAACTGCCACCGGTTAAGTTAAAAGCACACCTGTGAAGATTGTCCTAAATATATTTAAAATAGCAGAGACAATTTCTCATTTGAATTAAAAACTTCAACTTACCATAGTTACTCTTAACCTTTGAGTGGTAAAATTTCTTATAAATTCCCCAAATCCTTACATTTCACTTTTATATCTATACTATATTTCACTTTTTAAACCTATACTTTGAATAAGTATCCATTCTAAAATATCATTTTAAAAATGGTTGTTGTAAAAATTCACACAATATGGAAAGTAAAATGGAATAGAAATCCATTCTTTATTTTGCCTAGAACCATTCTTAAGAGGCAAGCACCATCATTAGTTACTTAGATATGTATGTTTTATGATTATATAAACATACTTTTGGAAACAAATGGGAAGATACTTTACATACAAATCCATAATGTACATTTTTATTTAAATATATTTTTAACATTTTTCCATATTAGGAAATGAAGTGTCTTCATTCCTTTTAATAGCTGCATTAGATTTTACTGTATGAATGTGCCATAATTAATTGCCTCCTGAAAATATTTTTAAAAGAATGCTGAAATGAATTACACAAACACACACAGAGATTGAGACAGCAAATGAAAGGGAGAAGGGAGATACTCTGTTGCATTTGTGTTTACAGACAGGACAACTGTGCTTGAAACAGACTTTGAGTGTAGAGATTTCTAGGTTGTAAACACTGGCAGCTTTTCCTTCTCCAGTGTCCTTCAAAGAAATGGCTTATATGATTCACAGAAAAGATAAGAGAGAAGACAAAATATGTAGTTAAACAAGCATCTCTTTCAACCTAATACTTACCTAGCACTTCACTAGGGACCATGCAAAACAGAACAATAATATACATTTATTGAACATACATTAGTCAATTGGAACTTTCTATGATTTTCTCTCATCAAACTGTTCAACTCTCTCATGAACTCAGTGAGGACAGTACTATTACCAACCCCATATACAGATGTAGAAACTGAAGCCAAAATCATGAAACTAGAAAGTTCCATGGTTGGGAAAGAATTGGTCTAGCTTTAATGTCACTTTATTTCACCACGGCAGCCTTAAAAAAAAGGATTATACTAGAATAAGGAAAGGAAAGGCAGTTCAAGCATTTAATTGTTTTCTAACTATCAATAATGTGTAAGTTCCTGAAAAAAATGTGATATTTTTGTCAAGGCAAAGGTATAGAAAGGAGCTAAGTTAATGATATCTTGAAAAAGTAGAAAGGAAAAATGGTAACATATACATTATACAGACCAACCAACCTTAACACCTTGTTAGAAAACCAATATACTATATTATAACGAAAATGCAAACTGTCCACTTGCAACCAATTTTCCTTGATTTCTAGATACGCTGGTGATGAGACTCAATGCTACTGATGCAGATGAACCAAATAATTTGAACTCAAAAATAGCCTTCAAGATCATAAGACAGGAACCTTCTGATTCACCAATGTTTATTATTAACAGAAACACTGGAGAAATTCGAACAATGAATAATTTTCTAGACAGAGAGGTAATATTTTTTCTTTCAATGGTTTGTTAATTTCAAAGGAAGTCATGCTAAAAGCAAGAGTACCTAAGAAAGAAAGAAAAAGAAAACAGTATGTTATGTTATACAACCTTTTCACGTAATGGTAATGACATAAAATATCTTCAAAATGAAAAAATGGGGATTCCTCAAATACATTTTAAACTGTCATTTTTCACTCAATCCTACTTAATATTTGCTTCAATTTAAGAAAACTATATTCTCAGAATACACAAGAATATACATAAGGCAAAGGCAGAAGCTCTATTTAAAAAAAAAAGTGTGACCTATATTGAAATAGATTTAAGAAACAATTGTTATTATGTCCCCCATCTTGAAAAGTCACAATGCATGAATATGGTAAAAGCTCCAAGATTTCTTACAGACTAAGAAATTTGTTTCTCTTTCTTTAACCCAGAATATCCTAAACTCATCTGACAATAGGACTCTTCTTTTTCCTTCCTATATCTTACCTACTGACAGTCCCCTGATTACTTTGGGAAATATATCACAGAATCAGAATGATAGATAGCAGCTGAGTAACATCTAGACCACTCTTTCCATTTATAAATAAAAAAATAATTAGTGATTGTTAGCAAGTTAGAATCAGCATATATTAATAACGTATGGTCTCATTATTCAATATAAAAATATCAACTTTTTCATCATTTTTAAAATATTGATAGGATTTACCTGATCTTTGTGTATTTTAAGGATATAAATGAAGAAGTGTTATTTTTTGAATTTGTACTTAATTAAATTTTATTTTCATTATTACAGTTATTTTGAAATGATAATTCCCCTGTTAATGACTCCTAGACTTAGAATAAATCAGAAGATTTTCACTCTTTAATGATCCAAACCCTATCAGTTCCTAAACTACCTATATCTCCTTTTTCACTTGTTTGAAAATAACCATCAGAAGAAATTGACTATTAAATTTTTCTCGCTCAAACTTCCTTAAAGAGCCCAGTGGGAGTCCTTTAATGTCAAAAGAATTTTAGTGCTGAAGAGCTCTAAAACTTAAAGGAATAAAGTCACTAGCAAGCCACCAAAGCAGATATTTTTAAGCTGGAGTTCATGGAGAGACCTCAAGATGTCTCCAACTATGAATCCTCTAAAATTATATCCACAATTTTGAACGAGGATGAGAGCATGCATTTGTCTGGGAAAAGCTTCATCGCTTTTGCCACTTCTACAAATTTAAGTACCATTGAGTAGAATCAAGAAGGTAGATTATCAATAAGTCCACTGCTCCAGCCCACCATCCCCTGCCTCCCAGAACTGTAAACCATTTGTTACATTCTTTATTTTTCTCGCACATTCTAGGGCGGATTATTGACGGTATGGAATTTTCATGTCATAAATTATTGGTAAACCTTAATCTCTCTCCTCCTAAGCGTTTTGGCCCACTTTACCCTTTATAAACTTTTTCAACCCCTGGACATATATAATAAGGCATGAGGCCTTCAAACATGTTCTTTCATTTAAATAATGCTGGATAAGCATTGCTGGAACTAGGAGTGGCAACTGCCATATTGATTCATGTGAGATCTGTGGATTTTCAATAGTCTGTGTTACCTTTATGTGGATCATACATTTAAGTAAATGTTGAGCCAACATTTTAAAAGAACTTTGCATGAGACAGAATAAGGACTGTCTGGATCAACTGTGATTTTTTTTTTTTTTTTGTAATGTGTGCTTTTAGCAATATAGCCAGTATTCCCTGGCTGTGAGAGGCTCAGACCGAGATGGTGGGGCAGATGGCATGTCAGCAGAGTGTGAGTGCAACATTAGAATCCTCGATGTTAATGATAACATCCCATACATGGAACAGTCCTCCGTAAGTACTTGTTCTTGAAATTAATAACTTCAATTCATTACATTCTAAAATTTGTTCAAACAATTCCTTTTACAGGGGTCCATGTTATCTTTAAGTCACATACAAACCAAATGTAGACACGTACTTTGTCTCGTGTTTGTTTATATAATACGTAGGAAAAACATATGTATTTGGACAGTGAAGCATAAGCTTATAAACACAGATCTCATTTCTAAATAATGAATGGCTTTAAACATTCTTTGTAAGTCCAGGCTAGTTCTTCTCTCACTCACACAATTGGTGTTAGGATTTTTTTGCTTCTCATTTCAGTATTCCGCTAATATTGAAGAAAATGCTCTACACTCAAATTTGCTCCAAATTAGAGTAATCGATTTGGATGAAGAGTACTCAGCTAACTGGATTGCAGTAATTTTCTTCATCTCTGGAAACGAGGGAGGTTGGTTTGACATAGAAATGAATGAAAGGACAAATGTGGGAATTTTAAAGGTTATTAAGGTATGGTATAATTATCCTAAATATTTTGTTTTCTCGGTCTTTCTCAAAATGTTATCTTGAGATAAAATGTTAACATTTCACAAAGATGAGGGGGGGTGAAAGAATAACAATTACCGTGTTTTAAAATGATCTGAGATTATAAAGCTTTTTAACAGTTTTTCTGCTTATCTCACTTTATGAAAACAAGCATTAAACTTGAAACTCTCTTCTATTAATGCACTACTCCTTCACAGATCATATAAATTAAGAGCATTTCTAAAAATGAATCCTATTTTGTGCTTAAGGTTTTGTTCTAGATGTTTGAAGAATACTTTCTAAACAAATTTCACATGGTCTTAAAAAAATGTGTCTTTGTCAACATGGTACATTAATTAGTATACACTGAGAATATTTCTCATGTAAATTAAAAGTTGTTTAGTTCTCTGGTGTGTTTTTATAAATTAAAACTAAATTACTGTAATTATAGGATTATCACGTTTCCATCTCCCTGCGGCTGCTGACCAGGGCTTATGATGAACATAAATATACTGGAGATTTGTCCAAGTCACAAAGATTTGGTCCAAGTCAACAGAATCCTCCTATGTCCCCCCTACATTAATGATCCACCTCATGTACCAGAGGTAGAATTTCCTCTAAGATTTGAGAAAAAGAAAATGTGACTCGTAGGGAGCTGATAGTGAAGATTCAGCCTGTGCTAGAAGACTTGTGGAGTTTATTTTTTTAAATCTGCGATAGCTATGCAAGGATTGTGTGTGCGATATGCAATATGTATTCTTTATGGTAAAAGTCAGTCCTTTTTAAATTATGTCCTTTCTTCAGAATAGTCCTGGGAAATAGACTTCTAAGGAATTCTGTTCCCAGAAGAATGTGTGATCATTTATCTCAGGTCTTCATAAAGTGTTCCCATGTCCATAGCTTCCATTTACTGAGGCAAGGTGCAGATGCTTTAGCTTATTCCTCACAGCATCCCTGCAAATTAGGTTATATACCCACATGACAGATAAATACAAGAGAGTCGTAACCCGTTCAAATTCTGATAGCTAGTAATTGGTATCGCTGACATTCAAATGTAGGTTTCTCTAGCTGTTAAGTTCATATTGTCACTACTATTTTATCTATGATTCCAGACTGGGGCAACAGTCCTAATCTGTTTTACCCCAAACTACTATATTACTTTAAAAAATCAGTCATTGTTCTCATTATCTCTATCTGTAAAATGGGAGTAATGTTGATTTTTCTCCCAAGCATGACATCATATTTTAATTCCTTTGTTATGCGTATGCATGTGTGATGTATATGTATACATAATTTTATAGCCATTTTTGGAATTACAAATAAAGCCAACACTGGAGCCGAGATTGAAGATTTTACTAAGTGGAGAGTTTGATGTGTGAATCGAGAGTTATCAATTTAGATAACTAATTAAAGGCTCACATGAAAATTTAGAAAAATATATTTGGAACTTGTGGGCATAATGCATAGTTGTTTGTGAATTTCATAAGTAGTAGATATTGACACCAACTTTCGCAATGAAAATGGCTACTTGAAAAAATTTTTTTCTAGAATACGTTGAAGAAAATAAAGATTTTTATTATTTTTATACTTTGTTCTTTTACTGGGCTTATTGAAGGAAGTCATATTTACAGAAGTAAAATTTCTTCTAAATAGTTCTTCATGGATAAAACCAGTCAAATGATTGAACCTACTATATATTGGGTACATACTTTGTAATAAATAGATCTAATTTGTGAGAAAAACGAAATGACAGACGTTAACATAAACTATCTTTACACTACAAAATGTATGGATTTGACCATTTATATTATTTTATGTTTTTAAATTTGTTTGATGGATAATTAAAACTCATGTCATATATTTTCAACTTTTTCCTTACTATATTTTCATGCATTTATATTGCATTAAAGATAAAGAAAGAATAGAGTATGTATTTGTATGTATTTATATTTAATTAAAGAAAGAAGTGGGAGAGTTTTTTTGCCTATTGTCAAAGGATTTGTCTTTCTTCCAGAATGTTTTCTTTTTTTAGAGTAAAACTATTCCACTCTGTATTTCCTAGCCTCTAGATTACGAAGATATGCAGAATGTGCAACTTAGTCTCGGTGTCAGAAATAAAGCTGAATTTCACCATTCAATTATGTCTCAATATAAACTCACAGCAACCGCAATCACTGTGACTGTGTCAAACGTAATTGAAGGTTCGGTGTTCCGTCCAGGTTCAAAGACATATGCAGTAACTAGTAACATGGGACAGAATTATAAAGTGGGAGACTTTATAGCGACTGATCTGGACACAGGTCTTGCTTCAACAACTGTTAGGTAAGACTGACATTTTCCAAATAATTTTTGCCATATATTGAACTAAAGTATATATGTTCTTTTTAGAAATTTTCAGTATCTGAATTAAATATTTTTCATTATTTTTGAAACCATCATTCAATCATAAAAAATACTAACTACTGAATTGTTATTTAATTTAGTGCTTTGACCTCAAGAAAATTAAAAAAAAAGTGAACAAAGTAAAATGCAAAAAATGTGAAGATGTAATATGTGGAAAATATTCAATCTTGAAAGTTTGACATTTCTGTATTTCTGTATTTTATTGGCCAATTAGCTGATTACCACATATGATGGTTATTCCCCAGAAGATTTTATGGGCTGATTTTCCCATTGCAAATGTGCCCAGATTGAAATCAACTAGATTTAGTTAGCTCATTTCAGTTACTCTCTTCACTTTAATCAGCATTTAATAAACTCTCTTGTACTCCACAGACGTGAGTTCACTGAGGGAAGACCATCCCATCCTCCCCACCCCACTTTGCTCCTCTCAAAGTTCTAGTCTTTTGAGTTTAGCACGGTGCTTGAGACAATGTTTTTTTTTTTTTAAGATTTTATTTATTTATTTGACACAGAGAGGGAGAGAGATCACAAGTAGGCAGAGAGGCAGGCAGAGAGAGGAGGAAGCAGGGTCCCTGCTGAGCGGAAAGCCGATGAGATGATGCAGGCCTCGATCCCAGGACCCTGAGATCATGACCTGAGCCGAAGGCAGAGGCTTAACCCACTGAGCCACCCAGGCACCCCATAACCAATGTTTAACAAATACATAAATGAGAAGGAGATTCAAAGTCATCATGTATATGGGGAGGGAGAGTGAAAATAGGGAGAGAATAAACCCCCAAGCTGATGGAGAAGTAACTTCTTTGATAAGAGAACAGTTCAGAATTAGAAGCAGCCCAGGAGGCCCCAGGTTCTGGGTCTACCAGGAGAGTTCTGATGCTGCCAAACCAAATGAAAATGAGACTGCAAGAATCAAAGACTATTGTGACATCCAAGTGGGCATAAGAGATCATTCCATCAGAAGCGGTTGCCAGGAATTCATTTTTCTTAAATTTAAACCTTTTCTACTTCTGAATGTCCTCTAACAGAAGGCACTTGCCTTGAAAAAATAAATAAATAAAGTCCCTAATAATTGATAATGATATCCAGAGGTTATAACCACTTACTTGAAACATATGTTTTATAATCAAAATCTCTGTCTCTCTGTCTCTTGTAGAAAGCTAACATTAAATTCATATTGTTTCTTCAAATACAGATATGTAATGGGAAATAATCCAGCTAACCTACTTGATGTTGACTCAAAAACAGGCATAATTACTTTGAGAAATAGAGTTACCATGGAACAATATAACATGCTTAGGGGAAAATACCAAGGAACAATTTTATCTATAGATGGTAAGAAATCAATTTAACTTGGAGGAAATTATATATATACTCAGAAATTAAAGTTTTAATTGTATTTTGAGATAACCCTTTCCCAACAACCACAAAAAAATCATACTGGGTATTATAGAATCATATTTTTAATAATTTAAGAGACAATATAACTCAGTGCCAAGTCCATGAGCTCTGGAGTGAGAATGGGTTGGTATCTTATACCATCACTTAGTAGCTATAAGATTTTAGAGAAGTCATTTAACCCATTTATTCCTCAGCCTTTTCTTCTGTAAAGTGGGACACTAACATTATGGATTTAGAGATATTAAAGAAGTTATTAGATGTAAAGCACTTAGAAGAGTGCTGGTACTCAATGTTAGTTCTTATTAATGTCAATAAATGAAATTTTAAAATTATACTCTTAAATTACTTTCAAATAATTAATCCAGAAGCAAAGTTAATTTAACTTTATGTAATCTTTGGCAAGCTGATGCACAACTTGGTGTGAACAATTTGGATGTAGCACGCTTATATTACTTTTCCAAACAAACAAAGTTAAAATTAGGCTGGCCACCAAAGGGATGGGGAGATGGGGAGATGTTAGTCAAAAAGTACAAACTTCCAGTCACAAGATGATTAAGTTCTGGGGAATCAAATGCAGAGACTTGCCTTATGATTATTAATGACAGTACAGTTGCTATATATTTAAAAGTTTCTAAGATAGTAGATCTTAAATGTTCTCATCACAAAAAAAAGAAATGGTAGTCATGTGAGGTGATGGTGATGTTAGTTAACACTAAGGTGGAAATCATGCTGCAATATATAAGTATATCAAAATGACACACTGTGTACATAAGTTTATACAATGTTATATTTCCCTTTATAGTAATCCAATAAAATTGGAAGGTTTATTATGGAATTTTTAAAAATGGCTTCAGACATAACTACATATGAATAATTTTAAGTGGGCTACAGAAAATGATAATATTCCATCAGCATCATTCCTACACTGTAGTAAGAATTATTATAATCACCAATGTCCAGCCGGAGCCTCAGAGTTATGACCCATTTCTAACCTAATAGCTGTATAGGTGGGTGCTAGACTTTGGAAATCTTATCTCTGAAGGAGAAAAAAAAAATCACACCTTGAACTTTCAGTATTGTGGGTTTTCTGCACTGAGCAGTACCTAATCAGAGATTACCATATATTCAAATCCTATGGGAAGTAGCTAGTGCAGATGTGATGAAGGAATCCCTGTCAAGGTAATTTAGGAGAAAATAAAGCAACTAGCTACTACATATAAAATACAAGTACAAGTAGCTTCCATTCATTTAAATAGTATGTGGAATATGACTGATTTATTTATCTAAGGTGAATGACAGCACACCAATGCCATGGCATTTACTGTTTATGCTTCTCAACATATGGGATGGTCTTTCTTCTAATCTTCATCATGGTTTGATTTAAAAACTGAGTCACAAACAAGGAATGATTTGGGAAGTTACTAATGGATGAGAATAAAGACCTCGAAATAAGTTATTGATGAAATAAAGTGGTTTTGTATTGTTTAATGAGTATTACACTGAATGCATTAAACATTTCTTCCCTTTTGAATCTTGTTGCAGATACTCTTCAGAGAACTTGTACTGGAACAATTAATATTGACCTTCAAGGTTCTGGCTGGGTTACAACTACAAAAGATACAGATAGTAGTACCAGTTCTGGAACTGGTGGAGGCAGTGAGGGTCCTGGTGGAGGAGGTGGGAGTACTAGTGGAGGCAGTGAGAATACTAGTGGAGGTAGCACTGAAGATCTGAATGGAGGTGATCTCAATACTAACACAGATGACCAAACTTCCACTGGATACAATACTGGGACCCAGTCGGCACAAAACGGCTATCAAGGAGGAAACCTCTCAGATAATGTCCATTTTGGTCCTGCCGGCATTGGACTGCTCATCATGGGATTCTTGGTCCTAGGACGTAAGTCCTTTTAACAATCTTACTCATATGCCTCCCTCTCCCCCTGAAATTATGGGGAGGAGATAAGCTCTCTAGTCCTTTGATGAAATATACTTTACCAAATCTTATTTTGTGCACTTATCAAGAAATGCCAGTTTACTGTTAAATCTATAAGATGAAAAAGTCAAGCTGTTTGACCCCTTAAAGTGCAGTGGAGGATAAAAAAAACTTCTTTGCATTCAGTTTCAGTGCCATGGGAAATCGCCATAACAGGCAGGTTTGGATTGCTATTTGAGTGAAGAAGACAATCAGAGAGGATCCAAACACTCAGAAAGAGCTTCATAGAGAAAGCAAACTTGCAGAATATAACATAAAATACATGAGAAGAGATCATTCTCCAATTTCATTTTGTTAGCCATATTAATTATTAACCAACATTTTGAGACTTTAGAATTAAGTACTTTATAAAAGTAACTTAATTACCCAGGTGTTAATTATCTCTATCTATCTGCACGTAATACATGACTTTCCCTTGGAGCTTGTTCTTTATGTTGTTGATTGTCTTTGGGTAGTGTAGTTAATAAAAGATTGAAAAATTATTTATTTGGGGTCAAACACCTCTAGATTCAAAGATTTCTCTAAGCCTAGCAAATCTTCAAGAAAACAAAACACACAGGACTCTTTTCCTCCTTTCTTTCCTTTTACCATTTCTTACCATCCCTCCCTTATTACTATCCTTACTATGTTCCTTCCTCTCTACCTTACCTCCTTGTTTCTTTCCTTCTTTCATCACCTCATCTACTTACACATCCTTTTCTTCATCCATCCCTTCATTCCAAATCATTTACCAAGATTACGTTATATTAAAGGCTCTGTGAAAGAAACGTATTTAGGTGAATAAGGAAACCCAACTGATTAACAATGGTTAGGCAGTGCAATGTTCTCTATTTGTGCGGGAGTAATTTCAAGGAAAAAATCCATGTAGAGGAAAATAATAGAGGGAATAATTACCTGAAGCATGAGTAAGATTTTATTTACTGCGAAAATTAAAAAGACAAGCATGTGTGAAAGGAAAAAAAGTAAAGGCATGGAGAATGGAACACAAAGACTCAAACATATTGCCTGTCCTCTGCAGCTCTCCTTTTCGTCTCCTTTAATACTTTTCAGAGAAATGACAGTGAAAAGACTCGTCTGTTTTAATTATATAATAATACTTGTCATTTGAATACTATATAACAAATTAAAATGGATCGCAGTCTAGCATACTGAAGCTCACGTTGATTTTGGTATCTGACCATTGTTCAATTTGTTTTCTGAAACTTCCATAATTTTGAAGTCAAATGCAATGATATTAGGGTTTCAAATGTAATCATAAAAGAGCAAGTTGTTTTGTTTTAATGTGGTTCCTCTGCTAATTCCATTATTCCCTTCCTTTCACCAACAGTGGTCCCATTTTTGTTGATGTGCTGTGAGTGTGGAGGTGCCCCTGGCGGGGGAGCTGGCTTTGAACCTGTCCCCGAATGTTCAGAAGGAGCAATTCACTCATGGGCAGTAGAAGGCCCACAGCTGCCTCCCGGAGTAAGTGCTAACTTGTAAGAAATGGCCTTTGGTAGCCCCCGAAACTCAGCCTCATGCACATGAACCAGATGCTGGGGACCCCTCACAGTCTATGCTATTCTTCATTCTGGGATAGCCCATGGGGAAAATGAAGAGAAATCAAAGGTGCATCCAAATTAGATGGAAGTCATCAGGAAAAGCTTTCTCAAATGAAGTGCAAGTTTTAAATGGATTTCAGAAGTTTTGTAAATAGTATTCTTTTAGAATATGAGTCTATTTTGAGAAGAAACCCAATGTATAAGGATAGACAGAAAAGAGCCACTACAAATGGGGACATATTTCTTGTCTTTTAGGATGTGACTACTGTCTGTGTACCACCCATATCATCTGATAATGCAAATCTAATCGAATGTATTGACACCTCAGGTAAGAAAGTTTTGTTTCATCTTTTTAATTTTAACAGCTCCAATGACTACGAAGGAATTCTACTCTGTCTCCGCATATCTTACTATTTCTCAATTGTCTTTAAAATCATTTTTATCATTCATTTTTAAATTACTAATTTGCAGATCAAATGGTAAGGGAAAACCTCCAGGAATTACTATTCTTATAGGTTAAATTTTTAAAATCTTTCTCAGTCATCAGAGAGTACTTAGGAGATGATTGTATTAGGACTTCTATAAATAGGAGAGAAGAACCACAAGTCAATTCTGGTCCAGGTTTTCTGTCTGATAGAGCAAACACTATTTATCAGAAAAAAAATACCATTGACCCTTCAACAGCACAGGTGTTAGGGATGCTGACTTCCATCAGTCAAAAATACAAGTATTAATTTTTGACTCTCCCAAAACTACTTAACTACCAGATGACTTACTATTAACATAAACAGTCGGTTAACACACAGTTTGTATGTTATATATATATTATACACTGTATTCTTACAATAAATTAAGTTCGAGAAAAGAAATTGTTATTAAGAAAATCATAAGGAAGAGAAGAACATTTCTATTACTGAACTGTGACCATAAAAAAATCCTATCTGCATACAAACCCACTCTGACTTTAGCTGCTATCATGACAGAAAAAAACTGCATCCATTCTCAGTATGAGCAGAAAGTTGACCTGGAAAGATTTGTCCCATTTCTTAAACTGGAAGTAAGTGAATGAAACACTATCAGAGTCTTTCCAAGTTCTCAGCTGAGGCCGTGTGCAGGGGGTGGATTTTCTCCTTGCAATTAACCAAGACTCTAATGACAATATGCCTTACAACAGGGGTCTAGACCCGTTTGCAGGCAGAAACAAGGGAACAATTTGAATTTCCTAGCAAGGGGATAGCTATCACACTAATAAAAAAAACTTCTTTTAAACTTTTCATATCTTTGAAAACAGTTGTGCCGTTTTGCCTTTTCTCAGAGTGAACAAAGTTAGTGATTCTCTTCTTTTTCTCTGTCTTTTTCAAACTTGTTATCATATTGAACTCTTTAAAATAGGAGAGGCACAGGAGCGTTTACAGGACTCACCTGACTCAAACTACTAGACACACTGGCCTCTAAACCTATTTCTCTTCCTGATGTTTCCATTTGTGTTAATGACATCAAGATCTTCTCACCTCAAAAGCAGCAGCCCTGGTTGACTCTTCTATCTCCCATTCTTGACACCCAACCCATTCTCAAGACTTGTCAAATCATCAAATCCATCAGAATTTACTTATGCTTTTATCCCTTCACTACATCTACAAGTCTTTACACAAATCTGGAACAAAGCACAGTGAGACGCACCAGAGTCATAAAAGGATGAAAAACATATTGTTCCCTAAAAATCAAGATATTTAAAACATTAAATGTTTTGGAGCACCTATCCCACTGTCAATACCTTTCCCTATTCATGGCTCTTCCACAGTTTGAGCCATCATTTTGTCTAACTTGCCTTGAATATGGTAACAGGTTTCTAGTCACCCGTCACATCCAAGTGAAAACCCGAGTCTCAGTGCAAACCTTTCCCCTCACACCAGCCACGGCTTCTCCTCTGAAAGCCAACAGTTCTCGGGTCTTCCTCTGGATGCCCTGTGCTTCTAATGTGTTTGGGGGTATTCTTATACTATTTAACTTTTAGAATTTGGGTATTTCCCCCCAAACTCCCTCAATTTGAAATCAAACTCACTAAAGCATAGGTTTTTATAACCTCTATGCAGCCCCCTCTTCCAGCACGGCACATAATTAGCAACAAATAATTAACATCAAACAACTAACAAATTAACAAACTGGTTACTAATATTATTTTAAACTCAATATTATATTTATAGCCCTTTATGTACCACCTTTATTTTACCTCAGTGAAGAAACCGTACATTATAGAAAGTTATTTATTTCTGGTCTACAATACACTATAGAAAGTGTACTTAATTTTATCAACACTTTTAGGGGTTTACACGAATGAGTATGGTGGCAGAGAAATGCAAGATCTGGGAGGAGGAGAAAGAACAACAGGATTTGAACTAACAGAAGGAGTTAAAACTTCAGGAGTACCTGAGATATGTCAAGAATATTCTGGAACATTAAGAAGAAATTCTATGAGAGAATGTAGAGAAGGAGGTCTGAATATGAACTTCATGGAAAGCTACTTCTGTCAGGTAAGGTCTCGAGCACCATGTCTTCCTCCCCATCCTATGCCTCTGGCTCTACTCCAGGCTGCCACTATTTTTCAACAGGGCTTTGGCAGGTCCCCAGCCTCTAGTCTATGCCTGACGATCATACTGCTGCTGGATAAAATTTCTATAATTCCAAACTGATCATTTTACTCCTCTACTTAAAAATAGCTCATGGTTCCCAGCTCTATTTGTCCAAGGCAATGAAGTCCAAACTCCTTAATATGACAATTAAGATTATTCATAAAATGATCCCTTCCCTCATCTCCAATTACTCCTTACCACCAACCCCACATACCAAGTGTCTTTGCCTCATTCACACCATGCCTTTGCCTATGCTGTGACCCTCCCAGGATGCTTTTATCCATCCTCTCTTTCATAAACCCCTATTCATCTTTAAAGACTCAATTCAAATATCACTGCCTCTCTGAAGCTTTAACTGGTAACCCTCACATCCAAAATAGAATGGATATTTCTTTATCTGTATTTCTGCAGTCTCTCTGTATAGACTTTATAGAACCTATCCTTGCTAAAATATGTTTATATGTCTACCATGGTTTTTAGTGCCTTGTTCATATGTTTTCTACATCATGTTGCCAGTACCTAGTTCAGTTCCAGGCACATAGAAAACATTCGGTAAGTGTGGGTTCAAGAGCCATAGCACACTTCCAGAATATTCTAAGAACCAGCAAGAATTAATTTTGCCATCCTCAGGTAGAGACAGAATTGTCTGTGGCTACACACCAGATGATACTTAAGCCTTCAAGGATTTCCAGTCTTTGAAACTGTCTCTGATAGATCTACCTCCTTCCACATCCTGGCCTAAAATACCTTCTTTAACTCTTCTATTGCTTTAGAGGGTGGCTGATATCTTGAAATAAAACAGTGCTTTCAAATAGCAGTAGATAATAATAAGAAACCTGTTGCTGAATCCACAGGAATGCTTCCTACCTATGTTCCTATGAATGAACGTTATTTTCATGAACGAGTACAATTCTGCCTCAAAACTTTTGTACCTTATGACTCCTTCTTCCTGGGACACTCTTCGTGCTTTCCTCACCCTGAGGCTTTATTCTAACCCCTGATCAAACATCACTTTATGAGATGCTGCCCTTGGCCACTCTATCCCTTCACTTTGGGCTTACCATGTCCTGACAAACATGTTTATGTATTGTCTGTCTCATCCTACTAAAAGGTAAGCTGTATGAGAGAGAGACTTCATCTGCTTTTGTTCACTACTGTATTGCCAAGTTCCTAATAGAGTGCCTGGCAAGTACTAAGGACTCAAAAATATTTTTGAGTGAAATGGCAAAATGACTTGGTTTGCTAATAAAGATATTTCTGATACTTAATCTGAAAGTTTACAATCCAATATTATGAACGACAAAAATGAAATAAGAGTGCAAATGTTTGGGGCACCTGGGTGGCACAGTTGGTTGCATGTCCAACTCTTGGTTTCAGCTCAGGTCATGATCTCAGGATTGTGAGATGGATCCCCACATTGGGCTCTGCACTCAGAGGGGAATCTGCTTGAGATTCTCTCTCCCTCTGCCCCTCCTGCTTGTGCTCTCTTTCTGAAATAAATAAATAAATAAATCCTAAAAACCCCCCCACCCCCCAAAAAACAAGCACACATGTCTATGGATTTTAACTGTGAATTAAAGGAGATCTTATTTTTTTTTATTTATTTTTTAAAGATTTTATTTATTTTTTCATGAGTGACAGAGAGAGAGAGAGAGAGAGGCAGAAGGAGAAGCAGGCGCCCCACTGAGCAGGGAGCCCAATGCGGGACTTGATACCAGAACCACGGAATCATGACCTGAGCCTAAGGCAGGCACGTAACCATCTGAGCCACCCAGGGGTCCCCCCTTTTTTTTTTGAAAGCGATCCTATTTTTAACAACTTTTAGTTCTGAATCCCAAAATGGCATAGACTCAGAGTCAAATTTTCTGGGGTTTTTTTCTTGAAAAAGCTACATTGAAATAAATCTTCACGGAACCACCAAATTCACTCCATTAGAGGAGGGAAAGTGCAATGAACCCAAATCAACTACAAGCTACCTTTTTTATACTAACAAACAAACAAACAAACAAAAGAAGAAGAAGAAAAGAAAAGAAAAGAAAACTCCTCACAATTTGGTGTACTTCCCGTTCAGTATTTTTAGGTATCTCCTAAGTTTGTTACAAAATAATTCATGTAACTTTTTGCATGTGCTTTTGTATCCAAAGTAGACTATGAGGAGGGAAGTCCATTTAAATACATTTTAAAAATCAAAATGTATTAACAGGATTACAGTTAAAATAATTTCTAACCAAATTCTTTCAAGAAATAATATAATGATTTTTAATGTCTCTCCAGGAGAGGTTAGAATTTTGTCTTATATATTCCTCTCTGGTAATTCCTCAGAAGAAAAAGGAATGAAAAAGACTTTTATTATTGTTAAATATGTATCCATACTCTCATCTTCTCTTTCCTCTATTAATCTAGAAAGCATATGCTTATGCAGATGAAGATGAAGGACGCCCATCCAATGACTGTTTGCTCATATATGACATTGAAGGTGTAGGTTCCCCTGCTGGCTCCGTGGGTTGTTGTAGCTTCATTGGAGAAGACTTGGATGACAGCTTTTTGGACACACTGGGGCCTAAATTTAAGAAGTTGGCAGATATCAGCCTGGGAAAAGAAGCTGAACCATATCCAGACCCTGATCCCTCTTGGCCACCCGAGACCACCGAACCGGTCTGCCCTCAGCAGGGAACAGAGCCCATCATTGGTGGACATCCACCCATCTCCCCACATTTCGGCACCACCACAGTCATTTCTGAGAGCACCTACCCCTCAGGACCTGGTGTACAGCATCCTATGCCTATTCCTGATCCTCTGGGCTATGGTAATGTCACTGTGACCGAGTCTTACACCACCTCTGGCACTCTGAAGCCCTCTGTCCATGTTCATGATAACCGACACGCATCAAACGTAGTGGTGACCGAGAGGGTGGTCGGCCCAATCTCTGGCACTGATTTGCATGGAATGTTAGAGATGCCTGACTTGAGAGATGGGTCCAACATTATAGTGACAGAAAGGGTAATAGCACCAAGTTCAAATCTACCCACCTCTTTGACCATGCCTGATCCTAGAGAGACATCAAATGTGGTAGTGACAGAAAGAGTAATCCGACCAGCTTCTGGCATGATGGGCAATCTAAGTATACATCCTGAGTTATCAAATGCCCAAAATGTGATTGTGACAGAGAGGGTTGTTTCTGGCTCTGGCATAAGTGGAATTAGTGGCCCAGCTGGGATGAGTGGAGGCAGTGGCCTGGTTGGCAGTGCAGCTGGAGGGAGTGGTGGTGGCATTGGGCTGAGCAGCTTGGGAGGAGGTGGAGGCCTGAGTAGTAGCATGGGGGGCACAGCCACCATTGGCCACATGAGGAGCTCCTCTGACCAACACTTTAGCCAGACCCTTGGATCTGCCTCCCCTAGTACAGCCCGAAGTCGAATCACAAAGTACAGTACAGTACAATATACGAAGTAGCCAGGATCCCAGCACGCTTGTTCTCAGTAGTGGTGATTTAGATTCAACTCCCACCACCAAAAAACTAACATCATGATTTATGATGCACAATTAGGTGCTAAGTAACTGGAGTGAGGTGAGAATCAACAATAAGAAAAATAGATGGAAACAGTGCTATTGGGCAAGAGCTCTCCTTAGCATTTGTAAACTTTTTTCTTACATTAATACTAATGGAATCACAACAGTGAACTGAAACTTGAGATGGGTCTTTGTGCCGGTGTGCCCTGTAGGGTCTTCTTTGCTTCTGTGTGGCCAGTCCTGTATCTCCAGCACGTGGAATAAATTAAACTCAGTCATGCAAAAGAAGTGGCCTTAAGATGGCCACTGGCACAATTCTCCTTGCTCTGTTTTGATTTGCCGTGTAGCTCCGGCAATATTCAAAAAGGACCAAACATGTAATATGAGCTCATGTATGCAAGAAGAATTTGAAATATGTGCCAAGCACCTGGTCAATTTCACAGATAATAGAAATAAAAATCCAACCATATACTCAGACCACTAATAACCATTAAAGAAAACAAATCTGGCTACACAACCCAGTTCACAAGCCACCAAGCACTCCTACACTAATAATTGCACTAGAGAAAATAAATCTTAAATTAGGAAATGTTTCCTGGGAGGAAATTTCCATAAGAGAATGGCAACAGGGTGAGATTCATTTGGGGGAAATTGGCAATGTCTGAACCCAAATCTTGAGATTGGGCTTCAGCTAAAATTCTCATGGAGTCAAGGAGTTTTCTGATTCTAGTTTGTGTATAGTAGTAGATGCAGTATTTATGAATATTGCATACCAGTGAGGTTGCAGGATATCACACTCATTTTTCTCCTTATCACTGTGGCTCTGACCTAATAGTGTAAACTTGCTAAGTGTACTTCTCTGACTGAAGCAAGTAACATCTGACATGGTTGTCATCCCTAATGGTAAATTACCTTCCAAGGAAGCAGATGGAAACCACAATGTATTTTCAGATGTGTGTTTAGTAAGTGTTATTCGTCTATATCCAGCTCTTTATTATACATCTCTTAAGTTAAAATAGTTTGCTTAAGCTGAGCTGTGAAAAAAAGTTTGCAGTATGGCTAAGCTTTGGGAGAATTTTTTTTTTAGGGGGATCTAAAAAAATTTTTTAGAACATGTAAAATGTTTAATGGAAAAAATTAGAATTATTCTGTAAAGTAACACCATACTATTAGTTTTAATTGAGTTTAGTACTTTTTTAAACAACGCTCTGCTGCTATTTTAAAGGGGTCAACTAAAAAGTTTTAACAGAGTTGATGGTATTGTGTTAACACAATTGAAATTGTACTAGACAATCCCATACCCTTACTCTATCTCATTCCCTAACTAAATTTTCTCACTAGAATAAATCTTACATTCCTGATTTGATTTGTTAAGAAGCTCTTGGCTTATATAATGCTCCAATTTATAGACAGTTCCCAAATTAAATAGTATGATATATTTTTCTAGTTTCAAAATTTAATAATGTACTATTTATGATATGTCATTTCTACATGTTTGCTATAAAGTATTACCTGGTTTTGAAAATCTCTAAAGAGAATCAAAGCATTCTTAGACACGGGTAAGTTTACTATACCAAAGTAGAGGAATTATTTTTTTCTTTTCTAAATTCAGTGTTAATATGAGCTCACGAAAGTGAAACTGGATATGACAAAATCTTTTAAGGATTATTGTCCGCCAATTACTTAAGTTTCCCAGAGTGTTATAAGAGCAAAGAATATTCATTCAACTTCCAACACTTATCAAAAGGAGCTAGGGAGTGAACTAATTTATTAGAGCTATTTTGCTCTATATTATAGCAGATGATATCAGTATTTTCAAAGCCACAATACACATTTTATTTTATGTCTGTAGGCTCTGTGATATTTTGACAGTCTGTAGCATGCCAAAATGCAGAGGTGTAAATAAAGTCATTCACAGGGACTCTTATTTCTTTCTCTCCCATTTGGGGGGGGTTCCAATAATGATGGATAATCTTTCCAGAAATAAAGTCAAAGGTATTTGTTGAAATATACTTGAGTATGCTGAGTTCAGGAGTTTGAAGGAATAAAAATAACTCTTGGTTAATTAATGGAATGGTATCTGACCACAAGTAGCTTATGTGTCACTTTGATTTATCATCAGAAGTGTTTTTTAAAGACTCCTGATATCTTCCAAAAAAGTTTCTTAGGTTGTCTAAAAAATGCCAGATTTACCATCTTCAATAACTGTTGTTATTAAGATCCATTAGTAAAAAACCATGGAAGATTTAAAAAGTGACAGTATTAGTTGTCAATCCTTCTAGGAAGATACTTTCGAATAAACTTTTTGTCAGGATTACACACTGATGTTCTAACTCTTTATTCTTAAATTTTAAAAGTATCTTTTTAAGATACAATTCTAACAATCATTTAAAGGCATGTCATTTTTTCAATAAACAACCTTTGGGCAGAAACCAATTCTTCTCTGTAGATCCTTTACTCCAACTCATAGACCTTAGGTCACTCTACAGATCTAGGATATGGAAATTATTTTTTAAGCAAATAGTTTTAATTCCAATCTATATTACAAGCTGAATCTCAGATCAACATGCTCTTAACAAAAGGGAGAAGGAAGAAATAGTAATTTAAATGTTATGTGTATATAGTTTGAAAAGAAAGTGTTTGATGTTTATAAAACATCTGGCTTTCTAAAGAGGTGGCCCTTAGGGTCAAAAATTAGTATATCATAAATTCTTTATAATTTAATATAAGCCAAAACACCATTTTGAGATAATTTTGACATTGAATTCCAAATATATCTGTTACATCTTATTAGCCTTTATGTATATTGCCTGATGTAACTGTATGTACACTAAAAATCTACAGAAAAATTATCTTTCTAGGGATATATATAGGCCTTCATCTGGACATCTCTCCTACATTGGCATAGTTTTTAGCCTTGTAATCTCCATTCAATGTAATGTCCTGACAGAATTTTAATTACATAGCTTCAAAAATCACATATTCACTCTAACTGGATGTTTTTAGTTATATACACAATTCATTTCTCCCATCCAATTACTAACCGGGCCCGACCCTGCTTAGCTTCCGAGATCAGACGAGATCGGGTGCGTTCAGGGTGTTATGGCCGTAGACTTCATTTCTGAATTTATACCAACATCTCAAGGACAGCCAGGGTGTAACACATATGATACCCTTTGGCTAGAGTAGGAACTAAAAGGTTTTATAATCATTGGCTAAAATACCCAATTTAGGAAAGACATTCGAAACCCAAAACGAACTTCTAAAAGTATTTGCCGCATTTTTCCATGACTATTTAATAAATTCCATTTTAAATTTTATAGGATTTCTGGTATTTTTAAAACTTACTTCCCTTTGCACTGTAATACACCAGTCCACATAGATTACTAGTCTCCATGAAATAGAATTTGCCTCCCCGTTCTAGATTGTTCAATTTATGCTAGGACAAAAGCATGAATTGATCAACTTATCAACCATCAAAGAATTTTAAAACAAGGAATAACGTATTGTTTAACTGTCTGTATCCCTTTCATTTAATTATATCTGAATTACTGAACACTTTATCATCAAACGGTGCCTAGTCTAACATTTTTCTTTTGCTATTTTACAAGTATTTTTAAACTCTAATATTCATCTTTGGTGATGTTTAAAACAAGGTGCTTTCTTTCAGGTTTCAATATAAAAGTTCTTGGCTTGTTTGGGTGCTAGTTCCTTGCTTGGTCCTCCGTTGGCTATTTTAAGTTGGTTTGTAATTTCCAAAGGCTTATGTTGACAGCAATAAAATGATTGGTATGCTTCCATTATCTTTTCTGAATGGTAAAGGTAAAGGTGGGGAGGTTTAGACCATAAGGAATAATTAGAGGTCATCAAATCTAATGATTATTTTCAGTCCAGAAGAGGGAAGAAATACTTATTTTCACATTGTTAAAACTTATTTTCATTTTCCACTTCCTAGCTCTTTTTTTTTTTTTTTAGTTTCTTGAGGCACCTCCTCTCCAGAGGGGTTCCCAGCAGTGTCTGAGCACAGGCTTGAGCAGCCTTGCACAAATACATAAATGACAAATAGTTGGGATTTTAAATGTCCATTGTTGGATACTTTAGCATCTTTACACTAGCACTGTATTTCTTTTAAAATGGATTTTCTTCTTATTTGCTTTTCAAATCGTGCCCTTTCATCTTTATTGGGCATCCATCTCCTTTTTGCTCTCCAATGCCACTTTCAGAACATGATCACCTTCATCTTATACAAAACCTTACCCTTTTCAGATTCATCTGAACCGCTTGTCTCCCTCGCTTCTGCTTGTGTCATTCCCTGACCTCCCAACAAAGTTCGCACTTTTACTGAAGTAAATAGTCTGGCCTACAGTCCACTCTGATCTCTCCAACTCCAGAGAGCATTCACAGGAACTCAAATGACCCCACGGATGAGGCAGCTGACACCGGAATCTCAGTTCTCAGACCTCCATTCTCCCCATCCCAACCCAGCAGGGCAGTCTTCTGGATGCCTGTTTCAGTCTTCCCAGCCTCTGACCACTTCCTCCTTGCCCTCCCAGCAGGATCACTTGCTCATGTACTCTGACTGCACAGCTCCTCCTCTTCATCGAAGCTTCCTTGCTTTGAGTCCTCCCACTTTCCACTATCTGCCACCCCACTTTCCTCCGTGTCTGATCAAGCTTCATGAGTTCAAATATGCTGCTTCTTAGTGAATGCTTTCAAACTCCTTGCCCTGCTGCACCCTTTAGTATCCCAAATCTTCCACCTTCCTTCTCTTTACTCACACAAACAGCTGAACAAGTGAGTCAATGGAATTGACTTTTTTTTTTTCATTTTGAATACTCAGTCTCAAATCTCAGATTAATGTAAAATGCTTCCCCACAATCTGACCTGCTTCTCCAGTAGACCTCTCATCTCATTATACCAGGTCACTCCTCCATACCTTCTCTGTTCTCAAAACTCCCACACTTCTTTCCTCCTCATTCTTAGTTGATGACCTAATCTTATTGTTCACCAGACTTACACATCCACCTGTACTTGCACACTCTCCCTCCATCTTCTTACACTGGAGTTAGTGTCCTATTTATATAAAAAGACAATCCCCCATTTGTGCTCAAGGACTTTGCTCCTTCCCTAAAAGTCCTTTTTTTTGAAACCATGTCTCTCTCTCTCTCTCTCTCTCTCTCTCTCAGAGCATGTTCATCAGCACCCCTTCCTGGAGCTACTACCTCATTTTTTTGTTTCACCAAACTTCTTAATACTCATATACATGTGCCTTCTTTACTTTCCCATGTCCTATCAAACTTCAACCCCATCCCATCCATCTGCCAGAATGGCCCTTGTCAAATTTGTCTAAGACCTATAGATTACCAAACACAAGGCCCACTTTTCTGTCTTCATCTTTCTTAACCCCTGGGAAGAATCTGAAAAAAGTAACTATTCTCTCCTCTCTGCAACACTTTTCTTTCTTGACTTTTATACCATCCTTTCAAGATACAGCTTACATTTCATTGGCCACTCTCTCTCTTATTTTCTTCTGTTTCTGTCCCATCTACCCAACTATTAAATAGTGATGTTTCCCCTAAAGTTTGATGACATGCCCTCTGCTCTTAACTCTCTACACTATCTCTATGAGACCTCATCGAAGCTCTTTTAAAATGTTCAAAATTAAACACACTTGTACTCTATAATACCCCCAATAAATATGACCTCACCAATCCATTGCTCAAGACAGAAACTAAGAACTCCTCCCTGATTTCACCCCTTCCCTCACAGCCCCCTCCCTCACTTAATCCATTAGTAAGTGTTAATGACTGATTCTATAACCAGGCCATCAAACATCTTCCATCCCTGTCTGCCACCATCCTACTAGAACTGTCTCCTAAGTAATCTCTCTACTTCCATACTGGCTTTCTTCAAACAATTTTCTATAGATGAGGCTATGTGGCCTTCTAAAATGTAAATTAGATTAAGCCAATCCTCTATTTTAAGAATTTTAATGGATTTCCATTAGATTAAATTCAAATTTCATTATAAAGTGTCTTGAAAAAACTCAAGCATAATAAGCACAAATGGAGCATATTAAATTGGTCCAAAAGTTTAAAAATGAGCCAATTTCTGGGCATGTACTTAGTGACTGAGTTCAATTAAGTCAAACTCTAGGTGACCCTTACTTTTCCTAATTTTACAAACGAAACTTAATTATGAGAAACTTGGCAAATCCCTGTCTGCTATATGCCTATGTGCTGGTCGTCCCTCCTTATATAAAACCTAGGGGGAAGAGCATATTAACCAAAGAAATCTGCAGATTTAATGTAATCTCTATCAAAATACCAACAGTATTTTTCACAGAACTAGAATTAATAATCCTAAAATTTGTATGGAATCACAAAAGACCCCAAATAGCCAAAGCAATCTTCAGAAAGAAAAACAAAACCAGAGGTATCACAATCCTAGATTTCAAGATATAGTACAGAACTAGAGTAATCAAACAGTATGATACTGGCACAAAAACAAACACACAGATCAATGGAATGGAGAACCTAGAAATAAACCCACAATTATATGGTCAATTAAACTTTGACAAAGGAGGCAAGAAAGTGGGTGGCAAGAGAGTCTTTTCAACACAAGTATTGGAAAAAAACTGGACAGCTACATGCAAAAGAATGAGACTAGACCACTTTCTTATACCACATACAAAAATACATTCAAAATGGATTATAAATGTGAGACCTAGAAGCATAAAAATCCTAGCAGAGAAGACAGGCAGTAATTTCCCTGATCTTGGCCGTAGCAACATTTTTCTGGCTACGTCTCCTGAGGCAAGGGAAACAAAAGCATAAATAAACTATTGGGACTGCATCAGAATAAAAAGTTTCTGCACAGCAAAGGAAACAATCAACAAAACTAAAAGACAACCTACTAAATGGGAGAAGATTTTATGCAAATGACATATCTAATAAAAGGTTAGTATCCAAAATATATAAAGAACTTATACAATTCAACATTAAAAAAAACCACAACACAATTTAACAATAGGCAAAAGACATAAATAGACATTTCTCCAAAGAAGACATACAGATGGTCAACAGACACATGAAAAGATGCTCAACATCACATATCATCAGGGAAATGCAAATTAAAACCATGATGAGATATCACCTCACATTTGTCAGAACATCTAAAATAAAAAAAAACACAAGAAATAACAAGTATTAATGAGGATGTAGAGAAAAAGGAACTCTTGTGCACTATTTGTGGGAATACAAATTGGAAAACTGTATGGAGGTTCTTCAAAAAATTAAAAATAGAATTACCATATAATACAGTAATTCCACTACTGGGTGTTTACCCAAAAAATACAAAAACACAAGTTTGAAAAGATATATGCACCTCTATGTTTACCATAGCATTATTTACAACAACCAAACTATGAAAGCAGCCCAAGTGTCCATTGATAAATGAATGGATAAAGAAGATGTAGTATATATGTATATACAATGGAATATTACTCAGCCATAAAAAGAATGAAATCTTGTCATGGACAACAACATGGGTGGACCTAGAGGATAGAAAGCTAAGTGAAATAAGCCAATCAGAGAAAGACAAATACCATGTGATTTCACTCGTATGTGGGATTTAAGAAACAAAACAAAGAAAAAAAGAGACAAACAAGAAAACAGACTCTTAAATATAAAGAACAAACTGGTGGTTGCCAGAGGGGATGATGGGGGATGAGTGAAATACGAGAAGAGATTAAGAGTACCCTTATCATGTTGAGCACCACATAATGCATAAAATTGTTGAATCACTGTATTGCATGCCTGAAACTAATGTAACACTGTATGTTAGTTATACTGGAATTAAAATAAATAAATAAATAAAATAAAACCTAGGGGCAAGAACTCTTGCCTCAAGAACTTTCCCACAACTGCTCAAAATGTCAGGCTCTAATTCTCGTCAAAGGTCACATCTGCGGGTGCTTCGGTGACTTAGTTAAGTATCCAACTCTTGATTTTGGCTGAGGTCATGATCTCGGGGTCATGAAATTGAGCCCAGAGTTGGGCTCTGTACTCAGTGAAGGGGGAGCCTGCTTCTCTCCCTCTCCCTCTTCCCCTCCCCCCACTCATGCACACACACTTCTGTGGGCTCTCTTCTCTCTCTCTCTCTCTCTCAAATAAATAAATAAATCTTTAAAAAATAAAAAAAGGCCATATTTGGTTGGGCCCAGAATGTAATTTGTCACATTTTTCAGTGGAAAATACTTTGCTGTGTTCATATTAATAGATATCTTTTTCAAAATGTATGCTAGTTTCTACTTGATAAATTACTGACCTGGGCTTCTCTGGTTTGATCACATCTGAGGTTGGGTTTACCCAGAATTAGGGCCTGAGAAACAAGATTTGTGGGCAATCTTGGAAGGGGGGAAAAGGATGGATATTAAGGAATACCGGTAAGTAAATCCAAAAGGAAACAGAAGGGAAAAATAGCCAATAGATGCCAGTTACACCCATGGGAAACTAAAGCTCAGCTCCCCCTGGGGAAAATGTTGGAAGTCAGTGTAGTGCAGCACTGCAGAGTTAAACCATCCCAGAAATGAGGGACATTTAGACAACAGCTACTATCAGTTAATAGTTGAAGATGACCTATGCCTGCTGCACAGGGGGGCCAAGTGGCTATAGCATCAGTGAAGTGAAGAAACACAATAACTGGCAGTCAGAAATTGGGTGTGTGGGTACTGAAACATAAGGGTAAAATACAGGGAGAGGGTACCAATGGGGTCTGTTACAACCACAGGTATACTCAGCAGCACTCTGGTGAAATATGCTACTAGCAACAAACAAAATGTTCTGATTTCATAGGTCTTTCCTAAACATTCAACTCTTAATAAGAATGGATCATAAGTTAATATATTGATAAACTGGATAACAAAACCTGGTGGTGTAAAATAGGAAAGTCTCCAAGTCCCCCTTGTCATTAATTTGTACTTTTATGATATTATATGATTCATGTTAATTAGATGCCTGTCCCTGTAAAGTGTTTAGACATATAATCAATCATTCTCCTATAAGAGATGACTTAGCTTTACTGTTACAAATTTAGAAGTGACCTTGATAGATAATTGGTTTGGATGTCTATTTACTGCTAGAAAGAAGGGTCATGAGTCCATTAAAGTGATCATTTTTTGTACACACAGCCAACATTTTAAAAGCTTACTTCCAATAATGTCATGTTAATTCACTCAGTTTCTAAGACATGTTCTTGCACCTGGCTTATTTAAAAAGGTACACCAAAAATTTTATTCTCATTCCTTGGATAAGGAAGTAATTCAGTAACAGATTCGGAATTAATGTGTGATACACAGAGTTCAGCACAGCAACATACAGAAACTCAATAATTATTTGTTGAATACATACGTAAATGCCATCCGTTCATTACTCAACTTTTCTAAAATCCATCCTTGCAATGACACTAAATGAAAACCCCCAGATTACACTATATTTGTCAAATTCCACCATTCCCAATAGGATTTCCCCTTCTAAATTATTCTTTGGCCTGATGATTCCTCTTTAAAATGAGGGACAATATAATTTAATTTTGTTAGATTGTAAAATATATTTTGACCAATCGTCTTAAATATGCTTTGGGGAAAGGTTAGATATATAATAGGATGTAGCTGGAATTAGGGGGTAAACTGAAAAATAGCTTATTTTCAAATATAACTGAACATTTTTAGTGGGCAGTATTTGGAAAACAGAGTCCAAAAAAACTTGGGATGAAAATGTAGCTTTCTTCACATGACAAAGGTCATGGTGTCAGTTGCAAGTGTTCCCAGAACTCTGTGAGATTGACAGATTAACACGCAGAAACTCAATAATTATTTGTTGGATACATAAATAAATGCGATCCATTTACTACTCAATTATTCTAAAATATATTACCTGATAGATTAAATCAAATCTTTGTAGAAGTTCAGGCCTTTCCATATGCTGTTCTCTGGGAGAATAAATAAAGGTATTTCCTCTCCTGGTGAAAGAATATCTTACTAGATTCCCCTGCAGTTTAGATGAAAGGCATGTCAAAATAACTCTTCATCTTTGCTTTCCATTCATGACCAATAAACAATTTTTGAGCTAGTACCTTGATTGCTAGGGTAACTGGAGAGCATTTAGAGAGAGAATACAAAATTCATAGTTATCCTGCAATGGAAAAATGTCTCCATGGCAAATTAACAAATTAATATTTTACTTCATAAATCATCTTCTATAAAAATTATTATCGAACACCAATCACCAGGAAAATTAATCTACTTTCAATATAAAGATGAAAACAATCTGAGGCTATAAAGCTTGAATGGAAACCTTACCAGTCACCCAGGCACCTCTAATGAACCAAATTTTTAAAAAGATTTATAATGTTTTTTGGGGTGCCTGGGTGGCTCACCCAGTTAAGTGGCTGCCTTCTGCTCAGGTCATGATCCCAGGATTCTGGGATTGAGCCCCACATCAGGCTCCCTGCTCAGCAAGAAGTCTGGTTCTCCCTCTGCCTCTGCAGCTCCCCCTGCTTGTGCTCTTTCATGCTCTCTCTCTCTTTCAAATAAATAAATAACATCTAAAAAATAAAAAATAAATAAAAATAAGGTTTCTAAAAAAAGATATATAATGTTTTTTAAAAATCATTAAAACCAAAATGAAGATTAAAAACCAATTAAATAGAATAAAATTTCAAACACAGGTACAAAACTGTCAGGAATTAATATGCTATAAACTAGAGGAGCAAGCAATATGGAAAACCATATTTATTGACTGTCACCAAAAATTAAATATTAGTAAATAGAAAAAATATCATATCTATACCTAATGCCCTAGGCTTTAATAAATGGTAAGTCTGTTATAGACATATACACTCTAGAAATGATGAAGAAAGAATACTAGTCAAAGAGAGTGTACTATGTGCTAGTTTCTCTATATAAATCTATCTAATATAACTCCCAAAATCTGACCAGGAAGAAAATAGATGAGGTAATTGCAATTTACTGAGATAAATTAACTCACCCATAGAAACAAACCAAGTTAATGAAATTTCTGGAATTTGAACCAGATCTGTATCTTTATCCATTTCAATCTGCTACAGTAGATGCAATCTTGCTACATTAACTATAAAAAGATAATTCTATGAGCAAAGCTATAATTAGGGATAAACTACATAAATAAAATAAACTACATAAATAAAATTAAATCCTACACAAAAGCTAACAAAAGTGGTAATAACACATTCTTTCAAGATCTAGTGATGTAAGCAAGCCACAGAATTATCAGAAAACATTCTTCTAGGAACCAGTTCCACATCACTGGTCCATAGAGAAGTCGAAGCTGAAAGGCAGACTTCTTAAAGATGTCACCTTTATTTTCTGTACCTAAGCTTCCTCCCCCATAGAGATCTTTGGGTATGAGGCAGGATGGAGAAGCACAAAGAGAGAGAACACAACAGCACGTTCAAGGTAACTCAGAGACCAATCCCAACTAGATTTCATGAGTAAAACCCAGCAGAAACAAGGGAAAGCATAAAAATACCTAAAAAGACTTCAGATATAAAAATCATCAGGCATATACTATCAAACAGATATCTAGTAAAATTTATATACCTAGTGAGGCTGATCAAAACAAAAAGAGAACGTACAAATAAAAAATATCAAGAGTTCTTTAAAATAGGATATGATTATAGATTCCAAGACATTTATAAAATAAGAGGAGATTATAAATGACTTGTTGCCAATCAATTAAAAGATTTAGATGAAGTGGACAAATTCAGAGTAAAAAGTACAATTTACCCCAACTTTCAAGAGCCAAATACTCAAGAAAGAAATAACTTCAATCTTATACAACTCTTCTACGTAAGAGAATAAGACCTTAAAATCCTCAACTCATTTTATAAGGCTAGCCTAACTTTTTGACAATTTCAACAAGATCAGCGTAAGAAAGGAATATCATATGTTAATTTCATACATGAACATGGATGGAAAATTCTGTTTAGAGGAGTGGGAGGTACAGGCTTCCTGTATTCCTTATTCCATGAATAAGTTATGGGGAGGAAATGTACAACATAGGGAATATAGTCAATGGTATTGTAATAGCGTATGGTGACAGATGGTAGCCACAGCACAACATATAGAGTTGCTGAATCACTGTATTATATTTGAAACTAATGTAACATTGTGTCAACTATATGCCAAGAAAGGAAGGAAGGAAGGAAGGAAGGAAGGTAGGAAGGAAGGAAGAAGGGGGGAGGGAAAGAGGAAGAAAGGAGGGAGGGAAGGAGAGAGGCAGGAAGAAAGGGAAAGAAAGTTTAGCAAAATTGCTGGATACAAAAATCAAAAGGCCAAAATCAGTTGTATTTCTTTTTTTTAAGATTTTATTTATTTATTTGAGAGAGGGACAGAGAGGCACAAGTAGAGGGAGGGGCAGAGGGAGAGGGACAAGCAGACTCCCTATTGAGCGCAGAGCAGGGCTCAACAAGGGGCTTAATTCCAGGACCCTGAGATCATGACCTGAGCTGAAGTCAGAAGCTTAACCAACTGAGCCACCCAGGTGCCCCAAATGTATTTCTTTATGTAAGAAAATAAATGTTAGAAATTGTAATTAAAGAAAATATATCATTTATACTAGTAAGATAATGAATTTTTGTTGTTTTTAATCACTAAATTTGGGATAATTTATTACCACAGCAACAGGAAGCTAATAAATAGTAGGACTGTTTATAACAGCCTATTCCAAATAAAAACATAACTATTTTCAAATGAAAAAAAAAGAAAAGAAAAGAAAAATCAAAACAAAATCAAAAGAGAAAAAAAGCAAAAAGTAATTTCAACGTATTTGGCAGAAGTTGATTTTCCTTATATATGAAGAATATTTACAAATCCACAGTAAAGTCATCAGTAACACAAGGGTGGGGGAAGGAAGTAAACTTTTCACATAAAAAGAAGCATAAACATCCAATACCAACCCCCCATGAAGAGATGCTAATCTTATCATATTTTAAAAATATGTTTACCTGCTTCCATTTCTGCCTATGCCAGCTAGATTAATTACCCTGACTTGGTAGTTCTTAAAACTTCAGCCTGCACCCCCAGAATTATGTGAAGAACACTTCAAGAATAAATCATTTTGGTCCCATCTCCAGACATTCTGATTCTGGAAGTCTGGGGCCAAGAAATCTGTATTTCCTGTATACTGGACCATATGACTTTTGGGTCCAAGTGGTCCAAGAAATCTGCTTCGAGAACCATTGCTTAGCTTTTGACCTGCCTATTCGGGAATTTCTTCCTAGACAGCCTAAGCCCACATCCCACTTCAGAGTCTGTTAGATGCATAACTAACAGCATGAAGGGTAAACTATATACACAGTACAACTTTGCCAAAGAGAGGTCACAGCCAGAGCTACTGAAGAAACCGGCATGACACTTAAGTAATTATCATACGCAGAAGAGCGGCCACTGTCATCATGACCAGGAGTCAAGGGGCAGACGAAGATGACATTTTTGTGGGATAAGGATGCAGCAAGTATGTAATAAGTACATAAGTGCACACTTTAATTAATACAGAGCGAGAAGCCACACTATTCTTTCTGCACTGACTGAGAAGGCATCCCACACCAAGGACATGACGTCACAGAGAGAGTCAACAAGGCCCCTCTGTCAGGGTGTAAGCATGATTTTAGGGTGTAAACTGACATCATCCTTCTGGTATTAACATAACTCTTTAGGAAACTGACATTTAATCTCTGTGATTTCCAACACCTCCTAAATAACCTGGTTTGCAGGCACCACAGTTGCCATACATAAATTGGCTTTAACAAGGAGACAGGTTGTTTATCTTCAGTGCCATTAACTCAAGGTGGACAGTCAGAGGTGTATTCACAGTGCTGCTCTAGGTCAAAACCAAGACAAGCTTTGTTTACATTTTGTTCATCCCCCCAGGCCCATGCTAATGAAAACCCTTTTGCTTGAGTCAACTCTAGAACCTACTTGCCTACTGCATTTGACAAACATAGTTTAGGACCATAAATACTCTGTAAATTTCCTTTCTTCTAAGACCTGCTAGCAAGAAATAGAGCTGCTCTTGGATATTTAAATAACATCCACCGGTAACCTTACCCTGATAACTTGATGGCAAATATTGCCTTAACATCCTGTTCACAATATTTGGTCTAAATAGATTACATTTCTTTTTTTCAAAAACAATTTCTATTGGCATGCATTCAATTACCTGTCTTTGACGGCATTACTTTTAAAAAAATATAAGTGTTAAAATACTCTTTGAGAGGGACGTGATGTATGGAATGAGAAGTGTTCCACTATTTTAAAACGTCCCAGTATGAGACAATATTACAGAAGCACAGAACAATACTTAAATATCAAGAGCATCCCTGAAATTCTATGTATAGTTTCATATGAACCAATGAGATGCTACTGGATTGATATCAAAGATTAATAATAGGAGAAACTTACTTTTAGAATTTGCTTGCAGTGCCAGCTATTAAACTTAATAGCTTGGTAAACTCTAAACTATGTAAAGCGTTTTTGTAAAAGATAATAGCATTTAGCCATCAACTCTTTTTTATTTTGCTTTCATATATCCAGCCAACACTGAATAGTGGTTTGGTATTTATATAAACTGACTGTAATCAGGAGGTAGAATTCTTGCCCTACTTTGGCACCAATAAACTATAGTCTCTCGGGGTTATACCTATAACATGTATTGGAGAGAACCAAGAGAAGAGAGATTGCATTAGATAATCTCTAGGGTATTTTTAAGTATTAATATTTTCATGCTCTGTTTTTATGATGGCTGGTATCCCACAAGAGAAACAAAAGTAACTCTTACCTTATGCTCTTTACCTACCTAAGCTCAGAATCATGACCTAAGTCTTGCCCAGAAAAGGATTTTGGTTAGTAACTAGCCACTAACTGAAATCCTTCTGGGATTCTACTTTGAGATCACTTCCACAGCTGTTCCAATGAGTAAATACAAATGAAGTGATGGGGCATCAAGTGTCACTTCTCAGTTGCTGCAAAATCTTTTATATTTGTGTCTAATTATAATCACCAGATTCAAATTCTGAATCACTGAGTATAGGAGATACAAATGGGAAAATATGGAGGAATCATCTAAAAAATCTAGTACCTATTTCTATTGTTTGCTGTTTCTTTTCTTTTCTTTTTTTGAAACTCACTGTGTGAATAAATAGCAAGTCAGGTAAGCAGAAAATTTTATATTTCAGGAGAAATCAACCAATCACAATACAAACAAAGGGTGGAAACCCTTGCAAACACCTCCATCAAACATAGCCAGAAAAGAGTATAATTTTTCTCCTTGTCAAAAACAATAACACACAGAGATCTAGATCTGTTTCATTAATTCTCTTAAGCAAATTAATTATTCTAATTCAATCTTAACTGAAATAAAACAAAAATGAATTTCTTTAGCTGGCTACACAATAATCAACTTGCCCTACGAAGCATATTAATGTAATGCACTATTATATGTTGACTCAGAGCCTGTTTGGAAGTAGTGGTAGAAATAAAACCATCATAACAGCCACTGACTTCTCCCTGAACTTTTAGCTCCTTCTTAAGCTCTGACTGACCCATTGTTTATAACCATAAATCTGCTAAAGAATCCTTACTGGCTTCTCCCATTCTCCACTGTTCTACTGTTAGTCCCATTACAATAAAAAGGTCTCCCAGATTCATTTCTGCTCAATGGCCTAGGGCATCATACTGAAAGCACTAAAGCTACGCATTCTCTTCTATACCTTCATATTTTTCTTTGGATACAGAAACCAAAAGAAATTTTATGTATGTGGGCCATCCATGGTCAACGGGGTGACACATAGAAAGATGTTCAGCCATATCTTTTTTAAAGCCTAAAATTCCATTTATTTGAGACACTTTATATTCTCATATTTCTTCAATTCAAATCTGAAGCAGCATAGCACACTGAATTTCCACAAGACACAAACCATCTCCATAGCTGTTTCTGGTACATTCCTAGAAATAAAAATGCACAGTTTGCCAAGGACTATCCTTGCTCACTGATATAGCCCAAATTCTCATCATCCTTTCTTCTTTTTTTTTTAAAGATTTTATTTATTTATTTGACAGAGAGAGACACAGAGAGAGAGGGAACATAAGCAGGGGGAGTGGGAGATGGAGAAGCAGTCTTCCCGCTGAGCAGGGAGCCCGATGCAGGGTTCATCCCAGAACCCTGGAATCTGACCTGAGCTGAAGGCAGACGCTTAATGACTGAGCCGCCCAGGTGCCCTCATCCTTCCTCTTTATTCCAAAATAATTCGAATGCTTTGTGCAAAAATTAAAACAAAACAAAACAAAGCCAAAACACCGTTATAGTCAACGAAAAGGTTTTTGGTGGGTTGGATTGGAGAAAACCACTTCACATCATCCTGTCTCTTGGAAATCATTTCAAGCAAAGTGCCCTTAATACTTCTCACATATAAAGAAACACAGGGAAAATGCCACTGTGTTCCCAAAGCCCAAAACTCACAAGCACTATTGGTAGAGGTTGTATTTCAAGAGTAAAAATATTTAATTTAACACTGTTCTAACCTCGCTATAAGGGAAAATTTTTCCAATTGTCACATTTCAAACCTCTGAACAATTCATGAAAACAAAGGATGAAAGCTCAGTTATGTGTAAAATAGTTGTAAAAGAATTTTTTAAAAGCTTATTTACTCAAGCATAGCTTTCTGTAACTCTTAGTTTAAGGACTTATCTAACACACAACGAAAGAGTAAATTAATATCTGGAGGACCACCGGATGTACTTCAAAACTTGATACCAGGGCGCCTGGGTGGCTCAGTGGGTTAAAGCCTCTGCCTTCCGCTCAGGTCATGATCCCAGGGTCCTGGGATCGAGGCCCGCATCGGGCTATCTGCTCAGCGGAGAGCCTGCCTCCTCCTCTCTCTCTGCCTGCCTCTCTGCCTACTTGTGATCTCTCTCTCTCTGTCAAATAAAAATTAAAAAACAAAAAAACAAAAAAACTTGATACCATATGCATGCTTTATCACGTCAACTTATATATTTTTGAATTAGGTAGGTATCCTCAAATGTTGGATATGGCTTGGGCAGATGTATCTCACTACCACCTTTTTGTAACAATTCACTTTTTCCATTGCTTAAATATAATTTCCTGCTTTCTTATAAATATTTTCAACATATAGTTCATTTATCATCATTTTAGGATACAATGCCAGCCCTCTATTGCTCTCTGCTATGCTCTCCAAAATGCCAAATTAAGATTCTCAAAGACTAAGTGTTATTTAGAATACTTTCCATTACCAGCGATAGAGCCCGTCTTGTTCCAGAACTGCAGCAGTGAGGTAGTGAAGACAAGATGCAATCTCTAACCAACATGTATTAGCAGGTAAAGAACTGTATCAAATTCTCCAACCAACATGTATTAGCAGTTAGAGAACATTCAACTATGTTTTCTTTTTATGTTTGTTGATGATGCTTGCCAACTGGCAATTTTTTCATGGGGAAACTCTACCTATTCTAATCACACCCTAACAATGGGTAAGAGAGAAATGAAAAAAGGGAAATGATTTTCAGGAACATCTAGCTGCTGCTCTGGTGTTCTCCCCTTAAATTCTCAGGTTCCCAATTTCAGCTTCGCCTTGATAAATATTTATGAGGGCTTCAAAGGTGTTCCTTACCCATGTTATGTGCTTTTTTTTTACCAGTGGAAATGCCATGAAGAATGAGCAAACTCTGTGTTGCGGTTACTTTAAGACAGTTTAGTTAATTAATACCAAATATAACAGGTTCAACTGTATTTTGAGTAAAGAAGGTGCAAAAATGTGGCAACAAACATACTAGTGAAATCAGAGTCTCTTTATCCTAAGCTTATTTTCTCAGAACATCTTTAAAGTTGAGGAATGTAGTTTGACCACAGGACTTCTGAAGGAGGGAAGCAGGAATCACCTGAATTAAGAGATGAGAGTTTCATTATTCTATCTCTGTCCCTACACCATCCTTTGGGCCTGATACCTTTTCACAAGGCCCTCTGCTCAAAGTGTCAGGCCTTGAAGTTGGTTCTGTAGTGGACCTGTGTGTGTGTGTTGTCAGTATATATAATTTTGCTTTTACGATGTTGGCAGAAGAAGAAGCCTACTAATTTTATTCAGCATGATGATAGGCCCTAACATTTTAATTATTTTTCATGTTGTGAGTAATTTATTATTCATTGGGTATCTTCCCTGTAAATCTTGTCCTCACTCTATAAGATTTTTCTTTGGTGTCCAACAAAGGGTTTCATTGCAATAAGAATCAAGGTGTGTCTGTGTTCTTACCCAGAGCTCAAACAATGCCAGCCTTCCAGACCAGCCCAAGAGTTTGGGGTGGGGAAACAGAGTCATTATAGAACATCTTCATTCCTCTGCCCAGAGAGCACCAGAGTTATCACCCAGGCCCTCCTAAAAGGGCATCTTGAAGCAGATCTTGCTGCAGAGCCAAATTCAGAACCCAGAGGACTAGGACTAAAATCAAATCTCACTGGGATTCGTGTGCAAGAGACTCAAAGGGATGGACTGGCTCCTTTTCAGGAACATTTGCCTTTTGATCATTTTAATGGTAAGTAGAATTTAAAGGCCTGGAAAGGAAATGCAGCCTTAAGGCCTATCTCTCCTGTCAGTTTTCAGACTTTCTACATGGGATTTATTCTTTTCTAAACCTCTTCCTGTAAAGAGAGTTCTGTGAGTTCAGCCAGTGGTGATTTGAAAGGACTCTTCATGCTTAAGGGACCAAATGCCATAGAAGAGCAGAGGGTGAATCTGGCTGAGTTAGAATTCAATGGCACCACAGACATAATCTATTTCAGATTAAATACCAGAACAATTCTAAAATTTACAGTCAGAAGCAAAATGATTTTTCTACTTTCTTTTATTTATACTTAGACCAAACAGATTGCTGTCAAAATTCCCAGTGCAAATGGATTCTATCTGTGTAGGGAAGTAAAGTTGGTCAAGCCCATTTCTTTTAAACAGTTATTTCCCTGTGAGTTTGTCTCAAAGTCAAGGAATGTTAGCTGTGCCAAAATTACATTATGAATAACTATGAAATATTTAAGTCATGTGAGAATTTTTTCCTATCGGAAATGGCTAAAGAAGATGAAGAAAACCAAGCTATTAGGACAAACCCTTTCTGGCATTATTAAAGCATTCTTGCAGTCCAAGAAGGAACCATTTAGATGATATATTTCTTTAAAATAAACATGGCATTTTGTATATTATACTACTTCCCTCCACCCCTTGGGAGCTCAAGGCATGAAGTGATTTCCAGATAGGTATCCTGCATAGCTAGTGTCCTATCCTTGAAAAAGGTAAGGCAACTTCTATTGCCAGGTACCTACAGAAATCAGGTTGTTCAATTCACCAATTTTCAATTAGAAAAATCTGTTTTAAAAAATCAATTAGGAGGGCCTGGATGGCTTACTCAGTTAAGAATCTGACATTTGATTTGGGCTCAGGTCATCTCATGATTGTGGGATCAAGCCCCAAGACAGGCTCTGCACTCTGCAAGGAGTCTGATTGAGAGTTTCTCCCTCTCTCTTTCCCCCTCCCCCAACTCATGCTCTCTCTCTCTCACATGCTCTCTCTCTCTCATAAGTGAATAATCTTTGAAAAAATCAATTAAACTAGGTTAGATGACATTAGACATAAGTCTATTGATGGTCAAGTGACAGAACAATTCAGTCAACACAGTTAAGAAAACTTAAAGGGAATGATAAGAGGAGGGGATTAGGGATGCCTGGGTGGCTCAGTGGGTTAAAGCCTCTGCCTTCGGCTCAGATCATGATCTCAGGGTCCTGGGATTGAGCCCCGCATCGGGCTCTCTGCTCAGTGGGGAGCCTGCTTCCTCCTCTCTCTCTGCCTGCCTCTCTGCCTACTTGTGATCTCTCTCTCTCTCTCTCTCTCTCTCTGTCAAATAAATAAATAAAATCTTTAAAAAAAAAAGAGGAGGGGATTGTTAAGAAATTGTACACATTTTTTTTCAAGGCAAATAAAGGCAAATACCCTATTTTTGGCCTCACCTCAGTCTCCCAGGAATGTCCACAGTGATGCTAGGATATTAGCTTAAAAAATGATTTCCACCATATTCTCAGGCAACTGTCATTATATGGGGCTCATCTGTACATTAGTTCTAAATGTCAGAGGACAGCCAAGGCTAGGGAGATAAGGGATCACATGGCTGGCCATCCAGTTGGCCCAGCAGGTGTCATTCTTTTGGGCCTCCCAGTTTCCACAAGCTTCAAAAGCAATGCAGGAGCCTAACATTGCCAAAGAGCGCACAGCCCAAGCTTGGAAGGGAACAGGGTAGAACATTCCATTCTCTGAGTTTGGGAGACAGATTATTAAATAAGACCATTTTTGAAAAATACCTGTAAATTGAAAAACTCCAAAAAGAAGTACAATGCCTTGTTATAATGATCATTATTTACTTATGTTACTAAAGGAAAAGGAAAGAGTCTGACTCAATTTTTAATAGAAATTAAGAATCATCCATATAGGGGAACCTGGGTGGCTCAGCAGTTAAGCATCTGCCATCAGCTCAAGTCATGACCGCAGGGTCCTGGGGTGGAGCCCTGTGTTGGGCTCCCAGCTCAGCAGGGAGTCTGCTCCTCACTCTCTCTCTCTGTCCCCCCCTTCCCCAGCTCATGCTCACTTTCTCACTTGCTCTCTCTCTCAAATAAATAAAATCCTTTTTAAAAAATTATTTAAAAAAAAAGAGGTCATCAGTATAGACCTCTTGTTATGCTTCTCAGGGTTATCTCCATGCTTTTAAACTCAGATAAATCTTTTGTTTTTGTAAGGAAAACTGATTGCATGTATCCAGATTTTAAGGGCTCCTTCTGAGCTCTAAATTTTGCCTCCTATTCTCTGCACAGGCATGTTTTATGACAATAATTGAAGAGTTCATTTCTCTTCTCCTTGATCTTGAAAGAGTATTACATTTCAGATTCTCAGCATCTCTTTTTGGTAGTATTGACTTATTATTCTTAGTTATTTTCATGTTTTTCATGCTCAATTTCTCCTTACTTCCCACTGATACTACGGTATTTGTGTTTTACATTTCTTGGTAATTGTGATAGATTTAAGGTCTTTTCTAATAGATTTCTAATAGATTTTTTAACATTATCAACTAATAACGTTTGTAATTAGGAAGTAGAAATTTCTAGCATGTCTCAAGATTGGAGTAAGTTCGGGGAAAATCAGTATAATATTATGGGTGTTGGGGAAAATAGGCACACCTACTTGTCTTTCATTTCTTGAACGTGAACTCTGCCCTTTTTTCATTAACTAAATCAAAGGCCATCTGGGCATCATTGCAGCTTACACTAATGAGGGTGTGGCAGCTTCTCAGAGATGGGTACTTTGTGTCATCTATATCTCAACCACAAAGAGTACTTTAAACAAGATTTTGACTGACATGATCTATAAATGGTACCCAAAACTCTAAGTTACAATAGGGTGTCTCATTTTACCACGTGAGCCCTTTGGCATCTTCCTCCTAAGGACGTTCATCATGTTTTGCTTAAAATGGGTTGGGGTGGTCAGGTACAGTCAAAACTGAACTGGGACTCAGAAGCCTCAAGGGTGAGTCACAGCTTCCCCTCAAAGGGCTGGGTAACTTTGGTCAAAGCACCCAGCCTTTCAGGGCCTCTTTGTGCCCCGTGAGAGGACACACAGACATGATGTCAGGAAGCTTCTGGCAATGCAAAAACTCCGCAATTCTTTAATGACCTCTACTGAAGAGTCAGGGAGTAGAAGTTCATTTCTGGCTCCTAAATATTATGTTCGTAACTTTAATCAAAGAATCTAAAGATTTAGGTCATGCTATGGATTGTGTAAGTTTTACTAGGAAAGAATCACTTAAGACAGAACGGTTATTAGCTGTGTGAGACCTGTATTTTATCAAGTTGATACCATAAAAAAAAACAGCCAAGTAACTTTTATCAGATAAGAATGTTTGTGCACATATGGTGGTCATCCCTGCTACATATGAGATGTAAACATTTCAGCTAAGTCTTCTCCTTTCTGGAAAGTAAAGAAGGTCGGTGGTTAAAGCATATAAATATTATCTCACTGTAAGTTGAAAACAGACATCAGAGTTTAAAAACATATTTAGAATGAACCAAGCCTCTGATCAATTTAGTTCTTACATGAAACAATGTGATTCTGCCATGTAGAACAGAAATGTGTGTTTTATTTTATTGTCAGACAAACCTCTAGGAATATAGACTCATGGGAACACCATCACCAACAACAAAAAAACATGTTTTATCTGATTTTGTTTTTTACTTGTGCTAACCAGAATACCCTAGATAACATTAAATGACTGGTTTTACTACTGCTTGTCACAGAAACACTGATGTCCTAATTGGGACAATGCTGTATCCTTTCCATGCTTCTTTCATATTGTCTATTACATTCTAGTATCTTTCCTCACTTACTGGCTTTCTTCCTTCTTTCAACACAAAACACCAAAGGTCAAATGGAAGCAAATCCCACCTCTATTATTTTTTCGTTGTTGTCGATATAAGCAGCTAAGGAATTATAATATATATTTTACTCCAAGCAGGCAAACTTATATTTTTGCCTTTAGATTCCTGCAGACTTCATGTTGGACTAAAAAAAAAAAAAGTTATATCCCAAGAGATATCTAGTATTATTACTGTAACATAACTCATCATTTTACTACAGTCTTCTCAAAAATATCTACCTGTAGAGTTGTAGGATAAAAGTCCTGCTCTAAAAAATACTTCAGGGATCTTGAAATTTTATGTTTTTCTCCTTTTCCAAAGGTATTTCTCTTTTTAAGAGAACTTCTCAGTCCTGAGTAAACAGTCTTCTGACTCCTTTTTAGTCCCTAAGGATCCGGGCAGGAGCTCTTTACAAAGTAACAAAACTATTGTTTGAGCTGCGGGGATATTTCCTTCCCTTTCCCAAGTGGGAGCACTGTTGGAATATTTCACGCACAGGGAGCATCTCTGATGAGAGGGTTTGTGGAAGGAGTGACTGGAGTGAAACCTTCAGATATTACCTGCATGAGAAGTATTTGCCTTTCCTTTCTACATGGAAAATTACACGGCTTCCAAACTAAAATGCCACTACTCGATATACCTTCAATTATAAACAAAATGGTATAATTAGGCTTATACTTGGCATCTCTAACATACCTCTATGAGGCTACCAATGGCTTTACTCAATTATCTTTACAAGTATTATTCGGGAGAGAACTGCTTATTAATAAGTTAGTCCTAGGTGTGCAAGTGACTTCAAAAACTGACTTCAAAAAGGTAAGTCACAGAAATGAAAAATAGCTTTGTTCAGTAGCTACTACTTTAAATCACTCAGTATGTAAAAGAATAACGTGTAGTCTAATATTGAAGTAAGCACACATAATGACTTAGATTCCAATATCTTGTATAAAATCATCATATTCTCTCTAGGAGAAAGTACGGACAAAGAAAAATAGGCCCAGAAAAACTTCAGCAATTTGCCAAAAGTTAGATGGCCACGGAATATTATCTATCCTTCTATTCTCCCTCGAATAAATTCTCCCATTACAGATTGAAACTCCCACACAAAAGACAGTACCGGTCCCATAATATTTTATCAATGAAAATTTTAAATAATGAATGGGTTTCATTTCTAATTTATCTTTCTAAACAAGTCACTTCACCATATTTCCCACCTATATGCTAATAGGCGAGTTTAATGTGGCTAGTGAGCTTGAAGGTTGAAAACTGAGACAACCGTGGAGCTGGAGCTTAGGGATTTGGTCTGCCACTGAATTTCCATTTTACTGTCTTGCAGTAACAAAGCATTCTACAGTGAACAAAGTCATTTCACATACATAACAGAAGTCCTCAAAGATAAAGAGAAGTATCCTCGTTTTAAAGAAAGTTTCAGGGCATAAATGATTCATAAATGTACCATAAATGGTACAATTATAATTTGAACCCAATACTACGTGTCCAAAACTTTATCCACTGTTCCAGCATTGATTCCTTCCCTTAACTGGGCCAATGCTGTATCCTATCCATGCTTCTTTATCAGTGTCTATAATATGCCAATTATCTTTTTACACTTCTTTGCTTTCCTCCTTCTTTGAATGTGGGAGCCCTTTCTGGGCAGATACTCTGTCTTAGCCTTCATCATATTCTTGGAGAGTAAGTAGCCTAGGCGCATAGCTTTAGCTTCTGAGGAGACTTTATATTGCCAGAAAAAGTCCTGTTTATGTTACTTCAGCTAATGCAATTTATGTTAAGTACATACCATAGGTAAAGTCATGATGGTAAAGAAAAAGGAAGGAAATCTGAGGAAAGGGAAGGGAAGGGAAGGGAAGAGAAGAGAAGGGAAAAGGAAAGGAAAGGAAAAAGGAAAGGAAAGGAAAAAGGAAAGGAAAGGAAAGGAAAAACGAAAGGAAAAGGAAAGGAAAGGAAAAGGAAAGGAAAAACGAAAGGAAAGGAAAAAACGAAAGGAAAGGAAAAATGAAAGGAAAGGAAAGGAAAAACGAAAGGAAAGGGAAGGGAAGGAAAAACGAAAGGCAAGGCAAGGCAAGGCGAAAGGAAAGGAAAGGAAAAACGAAAGGAAAGGAAAAAGGAAGATGGGAAACCCTCTCATCAAACTAGGCCACAGAGAGCATAGCACACCCAGGACACCAAATATCTCTCTGGGTTATTTCTTCTCCCTCAACTGCACGCGCCTCTAACTCCCTTTCTCGTGTTCTCCACCATTATGGCAACTGGTTCAACCCTCTCCATTCTGTGTGATGTCTTTTCTCCAGGCTTTCAGGTCAAACCACACCTTAGCATGATGTGTGGCCTACATAGGCTCCAAAAAGGTGACTTTTATAGGCAAGGAATTTCTACAATTATCCAGGAACCCATAACTATTCTGTATAGTTTAATTGAGGTTCACGCAGTCAGGCTGCTACATGCAACTTACAAAGATGATGTCATATCATGTTTCTTCCAAAATACCTATTCACGGGTATTTCCTGGAAAGTGAGGGGCCTTCTGATGGGGTTCATGATTTTGTAGGGCTTGAGAATAAAACCCACAGGTTCGTTCAGTAACACCTGCCCATAAATGGACAGGATTTGGAGAGCATGACTATTGGGACCCTCATCAGTAAAGCCAGCTGAGTAGAAAACAGAAATACCAGAAGTGCACCCCTCCCCATCAGGCACAATATAAGTTCTCCTAGATAAGAACCCTAGAATCTAACATTCCAACATCCCGGACTAAAACCAAAAAACAAGTCAGGGACATTTACACTTCTACTCACAGATTCATAGGGCTACCATGGATCACTGATACTCTTCAATTGAGTTGGATTCTGTAGAGAGGACAAGAGCAAATAAAATGAATTCAAAACATTACCCTTATCCCTTTAAACTGAGGACTAATCAGGCTGATGTGGCTAATTTCGAGTCTTTAAAAATGAATGACTAGTACTTTTATATGATAGGGTGTGTTGTTGAACATATCCTCGAAAGGACAGAAGGAAAATTTTCTTTCACTCTTCTTCCTCTTTATAAATATACTGAGCAGTGACTGTGCCTATCACTTTCACACTTTTTATTCTTTTTAGATCAGAACCTGAATCAGAGAGAGACCAGGAGATTTACCCAAGATCACACAGCTGGTAAACAAAGTTAAGACTCAGACTCAATTCTTCTGCGTCCAATGTGTCTAATCCACATTGCTTTTTGAAGCTAAATTATAATTTAGGACTACATATCCACTTTGAGATATAAATTATTTGACTTAGACACAGACTTAAGAAACGTGATACCAGCTTAATGGTTGCTATAACAATAATCTTTATTTGGGACACCGATATCCCTGACATACATGATCTCTTCAGATCAAATGTACAGATAGTTTTAAATGAATCATTTACTAGTTCTTCAGTTCCCATAAATATATATATTCTTTTCTTAAGTCAATCTTATGAGCATGCACCTGAAATTGAGGAATCAAGCTATTTCTCTCCCAAATCTCCCTTTAAAAAAAGTCATGCCTCTCATACATGGCAAATATTATTATGTTGCACTGCAATGGTTTATAAAAGTATCTGGGGGCACTGAACCAAGGGATAATTCAAAGTATCTAGGTCAGTATCGAGAAGGAATTGACTCTAAAACTCATAAAGTATCCTCTTGCAAGTCATATGATTTTCAATTATTTATTTTCAACAATATTAAAAGAGGACCCAATAGAATTGTCAGCATATAGGTCTGTTTAAAAATCATTTTTAATGATAGATGAAATATTATTAAACATTCTCAAAAATGCAAAATACTATAAAAATGTTTCTCTTAAAGGCAATGCTAGTGTTTAAAATTATCTGCAGGATCACTTCTAAGAATACGAAATCCAAAGATTTATTTTGGAAATATAAAGAAAGAGGATACTCATAAAATGTTGTTCTCTTAAATTTTACACCTGTATTCTATTCTTAAAATACTTTTAAACACTAAATGCCTCTGGTAGATTCATTATTAGCAATAAATTCCAAATAGTCACTCAGCAAAAAAAGAATACCTCTTTTGTCCTACTTTTAGATCAGAACAAGACTTTCATTTACAACACACATCTTCATGTATACTTCCCATAACTGCACAACTTGAAGCACAATAAGTCTCCATAATCATTGATATTATATGTTCATTTAAAGTCAGTACATGTAGGGCGCCTGGGTGGCTCAGTGGGTTAAAGCCGCTGCCTTCGGCTCAGGTCATGATCCCAGGGTCCTGGGATCGAGGCCCACATCGGGCTCTCTGCTCGGCAGGGAGCCTGCTTCCTCCTCTCTCCTCTCTCTCTGCCTACTTGTAATCTCTCTCTCTCTCTGTCAAATGAATAAATAAAATTAAAAAAAATAAAATAAAATAAAGTCAGTACATGTAGTAGAACTAATTTTATGAAGACCAAGCAATTGGATAGGAGGTAGGGGAAGAACAGTACTAAGTTACAAGTATTATTTTGTCTTCCTTTTTTTTAATCCCCACTTTATTCTGAAAGATCTACATCTCACCCAACTATTTACAAAGTAAATATAGACTATAAACAGAGCCAAGTTCTAGATTTCAAACAGTTTGTATATTTCATTTTTCTTAAACAGTTTTGTGACAAATATCAAGTCTAGTAAGACTTTAATCCCATCACACAGCCCTGTACAAGGCAGTCCCCACTAGCTATTTTATCACAATGCCAATGTATTTGCAAGGAGTGGAGTTGGATTCACTACTACCCAACTGGTTTTCTAATTTATCATCTATCCAATGGTACAAAACCATAATTTAGTCACATTGACACTAAAAGTCCTATGCTACAAATATGTGATATACAATTTTAGTCATTCCTTCAGGTGCTGCTAATCAAATATTTATTTTCTCGTGTGCGCTTATCATACTTAGATTAATGCTTTACAGATAAGATAAAAAGTTGAATAGAAAGCTCATAAAATTACCATTTAAGGTACGTGGGAAGTCTAAGAAATCATTTAAATTTGAAGAGAGAAAATTCTCCACAAGGCAGAAGTGGAAGGCAGCCCAGTCATTCCAAGGCTGCTCCAAGATCAACGCTTATTGAAGAGCGGGGATAGTGAGTGATCACATGCATATCATGAACCAAAAGAAAAGGATATCAAAAGACACTGTAAAACAATTTGTGGATTATTTCATACATCTATGAATCTGTGTATATTTTTCCTTTTATATCTTCTACATTTTCTGGAAATGCCATGCTCAATTTTTGCAAAGCTTCATATCTTCATCATTTTTATAGTGATCGTCCATTCGTTTCTACAACAAATATTTACTGCATGCCTAGACGCTGGGCATTCTGATAGGGGAGAGAGTGAGAACATGATCCCCAAAGTCCCAACTTTCTTGGAACGTGTGTAGTAATGGACAGGTATATATAATAAGAAGGAAATGAATAGCTTTTCAGAATAACATCAGACACTGAAAAATGCCTCAAAGACTTCTACAGAGGAAGATGTAAAAATTATGGATTTGACAATGATTAACAAAGTGGTGGTCATGGATGCTGATTGAGCTTGGAGGTTGGGAAGTCAGGAATATCTCACTGAGAAGGGGTCTGAGCCAGTGCTGTGAAAATCAGAAATTTGAGCTTTCCTGGCAGTGACTCAGCAACCTGAGACAAGGGAGCACTCCGGTCCTGGAAGAACAGAGGGCAGCAGGGATAGAGATAAGGGATAGAGTTGAGAGCTGGGCAGAGCCAAATCAGATAGCGCCTCTTTGCTATGAAGGCAGTCTAAATTCCATTCTAAAGGCCCTGGGAAGTTGCCTTTGGAGTTTTAAGCAACAGAGTGACTTAATCCAATTTGTGCTTTAAAAAGACTGCCTTGGCTATTATATCATTTTTATTTGGCCCTTACAAAAGATCCATGATGTGGCCCCTAAGACACACACACACACACACACACACACACACACACACACACACACACACACACGTATATAATACCAGATTTAAATAAGGACTTTGTATTTGGTAACTTTTTCAATCTTAAGAGAATTGGGGTAACTAGTCAGGAAAGAACCTTAATGAGAAAAGCTTTGGTACTCCTAAGGAACATACATAAAAGCTATGCATTTTACTCCACAATAAATATGTTTGTACAACAGTTTTCAATGGAGGTGCAATTCATTATTTAAAAATAAAAAAAAGCTTCTATGCAAGCAAGAAAACTTTCCCAACCTTCCTTTAAAAGCCAACACTAATGCAATGACATGATTGTCTATATAGAAAATCGAAAAGAATTGACAAAACAACTCCTGGAACTAATAAGCAATTACAACAAGGTTGCAGGATACAAGATTTTTTTGCAGGTCTGGATATTTTGTTAACGTCTAATCAAAGTTCATGTGAGGGAGAAAGTGAATTAAGAGGAACACTGTCCCACTGCCATATTTCTAATCTGTATTTTTCCCCTTTCTGGACCCAGGTGCCATTCCAAATCCCCAGCAGACCCCCACTCCCTCTTACACTCCCCTCACACCTGCAGATCTGCTCTGTGTCCTTTCCTCGTCTCTCTCTAGTCTCTCCCTGATTTCATTCTGCCCCCTAACTCACTAGAGTTCACAATAGTACCTTATCACCTCTCTGAATATCCACTCTGTCTTGGTAACAATCCCCAACCAAAGGACAGCCCTCACGTGCCTTCTTTTCCTGCTCCCTGGCTGCCAAGTTCTATTAGAAAAGCCACAAAACAGATGGGTTCTTGCTTCCTCATCTCAAGCAGTCTTCAAACTCTTCAACAACTTGGACTAATAGTTGCTTTCCTCTGTTTCTAACTTTCTGTGCTCAAGTGTTCCCTAACTCAAGAATGCTATGTGGGCCCACTGCTCCTGATTTAAGGCATTAATTCCCATCACTTTCCCATGCCCCTCCCCATTTTTGCCCACTGCAACTCCACAAAATGGTGGTATAATTTTCCTCCAGTTATAACTCAAAATTATTTCCTCTCTTTACTCTTCTGTTTCAAAGGAAGAGATAGTCTACCTCATTACCCGGGCTCTTTTGCTCACAGTTTTGATTCAGCCATTCCTATTTTTAGTCACAATTGTAACTGTTCCTTGATGTCTTCCTCCTGCTCCCCCTCCCTTTTTCCTTTTCCTCTTACCACCCTTTCTCCACAAACCCCTTTTCCTCTCCCTTTAAATTGTATATTTGGTCATGACTTCCCAAGATAAAAAATGTCCTGATCTAATTAACTCCTCAAACTGCATCTTACCTCCCACATTTCTTTCATCTCCTAACTTGAAAATGTAATCTATGATTGCTAGTTCCACATTTCTTTTTTTTTTTTTTTTGCTATTTCCCCTTTTCCAGTAACTCTTCCCTTGACTCCTGTAATTTGGTTTAGACCACCAGCAAAAGTTAGCAATGACTGCTTGCTTCAAGATCCCATGACCTTCTCAGTTCCCATTCACCTTGACCTTGCTATGCATACAGATCATTAAATATTCCCTCTTTGTCTAACTTCTTATCACTGCACTCCACTCATTCTGCCTCCTTTCTTGCTACTTTTCCACCTGTTTATCCCGTCTCTCATTTCTGAAACCAGCTTCCTCACCAACCCACCAGAACCATCACAATCAATGCCATTTCTTGGCATTCTGACACTGACAGAATGGGCTGGGCACCCACAACCCTGAGCCCTTGGTCTCTCTGTCCCCTTAGTCTCTCAGAGACCTCTGCCTTGAGACTTCTTCCTTCTGTACTGTGCACAAATATAGGCATCTCCCAGGAGATTCCTTTCCCTGTCTACTTCATTTACGTTAAACCATTTAATATAATATCCTCATTTCCTTTAACTTTAAATAGCACTCACATTTGGATAAATTCTACTTCTTCAGCTTTGATATCCCAAATTTTAGAGTCACATTAAAAATAAATAAAACAGACATCAGTCAGACTCTCACTGCAGTGACACTCTCAGTCTGCATTTTCTGTTTCTATGACTAGGACTCCAGTTTTCCCTGAAAGCCGAGGTTACACCACCAGAACCATCTGACCCTTCCTCCTCTGGCACCCCATGGTCCATAAGTCCTATCAGTCCTTTGGGAATGTCTCTGTCTTCTTCTCTTTCCAGTGCCACTTAGCATAGTTAGAGCGATTGGTGTTCTAACTATGTCCTACCTAAGCAATTGCTAATTCCTAAGTGTCTCAACTTCAAGTGCTTTTCCTTCAAAATCTACCTTTTATATCAATGCCGTGTTTTACACACACTGCTTTGGTCACACTTAGTCTCTTACCCAATAAAGTCCAAACTCCTTAATCTGGTATATAAAGCACTTCATGATTTGTCTCCAAACTGACATTCCAAACCTTATTTCCCGTGTCTCCTTAATACTTCCTCTACCTTTGGGCGCCTGGGTGGCTCAGTGGGTTAAAGCCTCTGCCTTCAGCTCAGGTCATGATCTCAGGGTCCTGGGATCAAGGCCCGCATTGGGCTCCTTGCTCAGTGGGGAGCCTGTTTCCTCGCCTCTCTGCCTACTTGTGATCTGATCTCTCTCTCTCTGTCAAATAAATAAATAATATCTTAAAAAAAAAATACTTCCTCTACCTTCCAGCTAATAATATTAGTTATCATTTCTGAAACATCCTTTACACTTGTGCTCATGTTTTCACTCTGGCTGAAATTTTCTTTTTCATCAATTCCTCTTATCAAAGCAGCTTCACACTGCAGAACACTTTTAATCTCTAATCTCTGCAAGGCCTTTCCAAAATTCACTTTGATCACGTGTGTTGTCTGCCATACCCTTCCACTGAGCCCATTGTGCCTCTGTTGAAGCATATATTCTAACCTGCCTTGCTGTAATTATGTGTTTTGCTCTCCTAAAAGTTTAAAAATCTTTAGAGGGCAAAAAGTCTATTATTTATTTTGTTTTACCCATGCTTATTTCATATTATGAACAAAATATATATTTAAGAAATGAATTACTAAAAAAAACATTGTTAATGGTTTTATGACACTGCTTCCTTTAATTATGCAAATTTTTGTTAATGTTGTACCTTCTATAACAGGTGGTGCTGGAAGTAAACAGCGAATTTATCGTTGAGGTAATGTATAATAAAACCATTTTCTCAATCTAAAATTTAAAGAAAAATGGAATTTTGTAATGCATCATATATCAAATATCAGAATATCTGAAATCCTAATCATCTAGATAAAAGGTAAGAGAAAGAACCTCTGCCAGACTGAAATAGCAATCATAAAACCCACGCTCCCAAATATCCATGTTTTCAGACATACTTTGTGACAGCTCAATGTCATAGTAACCCCTACTTTTCAAACTATATTAGTAGTTTATCCATACATTTCCCAACTTAAAGCAAAACAAAAGAAGCACAGTAACATGTTAGGATGGGAAGAGGAATTTTCGACAGTTATATCATCAAGAAAGACAACTGATGATCAATCAATGAGGAAAAGATATAAAAGTAAAAAAAAAATATGTAACCATAACTAAGTAGAACAACAGAGAATCTGGTGTCAGTCTGAGTGGGGATCAGGAAATAAAGCTATCATCCTTGATCTCTGGGAGGGTTTTATTTTATTACAGTAGTTAAACTTTCATTATGATAGTTCCAAATCTTTGAAGAGAATAAAATTACTTTTCTAATCTCTGTTGACAAAATAGGGAATATGTGGTACACTTCAGGAAGTTGTATCAAAATGGGAGGAAACTATACATGTTTTGGTTCCTGAAAGGATAAGCTCCATTCACAGGGAACATTTCCTTCCCACAAAGTGCTAATTAAGTGAAGCCCTAGCTTAAACAAACCTACAATCATCTGTGTTTCAAATAAGTCCATTAGGAGTTATTAAAAATTTATATATATATTTATACATATAAATATATGCATACATTCATACGTGTATACAAATGCTTATGCATGTTGTAACATTTCTAAAGTCTTAAATACTATAAAATTTGTAAATATCCTCCAACAAAAACACCATAAGACTGCAAAGAGAAAAACATAGAGCAAGCAGAGATACGAATGGACAACGTCGAGAAGAAATGAAGTTGTCCAAGGGATTATTACAAGTACCATCAATTCAGTTAAAATATTCTTCTAATCCTACAATGATGTATTTAGATGCTTAGCCAGAGTGGTGTCCTTACCAACAGAAAAGAAAAATCCCTTCCCCTCTTTTAGGTGAACACACTCGCCAGCACAACTTTCCTTCTGCAAGGATGTATTCAGTGGAACACTAGTAGTCTTTTATACTCTGGAGACCAGAAAGCCTGGTCAGAGTTCAGTGAAGGGTGAGGTAAGCAAGGCCCCCATATGTTGAGGACAGATTGAAAAAAGAAAAATCATAACATATTATCCCATATAAGACATTGCGAGCACCACACATAGCTAATGAAATTTGTTTCACTAGAACCATGTAGTTAAAAGCGAGATGATTCCAAAAAAAGTAGTTTTCCGGGTGACCAGGCTGTACCTATCTAGTCATGAATTAGTGAACACCTTCCTTGTTCCTCAAATTCAATACAATTGCTTCCTCTGGGTGCACCTTATAATGTTGAATAAATTTCTTTCCTAAATAAAACTGTACTAACACTGTACAAAATGTGACCCATTTTTGCATAAGGTGAAAGAATTAGACATTGAAAACGGCACTACAAAATGGCAGACGGTCAGAAGACAAAAGCGGGAGTGGATCAAGTTTGCTGCTGCCTGTCGAGAAGGAGAGGACAACTCCAAGAGGAATCCGATTGCCAGAGTAAGTGATGAAATAAACAGGAGCACGCTGTGCTGATAGCAAACGATTTTGCAGGGCAGGAAAGCCCACAGACGTTTCAGAGATTTGCAGCCTTCACTGCTCCATAGTGATTTAGGAAGCTGGGTGACGTCTAGTCATCTGCTCATGTTGCTAAGGCACTGTTTTGAATATCACTTTGGGGAGCTGATACAGAGCAGAGGGTCTTCGAGTAATCCTGGAAGAGAGACCTGGATCTCCAGCACAACTGGGCTTTATCTGTTCATTTGTGTCCTGCTTATCTGTCTCATGTAGGTGTTATAGGAAATGAATGGATGTAGTAATGATCTTCTGACTCTCCCTCCCCCAAATCAAAGCTTTACAGTATTAATTAACTCCCTCCAAGAAAGTTAAGAAAATGTCAAAAGTTCCCACTAGATTCCTGTATCCAGAAACTAGGAGAGACTTAACAAGTATTCCAAATAAGGGTAATTAATAAGGAAGGAGAGTTAAGGGAAGAAAGTGTAGTAAATTGATCTATGAAGAATGGGATCCACATTAGTGGTATCACCAGCGCTTTCTGGGCATCTTGGCCTTGCCCCATTAGTGAAATCAGTAGCGTGATCAACCAGAATTCTCACCTGAAAGCTTTACGTTTTTACATTGTTTAAATGTATATATAAAGTTTTACATAAATGTAGTGAGCATCAGCAGTGATGTGACAAATACAACCTCAGCTCAAGAAGAGATTATATAATCTCTTGGAAGTTTTCAGAATTTGGGAAATTTTTGGAAAGCTTTAAATAATTATTGTTTCCTTTCAACTCGCAGTTATAGCTTTATGTTATTTCACTCTCACTGCATGGCATATTCTTTTCTTTTTACTGCACTTGGAGGATTTCCTGGATTTTCATCTATATAAATAAGATCTCTGGATTAGAGTGGAGCTAATCCAAGTTGTAGTTCCAGTTGTCTTTATTTAGTTGTGGATATTTGGGGCACAAATCTTAGTATTTTGCTGAATGTCCTCATCTTTAGCATACAGGCGAGATTTCAAAATTTAAGCTATCTTTGTTTAAATTTATGAGCAACGGATATAAAACTATTAAAACTAAACCTATTTGGCAGAATATGTGCCATAAAATCTATTTGGCAGGTGAATGAATGATATGGTAGGTTTCAGTTCAAAAAATTATCTCTAAACAATGTGTTTCTCTTCTGATTTTCTTGAGTTATCTATAATTTGATTAAATCTCCAATTAAAGTCTAGTCAACGTACATATCAATATGACGCAATCTTTTAACAAATACTAAAGATGGTGATTTCTTCTGTCAAACTCCTTATATGCAAAGAAATCAGAAAACTGAACAATGTATTGTTAATAAGCACAAATCTAGCATCAAGCGTGTATGTGCCTCATGCCAGGCATTGGGGTTGGGGGTATGTATGTTACCTCATACAATCCCCACAACAAACCTAGGATGTAGGTGGGATTATCCCATTATACACTGATACTTGGCAAAGTTAAGTGAACTTTCCAAGGTCACACAGGCGTAAATCGTGGTGTGCGGTTTCAACCGATAGCCCATCTGGCTACAAAGCTATTCCTTTCTCATTCTATTATACTTGGCAGTTCATGATCTGCTTTCAATAAGATCACAGCCCCAGACATTCTCTTTGTAGATTCGATCAGACTGTGAAGCGAACCAAAAGATTACATACCGCATCTCTGGGGTAGGAATTGATCGACCACCTTACGGAGTGTTCACTATTAATCCTCGGACTGGGGAAATTAACATCACTTCAGTGGTGGACAGAGAGATAACTCCACTTTTTTTGGTAAGCCACAGCAGTGTGTTTTAATTTATGCATTTTATTTTTCTTCCCCTTTTAAAACACAGTAAAGCTGAAACCAAATAAAGGCTCGAAGAGATGAAAAGAATATGAAAACATAAGTTTATCGTTCTAGAGTGTCTATCTGGGGTGTTGCATTGGTATGTCATCAAATGTCTTGATAATGTTTAAGTTAATAAACTATAATACAGTCTGAATTCACTAAGTAAATTGTTTCTTTGCATACTTCCGGAAATATTTTTTTGAACATGTTACTTAATTTCTTTTGATGAAAAAGACAGTTTTATTTTTTTCCCACTCTCCACAGATCTATTGCCGGGCTCTGAATTCACGGGGTGAAGATTTAGAAAGACCTCTTGAGCTTAGGGTCAAGGTTATGGACATAAATGATAACCCTCCGGTTTTTACACAAAATGTGTACACAGCCAGCATCGAAGAAAACAGTGATGCAAGTAAGTAGATGACACTCCTCTGCATTATACCACATTGATTTCTCTTGGCCAAAAGCTGTAGGAAATTGACATACAGGTAATTTAAACATCAGAAAAAGTCAAACTTGTATTTTGAACAAACATCACAAATTCTAACTTAAAAATGACCTAGAAAAAAAATGTATCTAAAATGCTAAAAATTGTCTTGTTTGTGGAGGATTCTGATACATGTGATTTAGCAGGAGCTTCAGTGCCTTCTTTAAAGATGATGATTGGCTCGTGATTAACTTAATCTAAATGAGTAAACTGGAGAAGAAGCCATGGATGTGGAAAAAGGGCTCTGTGCTGGTCTATTCCTCGAATTCTGGGCTGAAGCATATCAGAGAGTGATGAAGGGTTCATCTCAAACAATACATGTTGGATTGGTCCCAGAGGGTAATCACTGGTTATTCACAGTCTACACAGCAAGCTACATTACATTTTCTCATTTTTTTCATTTTTTCCATCATCTTGCTTAATTCCAGCTCCTGCTCCAATACTCCTTTCTCCCTCTTTCTATCAGTTCTCCTGAATGTCTTTCCTTTCTATTCTTGTCCTATATCGCTATTTTCCTCTGTTCTCCCGTCTTTCCCTCTGCCTCTTTCTTTCCCCAATCCTCTAATATTCCTTTTACTTTCATACTCTATGTCTGCCTGTGTACCTCTGAATTAGATTTGGAAAAAAGAATAGAAACATGTTTCAGAAGAAAGGCAGATAGAAAGCAAACTAGAGATACTGATGGAGGGTCAAAGAAAGAACAATGGAGAAGTCTAGAGGAAAAGAGATAAGAGGTAAGAAATGCTGGAGGAGAGAAGGAAGAGTTAAAAAGGCAGGAGTCAAGGGGGTGTCTGCAGAACCCCTTCTTCATAGACCCTAAAAACAGTGATGTTGAAAATAAGAAATATAAAATGTTTTATAACATAGGATGGGAAGACATACAGAAGTAAAATAAAGGTTTTGCCCAAGAGAGGCCAACCAGAGAGAGGGTCTTCAAAACCCATCATCGTTTCCTCACTAATGTACTCCAGCACAACCTGATGAAAGGAGAGAAGGTGAAACCCACATCTAAACCCACACCCAAGTCCATGTCCATGTCCACTTGGTTGCTGGTTAACAGTCTTGTTAATGCCCCCTCATGCAAGGAACCACAAGGTCAGGGCATATTTTCATAAACTATGGACTCGGTGAAAACTGGCTTTTTCTATTGAAAGGGTCCCTGGGTGCTCGCTTCGGCAGCACATATACTAAAATTGAAAGGGTCCCTGGTTCTCTGTGTTAGGGTTTTTCACTTTGAAATTGGGCTAGGAAGAAGAAAAGTATCAGGGACCAGCCAGCTCTGGAAAATCTGTCCTGTGGGCTGATATTCCTGAGGACAACCTAAGATGCTTGTTCTTTGTCCCTATGAATAATTAAGAACTTTTTCTATTCCTGTGGACAAATCTTCTTTTCAACAGTTATATGTTTTTGATGAATCAATAAAGTATTATCATCTGCCAAGGCAACCAACAGTAATTCTCTACTTCCTGGATGAATGAAAATAAAGAATATAGGTGCTCAATAAATAACCTTAAAATTGAATTTAATTAAGCTATAATATTTCCTACTTAAGCATTTTAAAATAATGTCACATGACCACAGCAAAAACAAATTGATAAAATCCGCTTTTCTGCTTTATGATAAAGGCTACAGAACTTTTCATACATTAATGAATACTCTAGTTTGTTGCTAATTTACCATTTAATCACTTAAAGAGTGTAAGTAATTAATAAATTGTAAAGGATTGTATAGAAGCAAACCACCATTAGTTTTGCAATTAAGGGTGTAACTGAAAGTTATGATACTACATTCTCATGGGAACTAAAATAAAAGATTCAGGGGAGGGCCAACCACTCTTTCCTCCTATGCCTGGTGATTTGCTGAACTGATTCTAACAGAGCCCCTGCCATTCTCCACCTCCATCTTCATTTCTAGACACACTGGTTGTAAAGTTAAGTGCCACAGATGCAGATGAAGACAATCATCTGAATTCTAAAATAGCCTATAAGATCATCTCTCAGGAGCCAGCAGGTGCACCAATGTTCATCCTGAACAGGTACACTGGAGAAGTCCGCACGATGTCCAGTTTCCTTGACAGAGAGGTAAAGCCTTCTATGAATGAATGATAAGAAATAAAGAATTCCATTTTCAAAAGACAAAAATAAGATGATCTATGTATGCCCTTCCTCCAATGTAAAGGAGGAAAGGAAAAATAACCCAATCATGACTTTTCAATGAAAATTGTAAGATGAAAAGATTATATTAAAGTCTTACATAAAATTATAAAAGGAAATTAGAAGAACAACATCAAAATGTACTGGATTTCATTCAGAAGGAGATGTAAGTCTTACAATTCTTTTTCATCTTAAGCAACACAGTATGTATAACCTCCTTGTGAGGGGCTCAGATCGAGACGGAGCGGCAGATGGACTGTCTTCTGAGTGCGACTGTAGAATCAAGGTTTTAGATGTCAACGATAATTTCCCCACCTTGGAGAAAACTTCCGTAAGTTGTTACTCTTATAACCCTTTTTCCCAAAGTGTCAGTAATCGACTTGTTTTCCTGCTGGTTTGTGAGCCTGGTTCTATTATATGTACGGATGGATTCAGCTTTGCTGTGTAAACCTTGGAACTTCTGATGTATAATAATAACAGACCTCATATAATTAATAATATTGTACTAACCTTGTACGGTGACAGATGGTAACTAGACCTACTATGCTGATCATTTCACGCTGCTTATAAACACTGAAATACTATATTGTACATCAAACTAAAATGATAGTGTATTTCAATTGTATTTCATTAAAAAATAATAATATACCTTACTAGAGGGTGTTAACCTCTGAGTTACTATTCTGTGCAACTCGCATCTATGAAAGCAGCAGACCATCTCCTCCATACTCTCTACTTATAGAAATGAGGGATTTTATTAATATAAATCTGGGAATCATGTAACATTGTTGAACTATCTTTATAGGTCTGATAATTTGCTGCATTAATTCTACAAGAGTCCCAAACATTCTCAACTTTCACTTTCATTTTTAGGCATAAAGAAGTATAAAACTGAAAATAGCAAGGCCAAATCTGGCTCACCACCTATTTTGGTAAAAAAAAAAAAAAAAAAGTCTTACCGGACCACAACTTGACTCATACCTTTATATGTTTTCTGTGGGTGTTTTGATCCTACAGCAGCAGAGATAACTAGTTGTAACATGAACTCTCTGGCTCACAAAGCCTAAAATATAACTCTCTGACCCTTCATAGTAAAAAGAGGGAGTAACTTAAGGAAATTTTAAAAATAAGCAAGAAGATTTTTTTAAAAAATTAAGAAAAAGGGAACAAAGTGCCAGTTTGACCTTGATTGCACATAGAGCACAAAAAAATCAGTTTTATTATCTTATAGTAACTTTATTCTTATATTTCTGATTGGAATGTATGACATTTAAGAATGGTGCAAAAAATTATTGATGGAATTTGTTGTTAGTATCTTAAATGACGGTTATGTATTAATAAATACCTTTCTTCATTTGAAACTTCTTTGATTATAAAACTGATCTGTCATTTCAGTATTCAGCAAGTATTGAAGAGAATTGTCTAAATTCAGAACTAATACGATTACAAGCAATTGACCTTGATGAAGAAGGCACCGATAATTGGTTGGCAGAATTCTTAATTCTCTCCGGAAATGATGGGAATTGGTTTGATATTCAAACAGACCCGCAAACCAATGAGGGCATTTTGAAAGTTGTCAAGGTACAGTATGGGATCTGCAATACTTCTAAAGTTTTAAAATACTAAAATACTCTTACAGACAGAATCTGACTCCAAGAAATACTCTATAACCTCAAATACTACTTATGTGGACCAGTGCTGTAAGTTAGCTCACTATGTCAGACTGAGACTCGCAGCCCGGCAACAGGCTCTTTATTACCAAGAACAATAAGAAACAAAGATGGTGTTTTGTTCTCACAGTGCCCAATACCTAGTTGAGAAGACAAGGCATGCACTCCTGAATTAGATAATGAGTTAAAAACAAAGAAGTAGTTGTATAGATGTAATAATGTTAAACATAATTAATGGCCAAATGGTGAAATATAAAATAATTACCAAGAGGGGAGATCCTTCTGAGCTGGATTTGTCTGAAAAGGCTTCATGCAGAGATTACAGCTTAAGCAAGACCTTACAACTGAGATTGCTGATGTGAGACCTGAAATGAGCAAACTCACTGAGGTGAGGAAGGGTAAAGTGTGTTCAGGGTACTGTGAGCAATTCTTTGAGGCTGTAGCAGAGTGTTCATGGGAGGAAATAAAGATGCAAGAACAAATACTAAGTTAGAGTTGGTCTCGTTTGACTTTCTCCTATAAATTAGTATGTCTTAAACTACTTTATGATCTTTACCTTATGGACAGCAACGAAATTTAAAATACAAATTAGAAAAAACTAAAACTGCAGACCAGTAAGATTAAAATTAACTGTAATGTAATAAGGGAAATTAATTTTTTTTCTCAAACAAAATTGCTACTAACAACATAAATAGAACTTACAGTTATGAAAATATATACTAATAGACAAATGCATACCTTTAATTTGGTACACCAGTGTGAACTGTAATTATTCCATTCTGTTACTAATTTTCTTTATCTCAATTACTATAGATCAGGAAGCCATCTGGCCTTCATGAAATGCAAAGACATCATTTCTATGTAGTGTCTTTCTCTGCTCTTTTTGCAATTGTCTGGAGCAATTAAAGTATTACTACTTCACCATAAAACACAATCACCAGCACTGAAATCATGCACTGTATTAATTTATGAGGTGAACACCAAAATTATGGAAAATATCGATGTATGCCTTCTAAGACTGTCATTCAAATGAACACACAAAATTTCAAAATTCCTGAAGATAACACAAGGACTCTAACAACACACCAGAGACTTCCTCTTTGAGAAATATTGCTTTAGGCCATCGGTCAGCAAACTATAGCCCACAGGCCAAATATGACCTGCCACCTTCTTGCACATAACATTTTTTTGAAACACAGTCATATGCACTCATTATTTCTCTGGCCATTTCTACCCTCCATTGACTAAATTGAATGTTTAAGACAGAAACTGTATATGACCTCCAAAGCCTTAAATATTTACTATCATCTCTTACCCCCCACATTTTATGAATCCCTACTTCTAGACCAAGACACCTTCGAGATATTAAAAAAAAAAAAGCAGTCACATTATGAGCTCAACTCCAGAAAGACTGAAGTTAAGAAAATAATTATATATTAATCAGTCCTGGGGTGCTAAGAACCTGACCTAAGGCAATAGCGGTAAAAATGGAAATAAGGAAACAAGCATAACAGCCATTGTCAAATTAACATAGATAAGGAAGAGAGAGACGAGAAGTCACTGACCATTCTATCAAATTCTGAATATTTAGTCGAGTTTGTTCCCAGGGATCAGAATTTGTTTAACCTTGCATCTCAGTTAAAAACCAAGATCTAGACATGTCATACAATTTTTACCCATCTTCTTAGCATCTTCATCATTGACTTTGATTGTTATCTTAGAGCATGTAACTGTTCTTTGCTTTTGGTCTGCCTCTGAACCTACTAAAAAACATAGTTAAGAGCTTGGCATATAAACAACTCGATCTAAATACCATTCCACTCTTAGCACCTGACCCAGTGGCCAGAAGATAGTAGAAACTCACAAAAGTTTGAGAATGGTGTGGTTCTCACCCAAATGGGAGTCACCAGGCTTGATTTCATATTTCATATTTTTTAACTATAAAAATGAGAAAGAAAACATGTTTATAATACAGGCAGTGCACTGTAACTTACTCTGTGTATCTTCTGTGAAAGCTAAAAGGTGAGGGTTTTTTTATCATACTTAGTTCATCACAAAGAAAAACTATGGGAAATTCAATTTCATGAAAAATTGGTCAAGGTAGTGTTAGATGTTATGGAGACACAGTGTCTCTCTTTCTTTCCTGAATGATAACTTCTCAGGTCTATTAAAGAAAACAGGAAGAATATGCTTAAGAATATGAAAATAATATGGAAAGGCTAATTAAAATGAAATGTAAAACCTTACTATGTATATCAGGACCCAGCCTGAACAGAAGAACTATGTATTTAGAGAACATACATGTAATTCCCCAAATCTGGCATTTGCAGTGAAGTCACTGATGTTCTCCTGCGTTGTCTCCATTTTTCACTCAAGCTGCCATGTAATCTTGTGGAAACTGGCCCCTCATTGATGGGCTTTTACTAAGCTTTCCATAACCCTTTTCTAAGTGTAAGGATATTACAAATGATTCAATTCAACTGAAATGTATTGAGAACTGTAAGGCGCTAGAGATATGAAGGTGAATGAAACATCGTTCTCGTTCTCAAGGAACTTGCAGTGTAACAAGAAAATCTTTAAGAAGGTAAAAAAATCTCTCTGTCAATAATAACTTCTTTTTCGTATTTATCAATAAATGTGTACGGAAATACTAACAAACAATATAAATGTGTGTGTGTGCTTGTGCACACATTCGTTTCAGCACTGAGAAGAAAAGCAAAATGTTATCCAATTGGAATTCTAACAAAGAAATACCGGTTTCTGTCTTACCAAGCAGTCACGAAATACCAGCTAGTCAGTTATATGGCATATTAGAGGTTTTATGCATCATATTATCTAATCACCCCAACTCTGGGAAGAAAATATTCTGATTCCTTTTTTTATAGAAAGTGAAACAAAACCAAAGAGGAAAACTAAGTTGTCTTACATTCACCCAGGTGGCAAATGACAAAGACAGGATCCAACCAGAGCTCTCTGTTTCCAAAGTCATATTTAACTGCCCCCTCTGTGCCTCCTGGTGGAATCTGGGGCCAGGAAAACAGCAAGAAGCAAGAACTCATGCCTTGAGACATTTCTCTCTGTTCACCCCTATAAGCCTCTTCCCAGCTGTGTGGTGCGCCTGCTGCTCTCTTCCAGACTCATTTAAACCAGAAATGTCAATTCCTGAAAAGCAGAACATACATACTCACACACACATAAACCATTTCCTCAGTCCCCAGCCATAGGAAACACTGACCGGTTTGTATACAGACTGCTAACCTCCTCCCATCTTCCACCTTAATTCTAAAATGAACCAGCATCCCCCTGAGAAATAGCAGGGTCCTATTAACTTACATCCAAAGCAAAAAGAAACATAATTGCACTTGAGACTGTAACAGCTCAGCTTCTGTGTTACAATTTAACATAGCAAAAAACTCGCCAGAAGCCAAATCTATTTTTGGAGGGGTCACCTTTATCCTGAGCCCTTCCTGAGCCTCTTGCAGACTGTCTTAACACTCACTCCACCCTTTCTGACACAGATCTGCATATTCTTTGTGAGTATTCTTCAGTCATTCCTTAAACTACAGAAACCAAGCTGTTCCAGCCACCCCATTCTAACTCCAAGCAGAGACCCCTGTTTGTTTTTATTGTTCTTCGCACATTCCCATGTCTGCATACAAGTGCAAAACTCCTGATAAAAAGAGTTTATCCCCCTTGCATAGGATATAAGAGAGGCTTTGTGCCTTTCCTCTGCTTTTTATCTCCCTATTGGAGGGAAGATCAGCCCCCAACCGATTTCCTGTCACTATATTCTGTGAATGTCTATAACTGACACAATGTTATATACATATTAATATATTTTTCACCATATCTATTCAGATAGGGAGAGGACTATTCCGACGAGCAAAAAGTACATACGTGTGTATGCGCAAAAGAGCCCCCAAGAGATTTCTCTACCAGAAGAGAGGATCTCAGATCTTTCATCTGTTTAAAGACAGCATGGAATTCTAGAAAATAAAAACTGAGTTACAAAAGAGGGGTTTCTTCCAATCGAAAAATCTATTTTTGAGCACACCATTCATAGTCAGCTCTGTGCAAGGCATCGTGTGGACCAGGGAAGAGAACAGATGTACAAAAGAATCAAAATCCCAAACCTTAAGGGTTTGAGCTGAAATCTAAGGAAATCATGTGGAGCGGGCCCCAAATAAGGGCACAATTGAATTCTTGTAAATAGTTCTATCTTACTAGCTGTTGTGAAGAATTTAACTAAAATTTACTGAGAAACTATTTATGATGTCATAGAATTTCTTTGAGAAGCAGAGGTTTACCTCAGGGTCTTGCTGTTGGCAGTGGTCTCTTGACTTCTGCTGTTGGTAAATGTGGTGTAAGTGATGCTTACGTTAGCTTCCAGAACACTTCTAAACAGACTCTGTCCAGGACTCCCTTTTTCACAACTGCTTCCTCAGTCGTCATACAAGAAGGAACTCTCTTCCAACCGAAAATCCATTTTTTAGTACACAATTCACAGTCAGCTCTGTGCCGAATTGTTGGTGGTAACTTTTCATGTCACCACATCAATCATTCTGGATCAAAAGATTCCATTCACCTTTTATCCAAAGAACCGATTTCAAAGGTGGCTTTTCTCTGGGAAAGGTATTTACCTATTTGAATGTGCCCTGTGAAGAAATCTTTTTGTCCACCAGACCCAGCACAATGAAATTATAGTTTAGGGCTACATTTAATAATCATGAATTTTCCTTTAGAAGTTGTTTGCATCATTTTTTAAAAATTACATGTTCGTTTACGTCCTATATATTGGCTCCTTTATTCTGCTGAATTCAAGAGATTCTCAGATGTGGATTCTACAAAGAAAACCTGGGTCCTATTTATTCATTCGCCAGTTGTAAACCCATTTTTATTTCATGCTAAGTTTATTTTTTATTTTTCTCATTTGGCAAGAGATTGTTTTTGACTTCAAGGTTTTTATATAAGAAGTTTAAAACTCTAGTATATACTCCAACTTAAGTCATTGGCCTAAATGACCTACATACCTGATTATGTCAAGACATAAAGGGAATAACACGTCTGAAATATGTGATGCAGTAATTAGTAAGGTTTTATCCATTCAAAATATGAATTACATAGCTCCTGGACTCACTCTCATGTGTTGCTTTCTTATCATGGCTACTTATTCTATCAAAAGAGAGTCCCTTCGCTGATTTGGAATTTTTTACTTTCTTTTATTTCAGATGCTGGATTATGAACAAATGCCTAATATTAATCTTGGTATTGGAGTGAAAAACCAAGCTGAATTTCACCACTCAGTTGCCTCTCGATTCCAAATGCACTCAACCCCTGTGAGAATTCAGGTTGTTAACGTGAGAGAAGGACCCACATTTCATCCAAATTCTATGACCTTCAGTATACGAGAAGGAATAAAAGGGAATTCCTTATTGAATTATGCGCTTGGCACATATTTGGCTACAGATTTGGACACAGGAAATCCTGCCACAAATGTCAGGTACCACAAAAACTGTGCTCAGGTCAAAGTGATAATACGGGGTTTTGTCCGGTGTTAGCTCACACAGAATGTGCTAGACTGTGTGGGTTGAAGTAGCTTTTGAGTTTTGCTTTGCTTCTCTTATCCATTTGCTTGTTTTAGAACCCTTCTGTAGCACTAACATTTTTCCAAACTTTTAATAGTATTTTAGAGCCAATTTGGCCTCCGGCTGGTTGGAAAGGTAATTGTGTCCAGGGAGAAACTATGAGGTCAAAGGGCTACCTAAGAGACTCTGTCTCTCTAATCTTTTGTGGCCAGCTGTTACCACCCTGGCCCCAGGCTGATTAAGCAGTACTGTAAACTATGAGACATCATAAAAAATGAATCACTGCTTGTTTCCTTAAAACCTGTGTTATCTAATGACTCTGGGGCTAATCTCAACCCCCAGCTTAATTTAAGAGGAAGAAAAAAGATAATAGGAGAAGCCAAAACACAGGTGTTTCAGAAATTTGATTAGTATAAACAAAGTCAGAACTGGAGAAGTAGAAAGGTAGGCATTCAGGGTGCTCAGTACACAGATTCTACATAAATTCTATTATATTACAAGATACTCTAGAAAATGATTCTAGTGAAATATGGACGTATTCGCTATGTCTTTTCCTTATCTCTCTTCTTTTCCTCCTCCTAATGTTTTTGGAGTGAACAGTCTATTGACTTGTAAATTACTTTGATATTAACAGTTTTGATTACTTAATAGACTAACAAATTGACAGACAACAAAAATTATGAAGTCTATCAATAGGGGATAGAAGAAAAGGATGTGTCAGACAAGTACCTTGGACACTTGAAATTAGGCCTGGTGCAGAGGCCAGATCTTCCTCCATTAAGATCAAGCACTTTGAATCCATTATATTATTATAAACTATGTTATGTTATGTTATGTTATGTTATTATATACCCAACTTCTAACAGGCCAAGAGTGAGGTACCCTAAAGCTAATATGCCTTAAAAGGAAAGAAAAATGAAGTACATCACATGTGAAAATGAGTAAATGATATTCCCTCATTAGATAATGCTATAATAAATAAACCTGAAAGAGACTCACTCCTACATTGTACTAACATTTATAGTAAGAGCTAGAAGAGTAAGAATCATGAAATTTGAAAACTCTGTTGTGAACCTGTGTATTAATAAGTTCAACACTAAAATTTTGTTATATATACATTCTATAAGCCAAGACAATTATCACCATAAAGCACACAAACACGTCTAACACATTGTATGTGACTTAAAATTATTAACTTTTGTATGAGCAAATGATAAACTTATTTATTTAAAAACAGGTATATGATAGGACATGATGCAGGCAGCTGGTTAAAAGTAGATTCAAGGACTGGTGAGATACAATTTTCTAGGGAATTTAATAAGAAGTCAAAATATATTACCAATGGGATATACACAGCAGAGATCCTCGCCATAGATGGTAAGAAAATTTCTTCTCAATATTTTAATAAAATTATTATTATTCCACTAAATATAAATGTAATTCTAATGTTATTAGATTGACTCAAGTAAAATATATCATTTAGTGTGTCTGTCTGCAAGACTTATAGAGAGTTCTAAAAACCTTAGACTAAGAACTGAACCCAGTATACTCATAGCCATAATTATTTTTAAAATCATAATTTATTTTACCTACTTCTAAAAAAGAACTCTATGTGATTTACAGCATAAAGCATAAAAGTTGAAGTCTGTAAGTAAAATTCAGTTTCTGCTTATGGACCCATTTCTTGAGATGTTTAATCCAACTTTCAGAGTATGTTAGGAATGTTTACGTAAAGTAAGTGCCACAAGGTGTACACAAAGTTCATTTGGGGATGACCTATGGGAACGGCAGTGACCCAAAGAGTATAGTTATTTTAGAACCACTAAAACTGAGCTACAGGGAAAAGCCTGTGTAAGAGCAGCTTAAGTGGATGTGTTGTCCAAAGTAGGATGTTAAAGCACAAGATTATTCTAAATATGAGAGTGAAATTAAGTCATAAGTGCAGATACACTGAACTTTTAACTGAGCTGCTTCTCACGTGGGAAAATCTAATAAGTGTTCTTCTTAGTGACTGCAACAGGAAATTTATCAATAAATAGTTAATCATTCTCTGAGCAGTGCCTAGGAAACCAGCTACTACAGAACAAAACAGAGAAAGGTCAGTATCCAGGAAAGAAGAGAGAAAACAGGTCTTGCGGATATATACATAATAGAAGAGAAATACTATAAGTTTGTATTGTTTATATCTGAATTTTACAGTGGCCAAAGACAAAGACAAAGGGGCATTGTAAGATTAAAAAAAAAAGATAATACCCAAGTAATTATGGTCCATACATTCTGGTCTTCATCCTGTGAGTGCCACTTTTAATACCTGGGTCAGTTATTGGAATATTATAGTCTGATTTATTATCAGTATTCTAGAACACCTATTCCTATAATGGATTCTAACTACATTGATCACGGCCTATTTTTGCATATTGGTCACATGTAAATATCTTTAAAAACTAGAGTAAAAATTAGTCATTGAGTGAATAAAGAAAGAGGAAAAAACTATCAAAATGTACAACAGAAAACTTAAAACAAGTCCTATTGTTTAGATATCTCAGCAGAGGATCTGCACAGGCACAAGCCATCCAGATGGAAAAGTGAACTAAAAGCCCAGATTCCTATTTCTTCACCCTCTGTCCTTTCTAATAAACTATTTTAATCCAAAATTTGTTTCAAGTAGGTTAGGAAAAAAATTTAATAGATTTATATTTGTTTCCAGAAGTGCCATTTCAAAGAGAAATAGCATCTAAAGGATTTCATTAAAATAAACAGCAAAATAGAAAGAAAAAATAGACAATTATTGTATTTCAATTTTGATTATTTTCCTACAAACACAGAACACAATAAGCATCTTGAATGCAAGGCTATAGGCTGGAAGGGGAGTCTGGTTCATGGGGACAGGGTAGGAACAGAGAGCTGTGGCATCCTGGGATGTGTAGGAGTCGGCTGAATGAAATTGAGATGAAAAACATTTTGTGAAGAATGAATATAATGCACAAGAGTCCTGGGTTAGGAAGAAACTTGTTCCAAGAACTAAAAAGAAGGCAGTGTGGCTGGAAGGTAGTGAGCAAAGACAAGAGTGGCTTTGGGTCATTGAAATAAGCAGGATCGCATCAGGCACCCCCTCAGGAGTCATTCATGCTATTCCTCTATGCTGTGGCATCATTGTGGAGTATAAAAAAGAATTTTCTCCTTCACACCATTCACCCCAACACCCACGATGCTCTGCTGTTTCAGATAGCTCTGGGAAAACGGCAACAGGAACCATATGTATTGAAGTTCCTGATATCAATGATTACTGTCCAGTTGTTTTAGCGGAAAGTGATTACATATGCATTGCCTCTCCATCGACACTTATCTCTGCAAGAGACGTTGGTGATCATTCTTATGGGTCTCCCTACACCTTCTGTGTTGTTGATCAGCCACCAGGGACAGCTGACATGTGGGATATCAGATCAATAAATGGTAAGTGGAATGCAAACTTGCTCATCTTTAAGACCAAAAGCAAAAACAATGACTAAATAATTAGGCAAGTCATGTAATAATACTTTCTATGATTCTCGACCACATTCATAATAAGTGAGAAAATCTTTCATATTCACACTTAGGATATTTGGAAAATTTTTAAGCTGGTATAAAAGTAAAAACGTTTTATCAATACTCCAATTACAAATAGTAGTATATAAATATCAGTTTATCTACCATTTTGTATATATGGAGTTCTACACCAATATTTGATCAGTTTGAAATAAACAGAACCCTTGACTAACTCACCATATGTCACAATTCCTATTTTGAACTACTTCAGGCAAATCTCTTAAAAGTTTCTGAAACTCAAGTATCCCATAGTTACATCTACATATTTTCTACTCAGGTGCACATAAGATCAATGAAATTCTTTTTAGAAAGAGTAATAAGCTCAGACTTTTTGTAAAGGTAAAAATTTAAATCCAAATTGCTCAATATGGGAAGAACAGTTAGACAAACAGTAGTACATATTATTAAGATGTAGTACATACAGCATTAAAATTAGAATTATGTGAAGCATTTAGATACAAAGAAACACATAAACCAAAGTATTTAAAGAGTAAAGATGTCCAAGCAGAATTATGTTGGTACAAACTGTTGCTACGTAAAAATGAATGTCTGAAGGTACTGAGAATAAATTTCAGACAACATAACATTTTATATACTTTGGTTCTACTTCCCTGAGATGTTAAATATATAATAGAAAACGAAATACTAAAGAGGACCTCATTTGGGTTACAATAGCTCGCTAATTTCCTGTTCAACTGAGACAACAATAAAAGATTTTTAGGGGGTGATAGGAGGGGGGTCAGACCTCAGAGCCCAAGGTGAGAGGAAATACTTCCCACCTCTTAGAAGCCAGTAAGCTTCTCCATTCATAGAATGGAGAAACCCTAAAATGATGCCAGAAAAAAATGCCCTCTTTAAGGACTTAGTCAAAAGAAGAAATTAGGCGACTTGTTTTCATAAGAAAAATTTTGGCTCTTTCCACAAAACCACTTTAATATTTTAAAAAGCTAAGCACTAAAGTAACCCCATTAAAATCAAGACAAATTTGAATTCATCCTTCCTTTAAGCTCAGTATGCCATTCTTAAACAACGACTGCTCACCACATTTTCCTCACGAAGGTCCTAAATACTATGAATAAAAACATTTAAAAAAAAAGGTTCAATGTGGAGGTTCATAAAGGTATTTAAATTATATTATAGATTTACCAATAAAAAATATAATCGCATTGGAGACAATGTTCCTAGAGTCCTATTTAGATGGTGTTAAAGAACAGAATAAACGTTAACCTAATGTGCTATGGCATTGCACGTCATTCACTCCTGCCTTGTGCACAGGTTACATTTTGATAGACACAGATGACTTATATGGCTAAATGAAATTAATAAACCATAATATTTATAATTAGTGCATGCTATGGATTAATCAATTAACACTCATGATTTAGGTGTAAGTTCAATCCTCTTTAAACCTCCCTTGGGTTAATAAATAAATTTCAACCTATGCTTTAAGCAATAGTTACCATGCAAATCAGTAGGCAATGGTAGCACAAAGAATTAGGAAAATAATAGTTATTGGAATAATTTAAATTTAAATGATAGAACATCAACTTTGAATAAGAGATAAACAACAGTCTTAAGGAGGGTATTTGCAAACCATTATCCTAAATAGAAGACTTCCAATATTTCCTTTCTGCTTGATATTCTTCATTCATTGGACAAATATTTATTGAGTGCATAAAATATGCCAAATATTGTTGCTGTAGAAAATAAGCAACAGGGTCCCAGCCTGTTTCAAAGAAAAAATAATTCAGCAGGAAGAAGAATTAAACAATTCATTATAAATACTAAAAAAATAATAATAAGTATAGGGTGCCATATGACTAAGGGAACATGAGAAAAATCAAGCCCTAGGTGAGTCTTGGGTATTAAAGAAGGGTTACCCCAAGGAATTTCAATTTATTTTCTCTTTCCTCTCTTCCTTTTCAGCTACCTCTGCAATCCTGACGGCTGAGAAGCCTTTAGATCCCACGGTTTACCAAATCCCAATCGTAGTGAAGGACAGCTATAACCGGGCGTGCGAATTGCCGCAGATCGTAGCATTAGAGGCCTGTGATTGCGACAACGATCACATGTGCTTGTATTCTAGTACCACGGGCGTCAACATAGGGGACGGCAGCTCAGCTACCAATGACATACATGGCACTGTCATTGATGATCAGGCTGGGGGTTCAAATGTTGGTCTCGGACCGACAGGGATTGGCATGATCGCTATGGGACTCCTCCTCCTACTTTGTAAGTACTAGATCGAATCCCTCTTTTCAGCAATTCTTCAAAATAAGAATGTAACCAGGTTCACCGGGGTGGCTAGGCTCATTTGGCCACTACCTTTTGGTATCTATAGCAATTCTCATGGGAATTTGGGAAAAAAAACAGTGGAACTAATAAGGGCACGTACTTGTTCAGTAATAATAACTAGAATTATTAAGGGTCATAAAGATGAAAAATATAAGCAAATTTCTAAGTATAAAATAGCAAAACATAGAGTAAATCCCATCATGAAAATTTCAGCAAAGTGCTTTAAAAGAGGTAAGAAGAAATTCAAGTCCAAGTGGGAAAGTTTGGGAGTCTTTATGGAGAAAGTGACTTTGACCCAGGCCCTACACGCTAAAGATTTTCTCAGAAGGAGGATGGTATCTTGGGGAAATCTGAAAGGAACAATGCAAACATAAACAAGGAGAAGGATGGAAAGGCACTGACCATTCAGGAAACGGACAGGCTAAAAGGCAGGCTGGGAGCCATCACACAGGAATGTTCATTGTAAGTCCAAACGTTCTGGGCTTCAGTCCACAGACAATGAGAAATCAAGTGAGGATGTGTGAGATCAGGTGACTTGTTCACACCAGCATACTACGAAGCCAGGGGAAGAGCCTAGAAGAGAAAATGAGCCTCTGGACTCTTGATAGGAGGCCGTAGGAATGGTGAGGTCCCTAAGCAAACACTGTGAAAGGGGTCTTCCTCTGCCTATAACATTTTTTAAGACATGTAGATCCTCAGAGGACTAATACATTTTAGGCTGCCCCTGCAATACTTTAGATTTTGTGGAAATAAAAAAACTGCATTCAAAATTAAAGCTGACTAAATCCTTCAGACTGTAATATGAATATGTTTCAATGCAGAAGTACACACTAAAACATTATAATTTTGAGGGATGAAAAAATAACAAGTGACTTTTGGTCAGACTTTCTTTCTTTCTTTCTTTCTTTTTAAGATTTTATTTATTTATTTATCTATCAGAGAGAAAAGAGAGAGAGGAGCTCAGGCACAAGCAGGGGGAGAGGCAGGCAGAGGGAGAAGCAGGCTCCCCGATGAGCAAGGAGTCAGATGCGGGACTCGATTCGAGGACTTTGGGATCATGACCTGAGCCAAAGGCAAATGTTTAACCAGCTAAGCCACCCAGTCATCTCCAGACTTTCTTTCTTAAACCAATATGAACTTTCAAGATTATACCAAGATCATGAGTGATTACCATAACGGTATTAGAGATATTTTCCCAGAACGTGCCAAAAGCAAATGAGTCGAGGTGTCAGCTTGCCTTTAAGCCAGTGGCCTCAGTCTCAGCTGCACATCAGAATCATCAGAGATCTTTAAAATTAATCACGTTCAAGCAAGAGAACTCAAGCTGAAACCCCAGCTGTGGCCTGTGTAAGCCCTCTGCTGAAGCTGATGTGCAGTTCAGGGATAAAAACCCAGAGTCAGCTGCATTCCCAGAGGACTGGTGCTCAGACTCTTCCTTAATCAGGCCAAGCAAGCATAAGAGTTGTGAAGTCGATTGCAGAAGGAGCATACCCTTTTGGACAAAGTTATTTGTTCTCAGTGGAGAAGCCCAGTCTGTGTTCTGGTGGGGGAGGAACAGGGTGGTGGAGAGAGGAGGGATCCCCGCCCAAAACATCTTCTCAAAGGGCCTTCATTTAAGGGCTTTTGATGTTTGCTCCAAGTGAGATGAACTATTTCAATGAAATAAATTAAAGCCCTGATTTAGCAGCTTTAATATTTTCGTCCATACCTCTAAGTAACTCAGTGAAATTCATGTTATATCAGGGAATTAGAAAAGTACAAAAAATAACTACAGTGGACCCAAAGAACTAAACTGAGTGTATTCTAAAATCTTAGAAAACTTAAAAATGTTGATATTTATAGATTAACGTGAAGAATTGAGGTGAAGTTTTCATTATAGTTTGCAGACAAAAATCTTAAGATAATAAATGGAAATAGCTCAATTAAATTTAGTGGGTGATATTCGATTGATTCTAAGTGTAAATACGAGGGTTAAAGAAGAGACCTATTTCTAGGTCCTATAATTGAAATTTGTATTTAGTCCTTTTGATGACATATATTGATTGTGTATTTAACTTACACATATAGACATGATGTTTGGTTACATGGGTTTGTATATATTGGTTTTTATATGGAAAGGCAAATATATACATACCTATCCACAAAGACAGTCTGTGTGTACATACATATATATCCAGGTACCTGCACATATGCAATGCTCTTTGAGATAAGTACATATTTATTCATATGTATATATAGGCTAGCAAATACTTATATACATACACAGACAATTACATGTGTGTACATGGGGGACTAGGAGTCAGAAAACTGGATTTGAATCCTGGATCTGCCAGCAACCAGTTGGGAGTCCTAAGGTAGATGGAAGAAAGACCTTACTCTCCTAATTTATCAGTAAAGAACCCTGATTCCATGATCCCAAATTCCTTTCAGTAGAGCTTCTAAAGTCTAAGTGATTTGGTAGTTTGGTGTTTACGAATATGAGTATATATTCAATCCTTTAGGGAAAACTGATGCTTTCTTACATTTGCATTTACCCCTTTGGATCCTGATATAACGCCACATTTTTCAAAAAAGGATATATTCAATGACTTCCTAAATTGGGCAATATGTGTAAACTCTCTTCCACTTTCTTGGGTAGTGTCACCGCTCTTGCTGCTCATGTGTTGCTGCAAACGAAGACAGCCCGAAGGCCTGGGAACAAGGTTTGCTCCTGTGCCGGAAGGGGGGGAAGGAGTGATGCAGTCTTGGAGGATAGAAGGGGCCCATCCTGAGGACAGGGTGAGTGCACTGTCATGTTCCAGAGAAGGAAGGGGTTTCCACGGAATTGAGCGTGTCTTGACAATTACACAAGACACAAAAATAAAAATATGGCAGTTTTTATATATTTAACACAAAGCATGCATTTTTAAAATATTTTTCTTTCTTTTCAGGATGTGTCAAATATATGTGTACCCATGACAGCCTCTAATACCCAGGATCGTATAGATTCTTCTGGTCAGTGGACACCAAAATCTGTTTTTCTTTTTAAAATTTGCAAAATTATTCAACCAGATAAATTTCATGTATAAATAATATTAAGAGAAAACAGTACGTCTGCCAATTTCTTCGGATGATAGTATAATGAGAGGGAAGATTACGTGTTTGAAGTTAGCACTCTGTTTTTCTTGAACTACCGGCAGTGGAGTATGGCATAGCAATTAAAAAGGCAAACTCGAGAACCAGAAAGTTTGAGTTTGATGCCCAGCTATGTCCTTGGGCCAGCACTTAGCCTCTCTGGCCCTCAATTTCCTTATCTCTGAAATTGAGTTTCTGATAATACCTACTTCAAAACACATATTATGTATGATATATAATGTATGTATTATATATGATATATATTATATATGTATAGGTGTTGTATGTGAATATGTATCAAAAATATACACATATACATATACATACAAAATGTGTGTGTATGTATGTATATGTGCGCATATATATATGTATATATATCACAAAATATACACTAGAACAGTGCCTTGCATGGAGTGTTACTGTAGCCATTATTTGTAATACAAGCTGTTCAAAAAAATAATAAGAGAAAAGAAAAAGCAGCAAAAATGCATGTGTAATATACACTGAAGCACTCTTCTAAATCCACACATGCATTTGCCTCACCAGTCTCCTGATTTACCAGCTCCCTGTGCACCTAGGAATACTGTAAAATACCCAGCTAGTGGGCAATGAGTGAACGAAGTTGAGAGGTTGCCCAATTCTAGAGCAGACATGAGATTCCTCAGTGGTGGTTCCTTAGTATCCCCGACCAGACTCTGGATGCAGAGAGCCTAAGGTGGCTGAACATGCCTATGAAATTCAGCTCCCCCTCCAGCGCCGGGGGGAACGAGGACCATTTCTGTTTCTGCTGGCCCTGCTATGGAGGGTTCCTGGGTGGGGTGCAAGCCCTCTCTGAGGAGCCGGGGCAGCTTGCCAGAGGCAGCGATGGAGGGACAGGGCAGAGGCGGATGTCCTGCTCCTCTTGGCGAGCTCCCCACCCGTGAGTCTAGGTGAGAAGCAGTTGCAAGTGTGAGGCGAAAGTCTGAAAGCTGGCTTCCTCGGCATCACTTACTTTTACTTCATCAGCAAGACTGAGACTGAGTAGAATTCGAATGGCTCCTTGCCTTGCTTTCCAGGACCTAATCGTGTGGGTAGGTGTGGTGTGTAACACGGCACACCGTGCCTGGCAGTGTTGCACATGGATGAACAGGGCAGACCACTCGAGCACCGTTCCCTGAACACTGTCTCCTTTCAGAAATCTACACTAACACCTACGCGGGCGGAGGAACGGTGGAAGGGGGTGTGTCAGGAGTGGAACTCAACACAGGTCTGGGGGCAGCCGCTGGGCTGGCCGCGGCAGACGTCGCAGGAGCTCGTCGGAGGAGGAGTTCCACAATAGGAACCCAGTGGGAGTACGCAGACGCGGGCCTGAACATGGCTTTCCTGGACAGCTATTTCTCTGAGGTAACCCCCGGCACCGATGACACAAAACAGTCTTGAGACTGAATGATAGTCATGATGGCAGTAGGTTCTTCTAAAATATATTCGGTCATTCTCAACTTTATCTCAATCCTGAAAAACGAGTACTTCATTTCTCCTTAAAATACAGAAAGCCAATTCGTCAGAAGCATTTCATATTCAATTGGCATATATCCATCTTAATACTGTGGAAAATGCTAGCATCTCTCATCATTCCCTACTTCCCTTTTCCCATTTTTTTGGTTTTGTTTTGTTTTCTGTTTCCTTCTCGTTTTCCCACTTTGTTTCCCATGGCAGCAGCAAAACAGGAGGATTCTGATCAAGAGAAAAATGTGTGCCCATGTCCTCTCTTTATGGTGTCCCTCCTGCAAGTACTGCAGGTACCTCCAATAGAAGAGAGAAAAAAATAAATTAAAAGGAGGACTGGGGAAGGAAGAGAATGGTAACTCAGGAACAGAGCGTCACCATGACATGGTGATACATCCGGCCCTAGAACCCCTGTCTCCTATTCTGTATCCAGGGCCCCATCACCAAGAATATGTGTCGCTCACTAAGAGAAGGGATCATGGGTCTATGAGCATTCCAAAGAAGAAAGCTCCATTAGATTGGCCTAACAGCATAGCACAAGGGGTAAATAAATCCCCTTGTGAGTCCCTATTTACTATGTTTATTTCACTTAATTAGCAATCCATTTCATCGCATATTTCAACTAGCCTGTTTTACTCCCCATATGGTAACACATGAGTTTCACCGCTGCTCTTAACAAAAAAATACTAAGGATGTTGTAATTCTAAGCTCTTTCCTAAAATTGGTAGTTACAAATACTATCACAGACTATGCATGATTCGTATTGACTATGTAAATGAGTGATCAATATCGCTAAGTATACTTGATAAATGGGCACAAATTATATATGTATCATAGAAATGTCATAGAAATTATATTTAATGAATCATTCATAAAAATCACACTAATATTAAAAGAGCTTTCTCGTTAATTTCAAAATTGCACTGGTATGTTGCGCTAGCATTCTGATATGTCAAATAAAATCAAAATGTGTTCCCTTTTCTCTGTGAGCACTGAGGTCACCCTTCCCCCAAACATTTCAACTGTACACTTAAAAAATGGCACTAGATTTCAGAGGTGGTGAGATCCAGCCTCTCCCTCTACTAGGGGAAGCCTGCAGAATAGTGAAGTGCTTCCTTCCTGCCACATTTTACACCACCACCCTCCACCCCTACAGTCAACTTGTGTCCCAGGCAAGAGGAGATTTTCCTCTTACAGAGGTATCACTTCAAAATATTAAACAGCAGGGTGCCCGGGTGGCTCAGTCAGTTAAGCATCTGTCTTCAGCTCAGGTCATGATCCCAGGGTCCTGGGATCAAGCCCTGCATCATTTTCCCTGCTCAGTGGGGAGTCTGTTCTTCCTCTCCCCCTGTGCCCCCCACTTGCACACTCTCTCTCTCTTTCAAATAAATAAATAATAAAAGTTAAAAAAAATGTTAAAAAGCAAAGTATTAAGATAATACCAAACTCATGAAGAAATAATTTCAAGGCTTCAAACCATTTATTTCCAATGGTAGAATTTAGCGTCTAGTGCAGACCAGAGGGTAAGCAACATGATGTAGTACAAAAGGGACAGTTGAACTTGAGGTAACATTCTACAAAGGCTGGAGTCTTGGGCATGCCATTCACTCTCTCTGGGCCTTTGGTTACCTTATTGATAAAACAGGGAGGGGGTAAGATTATACCAGGTCCCACAGGATTTCATGGACCCCAACAGAGCCACAGTAGCTGAAGGAAAGTGAGGAGAGAACTAGCAGCCACCCCACCTCTTCAAACAGAGAAGTAACCTTTCATTTGTTCTACATAGACGGCTCCTACCTAGGAGTTCATGTAAAGGAGCTGTCATTAAAAATAATTTGAAAATCCCAGTAGGCAACCTCTTAGTGCCTTCTTCCTGTTAACCCAACTCCAGAGACATGTTGGCTCTCTTCGCTTAGGTCATATAAAACCACTGAACATCCGGACATAAGTCTCTGAAGCTTAAAGATATTGAGATCTTTATACATACTTTTATTCCAAGTTGACAAACTGTCTCTCCTCAAGTAAATAACATATTGAACATAAATAATATGTCTTGTTATTTCTAGACCACCTCAGAAACAAAAGACTATAAATCCAAAAAATTAAACGTTGTCTTTGACAAATCTAGATTCCCAACATCTGAATAAAAGGTAGAAATTATTATTTGTTAGCTTTCAAATAAGAGCGGTTCACATTCATTCAAATTTTATGCACCATTACTACAGACTGATCTCCTTTAAAAATTCCATTTAGAATTTCAGCAAAAAATCTTCAGTGTTTTTTTCAGTTCATTCCATTAAAATCTTCTCAAATCAGACACTTCTAAGGCCTTATTGTAATTCTTTGGTTATTTTAAGGGAAAAGAAGATAATTTCCTGTTTTTCTTCTGATTTTAGAAAGCATATGCTTATGCAGATGAAGATGAAGGTCGGCCAGCAAACGACTGCTTGCTCATTTATGACCACGAGGGAGTCGGGTCTCCCGTTGGCTCCATCGGTTGCTGCAGTTGGATTGTGGATGATTTAGATGAAAGCTGCATGGAAACTTTAGACCCCAAATTCAGGACTCTGGCTGAAATCTGCTTAGACACAGAAATTGAGCCATTTCCTTCACAGCAGTCCTGTATACCTATCAGTACTGACCTGCCTTTGCTGGGGCCCAATTATTTTGTTAATGACTCTTCAGGAATGACTCTCTCAGAGGCTGAATTCCAGGCAGAAATGGCAATACCTGAATCCATGATCCACGGCGATATTGTAGTGACCGAGACTTACACAACGGCTGACCAATGTATGCAACCCACTACAATTGTTTTCGATCCTCAGCTCGCACCCAACGTGGTAGTGACCGAAACAGTAATGGCACCTGTCTATGACATTCAAGGAAATATCTGTGTACCTGCTGAGTTAGCCAACACACACAATGTAATCTATACTGAGAGAGTGATGTCTAGTCCTGGTGTGCCTGACATGAGCAGCGGTAGCATGACTGATGGCTGTATGGGACCTGTAATGAGTGGCGGTATTTTGGTAGGGCCCGAAATTCAAGTGACACAAATGGTGAGTCCCAACATTCACATAAGCCAGACCGCTGGTTCCACATCCCCAATGACATCTCGACACAGAGTACGGTATAGTAACATACATTACTCCCAACAGTAAGTGCTTTGGGTCAGTATTCTACAGGGAGACCTTATACCTTGTAATCACCAGCATATCCATCAAAGGTGTATAATGTACTATATTTAACATTTTAACAGCCCACTAATATTCAAATATCCTAAGATCAATGTCATTCTTTGAATATCTCTTTTGGAGGGTGAATATGGCTAAGCACTTTAGATAAGCCTTTTATAATTCTTTCTGGTTTTAAATAATGTGCCAAAAACTTAAAGAAAATGTGTTCTATCCTTTGATACTGTCTAATAGATAGCACGTTACTCTTAAGGTGAATCTTAGAGGTCTTCAGGCCTGTAGGACTGGTCATGTAAGTCAAGATGCCCTTGTTTTTGGAGGTTGCAAAAGAAATGTCGCTTGCATTTACCAGTCATATTTATCTTTTGAGGAATATTTCTGTTAAAAATTTTTAATCAAAAAAGTGAATGAAGTGTAGATTTCTGAAAGGAGATTGAAAAGGAAAATAGAGCATCTATCATTAGCGATCTGAAATCATTTGTCTCTTCAAACAGTTTCTCAAGATATGCAATATTTAGGGCATGATTAATACAATACAGGGAGAGTTTGCCAGCTAAGTGTATCACTGAAAATGGTTCGCTGAAAAGAATTACATATGTATAGATATGCATATATACATAAATCAATATGGATGAATTTTTATCGCACTTTATTGATTTATATCAGTAACTGTAAATTAATTTAGGATAGTAAAATAATTATGACAACAGTAGAGTACAAACAGTTCTTAGGGAAAGCATTAGAGTATTTCCTTCTTACAGAGAATGTTTTTTCTATTCTTGCTAATTATGTCGGGAACCCATATGAAACATGGTTTACTCCGTTTTGTTAACCCGAGTCATAGAGCTTTGATTTGGTGAACAGATATTCTCCAAAGCACCTCTGTAGTTAACACATGTATTTAACAATATTTACTTAGAAGCTACTATGTATTGAGTGCCAGTCTTGTCTCTGTGAATAAACAGATGAAGAAGACAAACATGATTTCTGTCTTTCTAGAACTTCTAATTCATTTCTAGACTTAAAACTCTGAGGATACAGCTTTGAGTTCCTACCAAGAATAATTAACAAAATAGTTAAGTCCATTACCAAGTTGTGTTTCTCTTTTTAACACTGCTACTTATGTTGAATGAATGAAATGGAAACACATGCACAGATCGCTTACTTTTGTAGTTATAAAGTGGGCTTAAAAAAAGAAGTTCTAGCAAGACCATTTTATTTAATTCTGTAAAATATGTAAACTATATGGTAGTAACTATAATGTGACTCGTAAAATAATGTAAATGAAATAAACTTATTTTCAGGGCTTATTCCTTTTGAAGAAAATAACTGTTGTGCTTCTTACTTAATTTGTTCCTTTATAAATAAAACTACTATAGAATTTGGAGCATCGCACATAATCTCTTGCCCAATTCTCTTATTTTACAGAAGAGGAATCTAGAACTGTAGAGTTAAAATGACCACAACCTGCGAATTATGGTACAGAACCTTGAAGCCATTGCTCAGTACTCTGGCCCGGGTTTCCACATTTTACTCCATCAGACATGGAGAGGATCAAGTTTGGCCTGTCGCATGGTCTGTATGGGTTTAAACTGAAAACACTATAAGATTTGAGAAATGATGAAGAAAATACCACTAAGCATTTAACTGAAACCACTTGTGAGAAGGCTAAGGAAATTTCTCTATGAACTTTTCTATCAATACACAAAGATTTAACAGTGCTTCCAAAAGAGGAAATCTACCTCTGGTGGATGCTTTCCTTTATGCTGTTCATAAAAACAAGATCAGAACCATTTTATTTTCTCCCTCAACATTATTCTAAGATGGTCCATATCACTCACATATGATAAGCCTCTGAAGTTGGGATATTATTAAAATATCGCACTGAACAAAATAGAAAGCATAAAGCAAGATTTCCCCTTCACTGATGAAAAGTTAGAGTATTGATTTATCTGGGATATAAAGATGATACAGCATTGATAGCACTGATGTTAAAGTTTCAAAATGGACCCAGAAGTTCAAGAAATGAGATTTAATTAATAAATATAATAACATATAGCTTGAGTTGTAGCTCTTGCCCCATGCAATTACCTGAAGGGAAGGCATTATCAAATGCATAAATGGGTTCTCTTAGAAAAATCTTATTAGGTGAAGGGAAAGGAAGACATTAAGAAGACAAAGTATTTATAGGGGAGCCTGTGTGGCTCAGTCAGTTAAACATCTGCCTTTGGTTCAGGTCAAGATCCTAGGTGCCTAGGATATGATCCCAGCCCAGGTGTTGGGCTCCCTGCACAGCAGAAAGTCTGCTTCTCTCTTTCTCTGCCTCTTCCCCTGCTTGTGCTATCTCAAATAAATAAATAAAGTCTTAAAAAAAAAAGTATATATAAACTTGTTTCAGAAAAAAAAATATTTGAAAAAATTTCCTCTTTTGAATTAGATATTTCTAATTGCAATATATTACCAAATATAATAATATTTTATATATTTCTTCAATAAAACTATGTGATAAAGAAAGAAATATTTCATTTTCTGTTTGGTGCATGTAGTGATCTACACACAAACACACATTCACCTAGGGTGATTATCATGTCTATCATGATGGGTATAATACAGGAGCATGGATTCACTTGTAAATTGAATTCAGAATAATTTATTTACTCATCAATGGTAAAAATTTCTCAATAAAATCATCATTTTCTTAGTAAATGTTCACTATAAACTAACAAGTCAACTGAATAAATTCCAGAAATTGTTCTAGACATTGTATAAATTACAGAATTAAATATCCTCTTTTTCCCCCTTGGATTTAAATTCAATAAAATTATCATTGTAGTTTCTCTCCAGAGACACTAATTTCTGTTGAAATAAGAAAAGAATAATGAGTTTTCATAAGGGGAATTGAGAAAGACTTCTTGAAAATGATGAGATCTAAGCTAGGCCAAGCAGAATTTCATCTGACAGGGATTCCAAACGTATAAAAACTAAAAATATAAGATACAATCAAAGAATACTAAGTGGTCAAATTAAATACAATAAAAAATGTCTAAAGCAAAATAAGCATTATAAAATTATTACATGGTCAGCCATTTGATATGATGCTTACTACAATAATTACTCAGAATATATTATCCTATTGAATTCATTAAACAACACTATGGTATGACTGATACTCATGTCATCCATGAAGACACTAAAGCATTGTTATTTTTATGTTAGAGCTTAAGTGAGTAGTAGAGTTAAAATTCAAACCTAGGATGGCCTAATATTAATCTTCAATTTCTTTTGACTTAATTCTGGAAGGATATGTGAAAAAGCCAAATGGTAAAGAAATTCAAATCCCATCAGGGCTTTGGTTTTAACTTGGTATAAAATGGGGAACAAGTGAAACTTTGTGTGCTGGTAAATGGCCAGGTCTTATTTTAGGAGCTGACACTAGCACAACCAACAGGAGTCCTCATGACTGCTGGTATGCTGTTGATCACAGAGACACCCACGAGACAGAGAGCCTCAACATTCCAAGGTGAGCTTGCCGGCCCCAAAGCCTCATAGATCCTCTTGGAACGCCACTGTGATGAGCAGGTGTATGTTGGGTGGTCTAAAATGACTCCAATCAATCAATCAATCAATCAATCAATCAAAGTTTTCTACAATGAATGCCCTTGACCTCCCCCCCCCCCGCCTACTTCAAGTGAGATGTAGGACTATTTGCAGTTCCTGGAACAGGTCATGTTTTCTCATACCTCTGTCACTGTGCCCCTCCCTGGTCCCTTAACCTGGAACCCTCTTCACTCTCCTCATCTACTTAGCTTTTCCTACTTACCCTTCAACACTCACTTCAAGCATTGCCACTTCCAGAGAGCATTTCCTGATATCTCTTTCCCTGCCCCCAAACTGCTGGCTTAGCTAGTTCTCCTCTACCCACACTATTACAGGATTTTAGCATATGCCTGCCAACCTGTGAGCACCTTAGGGAAAAGGGCACTGCTTTTCTCTGGTGTTAATAAAATATCTAGCACATAGCATGCACTCATTAATTTTAGAAGTGAAGAATATAGTCCAATTCGCTTAGGCACGTAAATGGAAGTGTCTCTAGACACTTAACAGCATTGCCTCTAGATAGCAGCCCTTTGAATGGTCTTTGAAAAGCTTGTGTAAATGCCATCTTTGGCAAGAAAATGTAAGCATATAATTCAGAAAGACAACTAATTTCAGGAGAAATTTACCTTTTGCAGAAAAGTAATAAAGTTATTGAAAACCTCATATGCTTTTTGAAAGAAATAATGTTATAGCTGAATAAAATAAATTTTATAATATTACAGAGAAAGTGATTTTACTTTCAACATTTACAGGATAAATACATCAGAAGAAAGTTAAAATTTCTGAGAATTTGAGAGACTGCTGATAATAAGATTACCTTTCATTAGAGCCATTGATTGTGGGTCTTTTCTCTTTCAAAACCATTTCTTTTATATAAGGTTGGGAACAAAATGTGTGTGTGTGTGTGAGAGAGAAAGAGAGAAAGAGCATCACAGCAGGAAAAAATAGAATTCCCAATATTAAGAGAAACATTCTTTACTTTTTATCAAAACAACCATGAAAACCAATAAATGAATCCTAAAAATTACACTTACATGTTACATGGAAAAAATTCCCAGAAACCCAACACTTACTGTCACTACACATGGTATAAATTTCTTGAATGTTACAATATTTAAATTGTTGTTACAATATTTTAAACATGGACTATGAATGAAAATTAATTTGCTAAGACTTCTTTTTTTTTTTTTCCAGTGATCCAAGATTCATTGTTTACACACCACACCCAGTGCTGCATGCAATGTGTGCCCTCCTTATCTATTTCAGCTTGTTTAAGGGGTCCCTGGGTGGCTCAGTCAGTTGAGCCTCCAACTCTCGGTTTCACCTCAGGTCATTATCTCAGGGTCAGAAGATGGAGCCCCGTGTCGGTCTCAGTACTCAGTGCAGAGTCTGCTTGGGATTCTCACAGTTTCTCCCTCTGTCCCTCCCCCACCCCTCTCTCTCTCTCTTACTCTCTCTCTCCCCTCTCAAAAAATAAAATAGATCATAAATAAATAAATAAATAAATAAATAAATAAATAAATAAATAAGTTCTATTTCAGCTTATTTGAAATAACAGTAAGACTGAAGAAACGGAGTTCACACCAGGAAGGAATCCACTTTTGTGGATAGTTAAGAAAGTGAATAAACAAAAGATTGTGAGGTATCTTATCATTTTAAAAAATAATAAAGAAAAAGGCAATAAAATCCTTCTCATAATTACCCAAATAAATTCTCTTTTACAGATAAAGAGAGCCATTGTCTGGAACTCAGTCATCATGTGTTTATGCGCTAGCTCATATGCAGGCAGGATTGTGCCTACGTAGGCAATGTAAGGAAGGGTGGATTAAAAAAAAGAGCCGAATAAAAGTGGAATAAATGAAAATTGAAGAGTGCCTGTATTTATTGTTGTTGGCATAGAAGATCAACTCTCAGCATTGAAATATTTTTCTTAAAAAGAGGTTGGGTTAGAAATCCATAGAGCTGAGTTTCCCTGTGATTAGCAAGATGACTAAGTCAAAGACAAGAGAGATACTGACTATGTGTTTAACAAGGAGGCAGTGATCATGCATGGTGAGAGATGGTGAGGTGTTGGTACAAAAGTCACAGTGCACACATGTGATCAGCATAAACACTGGTTGACTGGGAAGTCTTCATTATGTATTTACATACACAGGAAGTACTGACTGGGTGGGGACTTTGGTATCTATGAGACATGAGCCATCAGGTGCAGGCAACATGAAACTACATAGGTATTGTAAAGAGAGACGAATAAAGAACCAAATATTTATTTATTATTATTATATGTAAAGGATTACACTAACTGCTTTTCAAACATATTCTCATTTAATCCCCTTATGATCTGTCTTTCTAAATGGAAAAAATGAGAAAAAGAAAACTCATGGGAACTACTCTGACCTAGTTCCAAAGCTCATTCATTCTTTCATTAAATGTTTTTTGATCATATCAGTATTCACCTGTAGCTAACTGCTAGGAGTAGAGGTAAACTGAGGTCCTTGCCATCAAGGGCCTCATAGTTCAATGCAGGAAGAAGTAAAGAGTTAAAATGTAGTTTGACAAGTGTTACCCAAGAGAATAAATGAGAGTGCTATGGGCAAAGATTGGGGGCATCTAGCCAAATGGGAAAGGCTTCCCAGAAGAAATGATCTTTCAGCTCAGTCTGGAAGAACCCAGGGGAAAAAGCCAGATGAAGAAATGGGAAGGGCACTCAAAACTAGAAAGCATAGGAAAGAAGCAGAGAAAGCGAGAACATAGAAAAAGAGATTAGCTCCTTGGAAAACTGAAAGGAATTGGATAAGGCTGGGGAATGAAGGAAGACAGCTGTAGAGACAAGCAGTCAGAAGACTAAATATGTATGACATGCTAAGGAATTCTTATTTTAATCTGAAAGTTAAAGAGAACCATTGAAATATTTAAAGAATAGTGAATTTGAAGGCACCTGGGTGGCTCAGTTGGTTAAGCGACTGCCGTCAGCTCAGGTCATGATCCCGGAGTGCCAGGATCGAGTCCTGCATTAGACTCCCAACTCCATGGGGAGTCTGCTTCTCCCTCTGACCTTCTCCCCTCTCAAGCTATCTCTCTCTCAAATAAATAAATAAAATCTTAAAAAAAAAAAAAAGAATAGTGAATTTGAAATCACTTGTGAAGTTTGCTCTGGTACAGATAGAAGGGGTGCAAGGCTATTGATAAGGAGGGAGATCAGCGACGAAGCTGTCTCAATGAACCAAGGCAGTGAGGGAATGATTTGAGTTTCATCTACCCATCACAATCTTTGAGATAATGGACTAATTAACTGCCCATATCACAAAGTCATAGTATAAGTGTGTATTTCATAGGGCGCCTGGGTGGCTCAGTTGGTTAGGCATCCAACTTTTGGGTTCAGCTCAGGTCATGATCTCAGGGTTATGGGATCAAGCCCCACGTCAGGCTCCACACTCAGCAAGTAGTTTGTTGGAAAGGCTCGATCTCTCTCTCTCTCTCTCTCTCCCCCCTCCCCCACCCCTCCCCATGCTCCCTCTCTCTCTCTAAAATAAATAAATCTTTGTTTAAAAGTTGTGTATTTCACATCGCTAAATGGTGGCAACTAGTTATACCAGCCATGTCCCAAAGATGGCACCGTAACCTAAAACCACCAAGCCCAGTAAATGCCCTTGAAATAGTAGGACTCTCCCTGGAGGACTATCTGCTGAAGGAGCAGAATATGGACACTAAGACCCAAACTTTCACCTCAAGAATAATATGCTTTCTACATTTATAAAGGACAGAAATGAAAAAATTTGAAACTGGTCAGTGTTAAGATTTTAAGGGTTTTGTTTTTTTGGTTTTGGGTTTGTTTTTTGTTTTGTTTTGTTTTGTTGGTATTCGAGCTGCTTTCATTATTTTCCTAGTTTAAGGTGTGTGTAGTTATTGCAGAAAATTCAGAAAATACAAAAAGGTAATGGCAATCATATACCATCACCCAGAGACAACTACTGCTAACACCATGATAGTTTTCCTTTCAGTTAACCCTTCCCAGCTCTACCCTTCAGCTGACAGATTAACACCCACAAAATCCAAATTCGTGACTGTTAAACTTTGTTTCTACATCCTTTCTCTACACCCTTATTTGTTGCATCTCACTTTAAAGTTGGGGCAGAGGGAGAGGAAGAGAGGGTCTTTCTTTTTTTTTTAAGATTTTTAAAAAACTTTATTTGTCAGAGAGAAAGAGAGAGAGAGCACAAGCAGGGGGAGCAACAGGCAAAGAGAAGAGCAGGATCCCCACTGAGGAAGGAGCCTGATGTGGGACTCGATCCCAGGACTCTGGGATCATGACCTGAACCAAAGGCAGGCGCTTAACTGACTGAGCCACCCAGGTGTCCCAAGTATTTTTTTTTTTTTTAAGATTTTATTTATTTATTTTAGAGACAGAGAGAAAGAGCAGGGAGCCAGGGGCAGAGGGAGAGGGAGTGAGAGAATGTCAAGCAGATTCCTTGCTGAGCACAGAGGCTGATGCAGGGCTCGACCTCACAACACTGACATCATGACCTGAGCCCAAACCAAGAGTTGGGTGCTTAACCCACTGCACCACTAAGGTGCCCTATTTAAAATTCTTTATAAAAGTGTTTTAAGGGATATTCATGCCATGAATGAACACTGAGGTTTCTTTCATTCCTTTTATATTGTAAATAATGATATGGGACTTTACATGTGTTTTACATTATTTCTATTGGAATTGAAATTTCTGGGCCAAGACTATGCACATATTAAAGAATTTGTGTATTACAACACATTATTAACAAGGTAGTCCTGGATATTCCTGAAAACACCTTATACACCAAAGTACAATAATCACAGAAATAGTATATATTATTTGACTGCTGGGGTTCCAATTTCCCTTCAAGTACTCTAATGGAGACCATGAATCTAATAGATGTATCGTATAGTTATGAAGATTATATTCATTTGTAAGGATGCCAACATTATAGATGAATATTTGGATAAATATGCCCTGCTCTCAGGCTTAAATTATCCTAGGTGAGGGGTGTCTGGGTGGCTTAGTCGGTTAAGCCTCTGACTCTTGATTTCAGCTCATGTCTTGATCTCAGGGTCATGAGTTCACACCACATATTGGGCTCCACACTGGGTGCAGAGATTAGTATAAAAAAAAAATCCCAGGTTATTTTTGATGGCCCTAAAACCTACTCATTTTTCTCAAGTGAAGACAATATTTCTAAGTGTTCATCCCTGATCAATATATAGTATAATCCTAGAACCAAAGTTATAGGCAATAATTTTCTAAGAAAGTACCAAATATCATTTAACAATTTGAGCTCTGAAAAAAAAAAACTCTTCCCCCAACAAAGTATGAGAAAACCTGAACCACAATGCCATATTGGCATTTCCCAAGTACTGCCTATAAGCTGGTTAATAGAACGAGGTTCCCCATCCACCAAGAAAGATCCTTAGATTTAGGTACAGGCTTTAGAGGAAAAGAACTATGCTCAGCAAAGATAGGACATGATCTGACATGATGATTGTAGATTCCATCCTGAGATGACACTTATTACTTATCTTTGTTCTTAATTTTTAAAAAAATGAGATTTTTTTACACTGTCCAGAATACATTAAACTATGACTAATCTCCCACAATGTGTGGCTTTCAAGTACTAGCCTGTTACTGACGTTTTCCATTTCCACTGTTTCAAACCAACGTTTCTCATCTGCCTCCCTTAATTTGGGAATTTACCTCCTCTGTTTCACCTGCACTGAGATTTTGCCAGGAGAGAAGTTTACCATGACAAACAATATTTAAAAACCGCCATGAAATGTTTTGTTTTACCCTTGAACAGCGAGGATAGAAGACCTGGACCCTTGAGGGAACATCTGGCTTATTCAGTAACCACTTTCAAAACAAGTACAAGCCAACTTCCCCCAGACAACGACCCCAAGCTAATAAGATTCATTAACTCTTGCTGACGGGTGTCTATTTGACAGCAGCGTACTCTTCCCAGCATGGCCAGAGCCAAGATTAGAGCGAGAGGAGTCTAGGCTAGAGCTAGCCCAGAGGCTAGAGCCTCTACCGACTGCTGAAATCGAGCAGTACCTTAGGACCATATCTCAAAGCAAGCACCACAAAAGTCAACTGGAGAACTTTAACACTTTTTTTCACCCACCCCAATTTCATAAAATATTTTCATAAAATATCCATTACCATATTTTGGTACCTGACAACTTTAAGTACTTAGTGCGTTCCTCCCTCAATCTTCAGATTTTCTGATTGGGAGACCCCCGGGTAGCCTTGCTTTCTGTTGGGAGGAAGCACGCAGGAGAACCTGAAAAAGGGAGCTGCTCTTGAGTAGAACAAGAGGGAACAGGATGCCTACCCTCTGTAATTCAAGCCTCTCCTAGTCTCTCACCAAGTCAACTTTCTGCCCTACACCACAGGCTACTTCAGAAAGGAAAACTCAGCAGGTCAACATGACAGCATACTCCTCCCAGATTCCTCACTCCCCTAGAGAGCAAAAGAAAGGGAGGGGAGAAAAGACTACAGAAAATCCCACTGGGTTAGGAATTATACTATCTGTAGTATGGAAAAGGGTGTCCTTTCTCTGAAATAAGGGTGTGTTCAGTTCATTGCATGTTTTGGCAGAGTACTTGTTAAGTGCTCTCAGCTAAGACAGAAAAGCATGTAGCTCAACAGGAAAAAGGCTGAGAAGTGAAATCTGAAGTTGGAACCACTAAGCTCCATAATCAGACTGATTAGCAGTGAATACATAGAAGAGAAAACATTCATCATTTTGTCAACTGGAAAATCTAGCCAAAATAAAAAATGCTTTATAATGAGTTTTGAAATTTGGAGCGGTTGGTGAATCTTAGGGTTGGGCGCATAATTAATAGTAACTTTACTTCCTGGATTTCCAGGACAGGTTCACAATGATCACCATCCCTTTCAGTCTTAAAACTATCTACCTGTTATCCATTACATACTCATGCTTGTTAGACAAGTTGAGTTTTAGAAAATGCAGTCACCACTGGAGGCATTCATTAAATATCTGTCAATTTCACATGACAAATTAGTCATGTAAAATCCTTTACAGCATGAACTGAATTAGTCACTTTCTTTCTATGCAAATGGGCACGCCCTGATCCAAGATTCTAACACTATCTCATTCTTCTTTGTATTTCTAGGCCCAAACTGTGCCTTGTATATACTAGACACTCCGTAAATGCCAGTGGAATGAGTACTTGTTGATCGAATTACCCTTCTTCAATCAATTCTTAATATCATTTTAAAAATTATCTCTTCTACTAGCTGTAGACTATGGGAGAACCTATCTTTCTAAAAGAGAAATCATAAAGAGATATTAATAACTTACTGGAAGGTAAAAATGATTAGAAATTCACCTTCCACCTCTCAAGGCTTACAGCTCTGCATAAGTGGACTGAGAATTCTATTCATATTTGGGACCAATTCTTGGATGAGTCACTGAAAGCTGTTCACCTTACGTTATATGTAAAACTAAAGAACTGGATTGTACCAGTGTTTTTCACACTGTGGGTCACCTAAATAATGAGTCTTTAAGTCAACTTAGTATACCTAGCTCGATGAGTATTTTTAATGGAATTAAATAGAATATAAAAGAAAAGGAAAAGCAGAGTAGATCACACGTAATAAGAGTATGTGTTTGTGTATGTGTGCACTGGTCGGTGACAAACTATATTTTTGACTATGGTTAAAAGAAGTTTGAAAACCACTAGACTAGGTCATCTGAAGTTTCCTGAGGTTCTCAAATGCTTGAATTTTTTGAAAAAGTTGAAAGAGAAATAATAAGGGTTGTAGTGCTGGGAATGGGGAAGCTAGAGCAACAGAAGAGGGCTGTGTCTCTTGGAGCAGAGCAAATGGAGTGCTGGTGAGAGATATTGTTAGTGCCCTTACTATTATTTACATCACTTGAAAATAAGCACTAGGTAAATCTTTCATATAGAATACCTTCTCCTGGAAAGCACTGGGAAAACAAGGAAGTTATCAACCCCTGGAATACTAAGGAAGAATTTGTGAAATGAGCACTCAGTGATCCTCACCTACCACAGACCTATTATGATTGTAACTAAGGAAAGATGTTTCATCTGGATGGAGAAAAGCCAGTGGGTTTTAAGTGCATCATATGTTCATTTAAACTGAACCTAGCAAACTCCGCTTTTGACGATCTTTGCTTTGATCTTCAACTTTTAGAGTATGAAATAGATTGCACTTTGTAGATGCTGAGGCATGAGAGCAGGCCCATGATTCCTGCTCAGTGGCAATTTGTCATCCTAACCTGGCCACGGATGGGATTCTCACCTATGCTGTACCACTGAAGAGCCATGCAATGGTAGGCAAGTCCCATACCTCTCCAGACTTCCCAGTTACCTCCTTCCAAATGGAAGTTTCTGGAAAAACATGTGTCCCTGGGTATGGAACTATATGAACTGCTCCCGCTTAACAAGATAATCCCTATTACACATTAAATCTTTCCTAAAATGAGAGTGACCTGAGGCATTCCAGGCATTTTGTTCAAACAGAAACCAGTTGTGGAGGATCCTCTGTGAGTATAACTCCAGATATGTAATCCCCAGAATGTTTTATGGTCAAGTGAGAAAGCTGGGGATGAAGCCTCGTGGAGAGCAGTGAACTATGTTTCCCTGAGCAGTAAGTCTTCCTGAAGAACCACAGAAATCCTTGAGACTTTGTTTCCCTTTCCTGCCCTTCTTGATGGGCAGGGGGTTTTTGAGGGCTAGGCTCAGTGTCTCCACTGCCCCCACCCCACCCTCACCAGACATCCATGCTCTAAGAGAGTGGCTTTTAATTAAATTTAAATGAACAGTAAGCTATTTTATTTGTTAAATCTTTTTGTTTGTTTCTTTGGTTGGATCTTCTTTTAAGAGTAAGAAAACAATGGGGGGATCAGTCTGATAAACAGACTAATACAAATTTCAGATCTACATTCTACCCAAAGGTGGTATAGAAGAGGGAAAAGAAAGAAGGGGAAAATAACAGAGAGAAAAGAAAGAATGGATGGGAGGGGGAGGGGGGGAGCACCTGAAGAAGCAGGAAGGAGAAGGATGAGAGGGAAGGAGAGGAACAAAAATGGAAAGAGTGGGGCGCCTGGGTGGCTCAGTGGGTTAATGCCTCTGCTTTCAGCTCAGGTCATGATCTCAGGGTCCTGGGATCGAGGCCCGCATCGGGCTCCCTGCTCAGCGGGGAGCCTGCTTCCCCCTCTCTCTCTCTCTGCCTGCCTCTCTGCCTCCTTGTGATCTCTCTCCCTCTGTGAAATAAATAAATAAAATCTTAAAAAAAAAAAAAATGGAAAGAGTGGGCTGCACCCAGAGAGAGAGGCTGGAGGGCTGGAGGAGGGACACATCCCGGAAGGGGGTTCGGAGCCTATCCTGGGCTCACAAGCCCTAAGATGCCCGCTGCACCCTGGAACCAGCCACACCTGCCCAACCTGATCTCTGACCTCACCAGGAACCCCACCCGAGGCAGAGCAGAGAGAGTTCTTCTTCTAGGATAAAGAGTCATTTCCTGGTTTGGAGCTGGGTGAACCTACTAGTTGCCAGTTCTGCTTCTTATTCCTGATTTGTACAGCATGGCTGGTGTTTTTGTTCTCAGGCTAATCCTAAATGCCATACCCACCTTTTATTCAGACTGCTTCTCCCTCATACCTGACTTGGATTTCTGACTGCTAACATAACGAGAACATTGTCAGGCACTGAAACTTGCCTGCCGTCTACAGCGTGATCTCAGACTCCCCTCATGACCCTCTGATCCATTCTTCCAACGTAACATTCAGACGCCATGATTCCCAGCCCACATTTGGCTGACTTCCAATCCACTGATTTCATTTTATTTCAACAAATATCTATTGAGTATCTGCCATGAACAGAGTAAGCACTGGGGCTACAAAGAGGAATAAGAAACAGTTCGAGCCTTGGGGAAGTTACTGAATAGTAAGGGGGATCAACTCTTAAGCAAATACTTCGGTATAATCTTTAAGAAAGCTCTACCCAAGTGCTATGTATGGGCATGGAGACACAGATCCCCAGCTAGTCTGGGAGATCAGAGATGGTGCTTGAAATATAGGATGGACTCTGGAAAAAAATGTGTGATTTGAATCTGCCTAATCTTTAGATACGGCATATAAGGGATTAGAAATACAAGGATAGGGGGACAAGTTTAACACAAGACCACAAGACCGTGGGACATTTTGTAGGATAACTGTCTCAATCCTTTCAACAAGTTGGTGTCATTTTAAAAAGTGAGGCAGGAGGTATTACTAGAGTGAAATAAATTTAAGGTGGAGTTGCAGTCCTGAGTGAGATCCTAATTTGGAAGAATCACCTGTAAAAGCCATTTTTTTTTTTTTGGCTTAGTTGAGGAAATTTGAATATGGACTGAAAATTAGAAAAGATAAATGTTTATTGACATGGAAGGTAGAGAACACATAAGGGAAAAAACAAGTGATAAAAGAGCACGTACAGCGGAATCTCCTTTTGGCTAAAACAAAAAATCACATATATGTAAATAGAAAAGTGAGTGGAAGAATTTCAAGCAGGAAAAGAAACTTATATTTGCCTTCTAGGTATTTCTGTGTTGTGCTAGGAATTTTCTTTTTATCATGTATTTAATTCTCCCAAACACCCTGCAAAGGAAATTAGCCTCATTTTCTAGATGAGACGTGTATTTGTCATGTATAGAATAGAACTAATCTCTTTTGCTTGCTTGTATTTTCTAACTTTCTAACAATGTATGTTTACTACTCACATAATAATCAAAAGCTAGGGCTTTTTTTAATTAAGAAGAGAATGAAAACAAAATAGGCAAATACAGTACTTTTCAGCTTTGGTGAACTCACATCTCCTTAGGTCCATCTTTTTAGAGTCACTGGGGTTGTGAGAAGAGCATAAACTTTGAAGTCGGGCTGATCTGGTTCAAATCCCAGCTATAGCACCTACCAGTATCGTGATCTTGAAAAAATTACTGAACATTGGTTGTCTCGTCTGCAAAATGGGGTTAATAGCATCTTCCTTGTAGGGTATTTGGGGAAAATAAAAAATTAAATAAACCGTGTAAAGAAAATACTCTGTGCCACCATTAAGTACATAGGGGAACTCAATAAATAGCAGTTCCCCCGCTGCCTGAAATGAAAAGTGTATCTGGGTATTCAATGAGCTTGAGGCTCTAGCCTCCTTAGGGGAGCCCTACTATGTATGAGCCATTCATTCCCCTTCCAGGTCCTCTGTTCTACCTCTTGCTCCTAGCGTTTATTTATTTGGCTTTTCTGCTCCATCTGGAGCCCAACTAAACATCACAATCCAAATCCTTTCATCACTACCTCCTCATCCAATCATTTATCCATCCACTTACTTACTCAACAAGTGGCTATTGAGAGCCAAGCACTGGACCAGGTGAGAAGTGACTCCTGCCCTCTCGAAGCTTGTGGTCTAGACCTTGTGAAGCAGGGGATAACTCTCTTGAGCTACGTGTTGCTTCTTCATTGCTTGTAGTAATTCAGGACTGCCTTGATTTACGATGGAGTCATCCACCTGAAGACTAGGGGCCTCACCATCACGCTTGTGAACCACTGGATGGAGATACTGGCTCACAGCTGACTAGACTCTCCAAGAGTGTCCCCTTGGACTTGGTAATGAGAGCAGCTGCTCCCACTCTCACCTACTAGGAGCCATCTACCTACTACAGGCCAGCCCTACCACCAGGACAGCAGGGATCACTTTTTAAAACCTTTCGTGCTTCTAGAAATCGCCAGTAAATCCCAGTGTACCTAGTAACATCAGTTTTTTATTAATGCTCATTGCCAGAACAGCAATCGTCTGCCTCTATCTTCAGCATGAAGAATGCTGTATCTAAAATAATAAAATACTCTGGGTTTTTCATTGCAAAGTGCTACCCAAAATAATGCTTTTCCTTATTTTTGCCCTATCTCAATTCAAGGGCACATCTCTCCCAGTCACACCAGAAAACAAGGCACACACTTGGTCACTATGCCAACACCTTCAGCAGCATGGACACAGCTGATTCACATGTTTTTAAACCACATTTTTCTTATTTAGGGCAAAACACATGACTTAAAGTAATTCAATAGCTCAGTATTTTACGCTAATTTTGTTACTAGACAAAGGCCTAAAATAATAATTATATAAAACTCCTGTTTTTGGCCAGGTCTATCTTTTTCTAAATGGTTTAAACAACAAATTATAAAATCCCTATTTTCTCAATAGCTAATGCTTTGAAAGGAAAAATATTAAACATATAATTAATCAAAATATTTTTAAGTGGAATGTTACATATATATTTAGTTTGACATAAATTAACAAATGTAATGTTATGATACATTTTCAGTGCATTATTTTTTACCTTTCCTTCTCAGCTTAATTACTCTTCCCACACCTAAACACATAGTAGTGGTATTCTCTTGCTTGAAAACCCATGCTAACAGTGTCATATTGTGCTTCGGGCTTTCCTCTATGTTCAAATAATCATTTATACTAACACACACATACACATAGACACACACACATACATGCATATTATACATACTAATCTATATCTGCTCTTTTCACTCAATAGTACCTCATACAAATATATCTAAGTCAGTTGGTATATATTTAATTAATATTAATTCTTTTTATTTTCTGCAAAATAGCCTACTTTCTGTGTTCTATTTATCTATTCCAAGACCAATACCATATTTGTTAGGGTGTTAGAGAACCAACTTTTGTCATCTCCTTATATCCAAAGTGACTGAGAAATATTAAGGTGTAGGAGATACACACACACACACAAATTAGCATCGGTTTTTATTATTTGTAGCAAAATAGATGTGGATGATGTGGTTGAGATGGGCAGTCATGATGAGCATCCTACTAGTCATTCCAGAATTAAACTTACTCACCCCGTCACAGACAACCCCCACCACCCAGATCAAAGGATGGAGCCTGCCCCTGTGAGCCTATAGCCAGAAGAAACTGAAAATGTGTCTTGTCAACAGGCTGGCTCCAAAAGAGAAAATCCTGCTGGAAAGTTGAGTGGTAGGAGGAGGCAGTAGGCTGAACCCATTGTCTATAATAACTTTTCACAAGTTCATTAATTAGACAGTTTGTTCCATATAGACTTTAAGATTTTTTATAACCTCCTCTGTCTCTATCCCACGCATAAACTAAGGGTCAAGTCCAAAGACTGCATTAAGATTTTTTTCTTTGAGAACTGACATTTTATAATAGTAATTCTTTTTATCCAGGAACATAATAATATCTTTTTTATTTTCTTAGATCTTATTTTATGTCCTTCATTTTTTTAAAGATTTTATTTATTTATTTGACAGAGAAAGAGAGAAAGCACAAGTAGGCAGAGAGGCAGGCAGAGGGAGAGGGAGAAGCAGACATCCTGCTGAGCAGGGAACCTGATGTGGGGCTATATCTCAGGACCCTGAAATCATGAACTGAACTGAAGCCAGACGCTTAACCTACTGAGCCACCCAGATGCCCCATTATTTTATGCCCTTCATTAATATTCTTCTGTGCATTCTTAAGAAAGTTACTTCCACATATTTTATAGTTTTAAATGAGATCGTGAAAGAATTCTTATCTCATTTCACTTTCTATACCCTTACCATTAAGGTAAACAATAGTTACTGATTTATTCTATAAAAATCCACCTTAAAATTTCTTTAAAAAAAAAAAGTCCTATGTGAAAATGTGTGTTAACAAATTTGAAAACACCGTAAGATAGAATCTCCTTTCCAAATATCAATTAACAAAATGTAGCTCCACAAAAATGGAAAACCTCAGTAGACCAACTGAATATTGGGGAACTTCAGTATAGTGAAATTTGGAGTAACTGGAGATAAATTTCATAAGCTTAAATCACTTACTTCAAGTGTAGGCTAACCAACCCAAATTATTAGAAATTACATCACTTCAAAGTCTAAAGGAATAAAAAGGTGTTTCCAGAATCTGTCAATCCTGACTTCACATGGAAGATTGGCGATTAACATTAAATCACCAAGTTGCACAAGTTAATCAGCATGCACAAATATCCGTAAAATTGGCATTGTGTTTAACACGTCAAAAATGAAGCCCGAAGTGACTCACGGATGTGCTGTGCTAACAGGGAGAATAGAGTTTTCTCTACCTTTAATCTCTCGTTAGGTGTAGTCTTCCAGAAATGGGCCACATACGTTGCAGCTCTGCCAGTACTGGATCAAAGAACATAAACTCCCACTGCAAAGATTGTGCTTTGAGAAACATTCAGTCTAAAGGCACTCATAGGCATTTTCAAAGGTTTCACTAAAGGAAAGTAAATTGAAATGATGTTCAAAAAAGTTAATGTGATACAACATAAAAAAATAGAAAAAAATTCTATAACCTAGGATTGTTCTGTAAGACATGGATTTATGACCAATTCAGGTAGGTAATGGATTGTGATCCTCTTGTTAATGTCAGTGAATAGCATATGGTGCTTCCTCAAAGGAAGGCCAATTAGACATGCCCAAAACTGGAAAAAAAAAATGTTCATGTGTTTGAACGGAAAGTTCAGTGGTTCCCTAAGTACTATGTGAATACAAAACTGACGCCCGTGATATGAAGGATATTCTGCCCCCAAAAAGCAGCAGCAAGAAAATTCACTTGAAATTTCTGTTCTCTTTAAATAATCATTTCAGAAGGTTTTTTGGCTTCTCATCAGGGCACAAATTGTAAAAGGCACAGTACAATAAGTTGTTCAAGTTTTATAGGTTTGCCAAACTTACCCGGAACTCACTAATCATACAAGTATCCCTGAGTGATGCCTCACTAGGTAAAAAGCTGGTAACACATGAGTCCGGTAGAGGAATGTGCAGCCCCCGGAGAGTAAAGAACGACCAGCTGCTCGTTTTCAGAAGCATCCCCTTTCCTTAGCATACGAGAGCCAGGAGTTCTCAATGACAGTCTTTCCTGAAATCCTTGGAGATCATTTTTCTTAAGTGTCCCATGCTGTTTTCAGATTCCATCTTTCTACAGTTTGATGTCAGCAGCAAAGCTAGGAGCACGAATCTAGAATATCCATATGCACTGGCAGTCATACCCTGGGTGTGGCATGTGGTTTGAGAACCTGGTGGGTCATTCCACATATTTCTTCCCATGGGTGGCGTTGTGGGTTGAAATTGAAATGAAAACAATCACCACTTTTTCCTCCTTAGGAATTGCCAACAATACCAGTATAATTTGATTACTAGAAAAACAGAAGATGTGGCTCCCATGATACTTAAAAATACTTGAGGACATATGTGAAATGTACTATTTATCATTAAAAGGAAGAGTAAAATGTATAAAGGGATCATAACCATAGAAATAGAGTGTTGTAAATTACTATTTGACTGCATGTTTGTTTTCTCGTATCTTTTCCTATCCGATCATCATATCACCTGAAATGGTGAAAAGACCAGGATGATGTTAGATCCAGGAAGGATGCCAGGTCCTTAGGATCTAACCAAGATCCAGAACTTGCTTAGCTTTGGGTCAAATACCTTAGATTACTATGCTCGGAATCTTAACTTTATTTTAATTTATTAGAATCCAGTAAATTATTAGTATGTAAATAAATAACATTTAAATCTCTCTTTTTAAAAAGATTTTATTTATTTACTTTAGAAAGAGAGAGCACAAGCAGGGGGAACAGCAGCCAGAGGGAGAAGCATTGGGCCCCCTCATGAGCAAGAAGCCCAATGCAGGACTTGACCCCAAGGCCCTGGGATCATGACCTGAGCCGAAGGCAGACACGTCACCAACTGAGCCACCCAGATGTCCCACAACATTTAAATCTCTTAACAGAGTTAAATTTTTTTTTTCATAAGGGCACTATTTTCTCACAAAAGAAGAAGAAAAGATTTATCTGTGACAAACATTATGCCTGGCAGGGAGGAAGGACTGGCATTTTCTTATACTACCCCCAGGAATATGAATTGGTATGGCCTTTTAGATGACAGTCTAGGGGCTCCTGGGTGGCTCAGTCATTAGGCGTCTGCCTTTGGCTCAGGTCATGATCCCAGGGTCCTGGGATCAAGCCCCAAATTGGGCTCCCTGCTCAGCAGGAAGCCTGCTTCTTCCTCTCCCACTCCCCCTGCTTGTGTGTCCCTGTCTCGCTGTGTCTCTCTCTGTCAAAATAGATAAAATCTTTAAAAAAAAAAAATAGATGACAGTGTATTAAGACTTTCAATTGTATGTATCCTTTGTTCCAGCAGATAACACTTGCACAAAATTTTTAAAGATATATTCATTTGTTCACCCTGTAAAGTCCTGGGACTATGCTATTAAATGAAACAGACATGATTCCTCCCCAATAGAGCTCAGTCAAGTGGTGCAGAAAGGCAACATAAGCAATCTAAGAAAAAGCAACTGACACATGGTACTAAGCCTGATAGGCAAAGCAAACTGGGATGGCTGATAAAAAGATAATGAGGAAAAGAGTGCCCAAGTGTGGGGAGTCGGAAGGAAAGACCTCTCTGAGAAGGTCGTAGAAGCTACTACCTGATGAGTGAGAAGAAGCCAGCCAGGAGAGAAAGAAACTGAGTGAAGGCCTAAGGCAGGAAAAGAGCTGAGGGTTTCAGGAGAACAAAAGAAGACACGTGTGAGAGGGGTGGAGTGGAGTGTGGGATGTGATTAGAAAGGAAAGCAGAGTTGATCAGGCAGTTCCTTGCAGGCCTCCCCAGGCAGGTGTGCTTCTGTTCCAAGCACGCTGGAAGCCATGATCCTTTTACAGATAGCAGTCAGGGTGCTGAGTGAGGGGTGATTGGGTGAGAAGAGAACGAATAAGAAGAGCTCAGTCATTGTCCCACTGCCTGGTCTACCTGAGAGATGTTAGGAGTCTGGCTAGTGCAGAAGCCCAAGAAGGTTCAGAGCTACATGGATTCCGAATACACTCTGCAAATAGATCCCACCTATTCAATTTGATCTCCAGCAAACCACAAGAACCAAATCAAAGCTGTTCCTAAAGAATGGTGGAGCGAGCACGCCATGCATTTGAAAAATCCCTCCTTCGTGCTTATTACCTGACAAAAATACTCCCACAAAGAAGCAATTGCCTAATCAGATTAAATCCAAGCAAAAAGATGTCGACCCTGGTCTGCAGCTTATATAAAATTTTTTTAGATATGCAGTCACCCATAATCACCTTTCTGAAGTTTGGGCTTCAGTCAATATACAGTAAGAATCACACAAATCTTCTTAAAGAAATAATCCCAAGAATCGCAGAAACATGGTGGACCATGTTACACGCCATCTAAGAGCAAAATGGATTAACAGCTCTATTTTCACTAATTATTAAAGTGCAGACTCTTCTCTGCTGGTGCACAATTATTACATTCTCTGACATTTCTGCATGGCTTCAGGTATGACAGTAATGGAAGAGGTCTGATTTCTATTACCTTGAACAGCCAAGGGTGATGGGTCACAACTTTTGCAAGCCATTTTAAGATGTATGTATAATTCTGTTAATGCAATGATTTGTAGAACTGGTATCTTAATTTCATGAATTTGTGGATATTCAAGGACAATTAAATATCAGAAAGGAGTCATGTCTGACATATAAAATACATTACATACACATTTGCAGTCAAAACAAACAAAACCAGTGAAGGCTTGCCAGTGAAGGCAAAGTCTCATTAACATTCTCTACTTGGTGAATAATAGAACTGCTATAGATAATGAGTGTTTAGAAACATCACAGAAACCTCAGAAGCTACTGCCCACTTGAATAAATATTCATTCTAATTGCTTCACTCCTTAGGCCATGGTTCAATTTTTAGAAAATGGAGGAATGATTTCTTTAGCTTTTAAAACCTGTGATGTGTCCTACTCTCCAACTGTGATATTTTCAATATGGTGCCTCGGTTGAACCACAACATACACATGAAATGAAGCTCCCTTCTAATGATTATGATTATTTTTGTTATGATCCTCATTTTTATTTCAGCCTCTGGAGTAACAGCCAGTTTCAAGTTGGGCTTAGGTTTCCAAAGCCATTATTTATAGAGTAATAACATAATCACTCGACAGAAACACCTGGAAGATGTTCCCATCTTTCCTTCTCACAAACAAATGAAATGACAACTGAAAACCCTGCTTAGTCCAAAGGCATTATGAAAATGAACTCCCCAGCCAAAGTAACCTCCACTCCCTTCCCAACACCATGCAAATCAGGCCCCAACAACATGTTTTATTACTTTCCTGAGGTCCCGAATCCTCCAAACAAAACAAACAAATAAAAAAAAGTGTTGGCTTAAAGCATTGTCAAGACACAAGTAAGATCAGAGAGCACTGCCTGCCTGTAGAATGCACAATGGGATTTGTCATGGATTTCTACAACCCTTGACCAGGACGTAGATGGAGCCTACATTGGCTGCAACAGGCCAAGTCTGGTATATTACTTCCTACAAGGATGCCCATAGTTTTTATACACCATCTGATCAGTAATCTGTAACTGATATTTTAAAATACAAAAGTAAAATACTTCCTTACCTATCTATGTTCAGGTATGGGAAAAGTGGAAGCCCTACTTAAAGTTGTCAAAGAACTGGAATTTTAGAAAAGGTAAATCAGAACAAAGTAAGTCATATCTAAAATCTAGATTCAGTACAATTTACGGGTATGCCTAGGAATATCATAATTCACTGCTATCATCTTTTTAATCTCTTTTGTCTTTATTAAGATTTTATTTATTTATTTATTTGAGAGAGAAAGAGACAGAGCCTGAGCAGCAGGGAGGAGGCAGAAGGAGAGGGAGAAGCAGACTCCCTGCTGAGCAAGGAGCCTGATCCCAGGACCCGAAGATCATGCCCTAAGCCAAAGGCTAACTGACTGAGCCACCTAGGCACCCCTCTTTTTTGTCTTGAGTACAGTATTTTGAAGAATTACAGGATATTAAATTATGGGAAAGGAAAGAATTCAATAAATTCTTCTCTTCTTTCCTGCCCCAAAGTTTACAGTGTTATTCATAAAAGGCTCTGTTCAATTCTTCATTGTACCACAAAAGCAGTCATTCATAATACATAAATAAATGGGCATGTCTATGTGCCAATAAAACTTTATTTACAAAATCTTTATTACAAAAACAACATTTTTCTGGAGATGGATGGTGGGGATGTTTGCACAGCAATATGAGCATATAACTAATGCCATTCTGCCTTACACTTAAAAATGGTTAAAATAGTCGATTTTGTTATGCATATTTCACCACAATTTTTTTTAAAAACCACAAGATTTTGCCCAGCCCCCTAACTTTTAGATTACAAAAGCCTTTCTGTCTAAAATACTCTGTGATTCATCAAAAACTAATGATGTGTTGGTTAATCGAATTCAGATTTTAAAAATTCAAAAATAAAATAAAATAAAATACTCTGTGATTAAATGGTTTTCCTGAAACTAAAAAGCTTCCAAAACCTGATGCATAAATACTTACTAAGATAAAATTATTCTTCTACCAAAACTTTCTTTAAATATTCTAGAATGTTTAAAAGTGTTTTTAACTCTAGTGTTAAAAGCAAACTAAAGTGGTATTAGTAGATTTTCCCCCATCCTCTAACTTGGGTTGGCATCCACATATTTAGAAGTGTATAAATATATGGCAGCAAGATGGATAACTGCTCCGGAGGAAATGTTTTGACTAATTAAAAGTGCACAAAGGGGCANCCTGCCTCTCTGCCTACTTGTAATCTCTCTCTGTGTGTCAAATAAATAAATAAATAAAATCTTTAAAAAAAAAAAAAAGAATAAAAGTGCACAAAGATAACCTCCTTCACTAGGCAACCTACCGTTTAATAAACTTATAAATGAAAAGGAATACAAAAGGAAAGATCTCATCTGATTATTATCAGGGATCTGGTTTTGCAATGCATCATTTATATATTTCAAATATCCAAGGCACCAGGTAACTGTTCACTCCAATTTTATTCCTAATTATTTTCAATTATTTCTAATTATTTTTTCAATTGTTTTTTAATTATTTCTAGTTTTTTTCAAAACCTGTATTAACAATTGCTTAATGTGATGGTTTTCTTCTTCAAATTTGTATTACCTTCAATGAAATAGATTATTACTTCACACTGACGTTTGCTTAACTTTCAATCCGCCCACATATACTCAGACTAAAAACAAATGCTCTTCTACAAGTTAGGTTTTGGGGGATTTTTGTATGTTTTGTTTTGCTTTTCAGTTTTAATTGTAACCCTGAAGAAAAGTCAACTGGATTCTTTTTCAGTGTAGTCAGGACAAGCTTTTGCACTTCCACACCATGATGAATTTATTATTCATCTGGGACCTTCCTATTAAGCCTTGTCTTCAGCCTGTGAACTTTTCTTTCAGCCTCCAACAAAGGATTTCATTGCTTTTGGAATTGAGGTGTGTCTAAGTTTTTACCTGGGAGCAAAAGTGATGCAAGCGTTTCTGGTAAGACCAATCCTTGGTTTAGGGTGGGGAGGAGCTGCATAACAGACCATCTGTAGACTCCAAAAAGCAGAGACGCTACCGAAGGGCTTTTCTTAGACATCATATGCAGACAGTTGGAAGGACTGAAGCAGCAGCTTCCTTGAATTTGTCCACCAGGGAAGTCAGAGAAAATGACTTGGCTCCTTTTCAGAACACCAGGGGCTCTGGCCATTTTAATGGTAAGTCCATTTTTTTCCCCCCAAATAATTCCAATTTTCCCTGTTTCCTTCCTTGTTTGTTAATACTATATTTGATTGTTGAATCCCTCTTATAAATTCTAAAAGGAGTGAAGTGGGAATAAACATTTTAGAATAAAATTGTAAAGGTTACCAATTTCTGCCTTTTGGTGGTTTTTCAATGTTGTATTTTATGTAGAAAAATAAATCAGACAGAAATAGAATTTGAAAGTTAACATTTAGCATTTTAATTAATGAATTAAATAATCCTGATCTTAGATCTATTATCCACAACACCTTCACTTTCCTCAAAGTAATGCTTTTATCTTTCCAATACACAAACTAAAACACATGAAAGAGACCCAGGTCTATTTTCCAAGGTTACATATCTCTTAAGCATATGGCTAAGAACTGTACATGCCTGGTCTTGATACCTGACATGTTTTTAAAATAGACCGTTGAATTAAAATCAAAGCAATGCTTGACTCTAGAGAAGCTGAAAGGGCTATTAAGAAAACTATGTATCACCATTATGTGCAAATATATCCTGACTTTGGGGGGAAAAGACATATAACATTTTAGAAGTCATTTTTTTTTTCAGGAGAATAATATTTCTCTTGGTTGAGAAAGATTTATATAATGTTACCTAAAAGAGAATTGGGATCTGAAGAGCAAAGCACTAGTCTGGATGTTACAGACTAGTTTGTTCCTTAACTATGTTGTTTTAGTGAAGAAAAAAAAAAGCCACAATTTTATCAGTTACATTAGGATATCAAAATAGTGACATTAGGATATCAAAATAGTGACATATACCATAAATGAATATTTAAAAAAATTCCTAATATTAATTGCCACTTCATAATAAACCAAGTTGGCCTAGGCACCAGTTTCCCTCACCTCCTCATCTTAAAAAATTAAGATGATAATTGTACATCAAGAAGTTGCAGGGAAATATCTCTAAAAATAAAGGTGTCTAAAATTAGAATAGGCAGCCTTCCCTTTCAGGACAATGTCCAAGCAAAAAATTGTTATCTTCCCTTCTGTTAGAGTCTATTGNTTGTGATCTCTCTCTCTCTCTGTCAAATAAATAAATAAAATCTTTAAAAATAAAAAATTAAGATGATAATTGTACATCAAGAAGTTGCAGGGAAATATCTCTAAAAATAAAGGTGTCTAAAATTAGAATAGGCAGCCTTCCCTTTCAGGACAATGTCCAAGCAAAAAATTGTTATCTTCCCTTCTGTTAGAGTCTATTGTTTTTAAGTACCTTTTTTTCTTTCAGATTTTATTTATTTATTTGACAGAGAGAGAGAGAGGGAGTACCCGCAAGCAGAGGGAGAGGGAGAAGCAGGCTCTCTGAGGGAGCCCGATATGAGGCTCAATCCCACGAGCCCAGGATCATGACCTGAGCCGAAGGCAGACGCTTAACCAACTCAGGCACCCCAATGTTAGAGTCTATATTTGCTATAACAATGTAACAAATTATTTTGGTTATCTAATGAGTTTGACCCAAGAATGTCATAAAGAGAAATGAGACAGTTGTATGATGTTCCTACCTTTCCAAATGGTCATTTCTAGACTAAACCTCAGGTAGCTGGATAATCTACATGTTGAAACCACTGACCAACTCAGGAAGCTATGGGAAAGGTGGCAGGGGGTGTCAGAAGTTGTCATAAGAACACAGAATTGGACCACCACCAGCATAGGGGAGCTCTTTTCCCTGCTTTGCCATAAACCATTGTCAAGTACCCTCTGGTTCTTAAATGACAGTAAAATCATCATACTAAGGGGTGTTCCATTCATCTTTATATTCCTAATGTCTCCTATAATATCTCTCTTACAGTGGACACACAATTGTTTGAAAAATAGATAGACGAACATTTAAATGAGGGCTCTAAACTATAACCTCCCAGAATGCCTCTATAAAGCTGGTCATGAAGGAAACTATGAAAAGTAAGACATTTTCTTCCCCTTAGAAAAATTTTACACACACACACACAAGCTATATAAACAACAATGTATCTTCATATGTAATTATTAAATTGAATGGTCTAGACGTGCTCTGTCCAATATGGCAGCCACTGGCCACATGTGGGTAAAAACCACTTAAAATGTGGTTGTCTGAATTGAGATGTGTCCTGGGATCGAGTCTTAAATTGGGCTCCCTGCTCAGTGAGAAGCCTGTTCTCCCTCTCTGCCGCTCCCCCTGCTTATGCTCTCTCTCTGACAAATAAATAAAATGTTTCAAAATAAATAAATAAATAAATATTAGAATATTTAAAATTATATATTTGGCTTGCATTTGTGTTTCTTATATTTCTATCAGACAGTGCTTGTCTATTATTAATGCTGTTAATGGGATGCAGTATCAGTCAAGAGTGAGGTCAGCAAACAATGTTCCATGGACTAGGTCAGATTTGAGCTGTTTTTTGATAAGTATAGATGGGCCAAAGGGGGATATCCTATACCCTCAGTTGTCAGACCAGCATGAGCAAAGGAAAGAGCAATTACAGCATTTACCTAGGGGCAATGGACATACTGGTTTGGCTAGAATGACAGTATGCATTGGACATGAGCTGGAAAGGTAGATGAGGGTCAGATTGAAAAGTACACTCTGTGAAGGCCAATGGAATCTGTTTAGAAGTGGGGAGCCACCCCAAGTTTTGAAATAGTGTGATAAGGGGAAAAATCAAGTTTTTAATAGCATTGTGGAGTGGGAATGCACATCTTTTGTTGTTGAAGGGTGAAGTCTGAAAGTTGGAAGACATATTTGGAGGTGAATTAATTCCACGACCCTATGACCATAGAAGGTTGCCTAGAGAAGTGAGATATGATAGCAAAGTCACAGGCTTCAGTCTATGCTTCTATGATTGACTCACTCCAGGCTTTGTTTCCTCAACTGTTATATGACAATAATCACAGTCCTCTGCCATAGTAAGAATAAAGCAGCAACATGTATGTTGGGGCACCTGGGTGGCTCAGTTGGTGAAACATCTGACTCTTGGTTTCGCTCAGGTCATGATCTCAGGTTCATGAGATCGAGCTCTGCAGCAGGCTCTCCACTCAGCAGGAGGTCTGCTTCTCTCCCTCTCCCTCCGCCCCTCCCCATGCTCCCATTTCCTCTCTCTCTCCCTTTCTCCCTCTCTCTCTCTAAAATAAATAAATAAATCACTTACTAAAAAAAGCAGCAACATGTGCAAACAAGTGCTCTGGAAAATATAAAATGCTTTGTAAGACTCCTATCATTTGCAATGCTTACATTAGTAATACAAGTGATTCTTGATAACTTCTTAAAAATCTGCCTTACTATTTTAAATAACCACCAACACCAGTTTTAATTAGTCAAGAAAGGACCTACATTTTTCTTGAGCAAAAGAGCATATCAAACATATCTTATATTTGTATAATAGTGGGTGTGAGAAAATAACATTTTCAAACTTGGAGCATTACCCAAAATTTCAACTGTCCAGTGTTCTAATTATTTGAGAGGTGAAGGCTTGGGGAACACCTGCCTATAATCAAAGAAATAAATGTAATAGTTATCAGTTTCCTGTGCATGTTTGATCCATTTCACAAATACAAAATAAACATTTTGGGGAAAGATTTATGATTGGAAAATACTTATCTTCAGAGATTTAACCTTTTAAAAATGTCTATCTTCAAAGGAGACCACTGTTTAGTGTTTTATAGTCCACAAAATCTGCAACACAGTTTGTCATATAACACATCTATTAGCATCTGAACAATAAGCTATTTAATTTCATGCCACTATATTATGTAAAAATTTACTCACTGCAAAGCTAATAGCGATGCTGGAAATCCAAAGATTTTTAAAGCAGAAAGTTTTAAAAAAATTAGTAGTGTTGGTGCTGGAAAAAAAGAGAGTAGTTTAAATATCAAGTTCTGCATTAGAAAATGTTCTAAATAGAGCAGAACTATCTTCAACCACCTTCTTTTCTAGAACATACAAAAGCTAAAATTTTAGAAAAATAATTATAAGTAAATGGCCTACATTTTTTCTATTGAAATGTAATTGACATACAACATCCTCTTAGTTTCAGATGTACCTCATAGTGATTCAATATTTTTATGCATTTCAAAATGATCTCTATGATGAGTCGCAGTACCATACAAAGTTGTTACAACATCATCGACTATATTCCTCATTCTGTACATTACATTCCCATGACTTATTCATTTATAACCAGAAGTCTATACGTCTTAATATCCTTCACCTATTTCACCTGTCCCCCAACCCCTCCTCTCTCTGGTAATCAACAGGTTGTTTTCTGTATCTGTAAGTCTCTTTCTGTTTTATTTTGTCTGTTTATTTGTTTTGCTTTTTAGATTCCACATATAAGTGAAATAACATGGTATTTGTCTTTCTCTGTCTGATTTATTTCACTTAGCGTAATACCTTTTAGGTCCATCTATGTTGTCACAGATAGCAAGATTTCATTCTTTTTTATGGCTGAAATCAGGGAGGATGATACCCTTTATATATATGTACATAACAGCCACGTATATATGTATATATCACATCTTCTTTATCCATTTATCTACTGATGGACACTTAGGTTGATTCCATATCTTGGTTATTGTAAATAATGCTGCAATGGTTATAAAGGTGCATTTATCGCTTCGAACTGATGTTTTCATTTTCCTTAGATAAATATACAGAAATGGAATTGCTGGATCATACAGTAGTTCTATTTTTGATTTTTTGAGAAATGTCCACACTGTTTTCCATAGTAGTTGTACCAATTTATATTCCCACCAACATGAGAGTTTCCTTTTCCCCATATCGTTGCCAACTCTTGTCATTTTTTGTCTTTTTGATTACAACCAATGTGATGTGTGAGGTGTGAGATGATATCTCATGCATTTCCCTGACGATTAGTGATGTTGAGCATCTTTTTGTGCCTGTTGGCTATCTGGATGTCTTCTTGGAAAATGTCTATTCAGATCTTCTACGTGTTTTTTAATTGGGTTTTTCTTATATGAAGTTGCATGAGTTCTTTACATATTTTTTTATATTAACCCCTTATTAGATACATGACTTGCAAATGTCTTCCTGCATCCAGTAGGCCGACTTTTGGTTTCATTGGTGGCTTCCTTTGCTGTGCAAAAACTTTTTAGTTTGATGTAGTCCCACTTATTTTGGTTTTTGTTGTCCTGGTCTGAGGAGACTACTCCAAAAAAATATTGCTAACACCAACGTCAAAGAGCTCATTGCCTATGTTTTCTTCTAGGAGTTTTATGTTTTCAGTTCGCACATTCAAGTACTTAATCCATTTGAATTTATTTTTGTATATGATGTAAATTGGTGGTCCAGTTTCATTCTTTTGCATATAGCTGTCCAATTTTCCCCACGTCATTTATGAAAGAGACTGTCTTTTCCACATTGTATATTTTTGCCTCCTTCATTATGGATTAATTGACCATCTATGTGTGGGCTTGTTTCTGGGCTCTATTCTATTCAATTGATCTATGTGTCTGTTTTTATGCTCGTACCATACTATTTACTATAGTTTGGTAATACAGTTTGAAATCAGGGAGTATGATACCTCCAGCTTCGTTTTTCTTTCTCAAGATTGCTTTGGCTATTTGGAGTCTTTTGTGGTTCCATAGAAATTCCAGGATTCTTTGCTCTAGTTCTGTGAAAATGTAATGGCCCAAATTTTTAACAGAGAAGGAAAATCTTTGAGGTATCTTTCCTTCTCTTAATCGAGAATCGATTAATCTATTAAACAATCGATGAAACAATTAAACTTAATCGATTAAGATAAACTTAATCGATGAAACAATCCAGTTTCCAGTACTAATAAATACATGAAAATATGTTTGCCCTTGAACCTCCCCAAAAGCTAAGATTCTACATTCAGAATAAACTTGCCAAGCAATTCTGGCCAGTCCTGACTGACTTGAGCAAATGTCAGGAAAGATATAATTATATCTACTAATTACCACTCCCACTGAAACTGGTTTTCATTTGGAGCCAGAACACTTAGCGTCCCATGTGGTTTCTCATAAACCTCTTAGCCTTTGGCTCTTCCTTTCCAGTTAAGAGTCAATCTGATAGCCTCAGGTAAGGGCTTGTTTTGGGAAGTTCATCACAAGAAAATTATATGGGCAACTGGTTACTATCCATAATTATACTATGAATAATTGAATCCATCTAATATGCACGTTTTTCTTACATGGCCACTGCACAGTTGGCTAGGCTAAACACTGCACAACTCCAAGAGACACATTCACATAAAGTACAATGTGAAGAGTATCCCCTGAAATTGTGCAAGGAGGACCTCACACAATTGTAGAGTGGAACACTGGTTCTTGACTCTTCCTGATGCTCAAGAAAGAGAAAGTTCTTTTTTTAAAAATTCCCAATATCTTTTTTATTAAGTTTTTAATCTTAATTCCAGTATAGCTGACATGCGGTGTTCTATTAGTTTCAATTGTGCCATATATGATTCAACAATTCTACACATTACTCAGTGCTCATCATGATAACTATACACTTTAATCCCCAACACCTATTTCACCCTCCCCCCCCCACCTCCCCTCTGGTAACCATTAGTTTATTCTCTAGAATGAAGGGTCTTAGTTTCTTGGTTTCTTTCTCTCTCTCTCCCTCTTTCTCTTCTCCTTTGCTCATTTGTTTATTAAGAGAAACTTCTTATGTGTCTTGTGAATAATAATAATAAAAGGTCACTTCATAGTAAAGTGATTCTTTCACACTTTTTTTAAAAATTTGATGACAGTGCTTGCTTTGGAAGCACATGCATTAAAGTTTGGTAACAGAAGTGATTAACCCTTGGTAAGCACTTACCATGGACTAGTGCTCACCTATATATGCTTTAGACCTACTAATTCATTTAATCCTCCAATAAATATATAAAGTAAGTAGAATTATTATCCCTATTTTAAGATGAGGAAATTGAAAGATTAAGTAATGTTCCCAGGTTATACAACCAGTAAATGTTGAGATTGGGGTTTAAATTCAAGATTCAAGATCTGGTGTCCAATTTCATATTACTATACTTGACTATTTCCTATACAGCATTTAAAATAAGCATTTGAGAATATCCAATTTGTTGAGAATATCTAGTATTTGTTTTTCTTAGCATCTCTATCATGATACGAGGCTTAACTTTCTAAATTAATTGAGTTTACTCTTAAATCAGTTATTAAAAATTAAATTGTCCAAAATTAAATAGTAATTTCTAAGTAATTAAACATATATCATTTTTGCTCAATTAAGGGATTTGTCCCGACAAATACAAAGCTTATTAGAATGTTTTGGGGGGTTTATACTTTAAGTTTAAAGGTCTATAAATATATATGTATTTGTATATATATAGAGAGAGACTACAAACACATACATATATGCTGTGAGATATCATAAAAGGCAAACTGCTCATATTTTCTTAATTGTACATATGAAATGTATTCATCAAATAGGTATTGAATGACTTCTATGATTGAACTCATTAATAATCATTGTATCTAACCAATTATAAAAATAATATTACCGGCTTATATATATTATGTTTCCCCCCCAAAATTAAACAAAAATCATGTTTAAAACATATCATGATTTCTTTTCTTTTTTTNTGTTTCCCCCCCAAAATTAAACAAAAATCATGTTTAAAACATATCATGATTTCTTTTCTTTTCTTTTTTTTTTTATTTTTTTAAAGATTTTATTTATCCATTTGACAGAGAGAGATTACAAGTAGGCAGAGAGAGAGAGGAGGAAGCAGGCTCCCTGCTGAGCAGAGAGCCCGATGCGGGCNAGCCCGATGCGGGCCTCGATCCCAGGACCCTGAGATCATGACCTGAGCCGAAGGCAGAGGCTTTAACCCACTGAGCCACCCAGGCGCCCATATCATGATTTCTTTGAATCACCTAATTCATTTGACAAATTTCTCAGAGGAGAGTGGATGTGATTTACTCCTATCCCATTCTAGAGATGAGAGAGAGCTACCCTAAGCCAGCCAGGACTACCTCCCTGGATCTAATGCATAGTTTAACAGTCTATGTTACATAGTTCAACAGTCCCTTCCCACACAAAAGTTTGAAGTAACTCTAAACAAATGCTTGGCCAAACTCAGGAAATAGCAGTTGTTATTATAAATGACTTTAAAAAAACTGGTCACCCATATGCTCAAAATGTATTTATTATATACCTATTATATTCAATAGAAAGCATAATGCTATAATTATGTACATTTAATTAGCAAATAGGGCATACAGATATTAAATTACTTTATTCCATGTGTTATTTTATTAATTTAATAACCTGATTTGCTTTTAATAAAATATTTCTAATTCTTATCTATACCAGAGTATTTAGGTCATATCAATGCTTTAAAAATCATATAACTAAAATTATCAAAATAACCAGGAGACCAGAGGAAGAAAAAAAAGTACAGGAATTCTCAAGATAAGGAGTGTTTTCTCCACATTTGTATTTCCAATCAAGGCTATCAGAAAAGACAACTTAGTTGATTTATACTGTCAGCAAACTATTGAAATATTTATTAAGTACTCAAAATAAGTATATTAAAATAACTAAACAACTAAGTAACTAAGATAAGTATTAATTATCTAAAATAATAAAGTTTTTTAAAAAAACACCATTCTAAATAATATAAGGCTATGATTATATTTCTAAATATTTAAAAAATATTATAATATTTCAGAAGTGTTTCTTATTAACTATCCCATATTCCTAGAAGCACAATAACCATCACACTGCATGATATTCCCTAAAATTAGAGAACATTCTTGGTGGTCTGACTTTAAAAGAGAGGATAAGAAAGAGTGAAGGTCTGACTGAATAATTTCTAAGGGCTCTGATTCAGTGAAAAGATGGAACAAATAAGAAACAACAGTTTCCAATGTTCATTCTCCATAGTTTAGAGTTTGTCCTTTCTTTGCTTCCCAGGAAAACAGAAATTATCCCTTAATGTCTATTAGAAGAATCCTTCTCTGTGGGGCCAGTGCAAACATGATTCATATTTTCTGGATGACTCTTTCCAGTTTTCCTGTAAAGGGAAGGGTGCCTGGCCCAACCCTCCCCTCACATGTAGCTGAATCGTCCTTATGAACTGAGAAATTAGTGCAATTACAACAGTGCTCGCATCTTCTCTCCCAAGTACCTCGTGAAAATGTTTAATAAAGAGAAGCAAAACTGTAAAATCACTTTGAGACATGTTAAAACCATATACAATAGTCCCTTTTCACGACAATTTTCAGACCCTTTGAAATAAGGATTTCAATGAAATTTTTAGAATGCAAGGGTCCTGGCATCCTACGTCTGTTGTAGTTACTTCTTTGGTTCAGAGTTCCACCTGCCTCTTTATTATAGCCTTCCAAAGAAAACAATGTAATAAATCTACATGTTTCAGCAGTAACCTCCACCGTTGCCAGGAAGAAATTAAATTGACTATCATATGACTTTCTTTCTACCACTAGTTTTTTCTACTTATTTATGCCAACTTTGACTAAAATCTAGTCTAATGATGTATACTTGGAGTCAGGCTGCAGAGGTTCAAATCCTGGCTCAACTAGAGATGTTGGGGGAGACAAAGTTCTCACTGTCTCCTGGTTCCATTTCTTCATCCATAAAATAGACTAAGAATAATAGTATCTCCATCAAATGGCTACTATAAGTATTAAATGAGATAATAAACATAAAGATCTATAAATTGCAACTGACACAAAAACCATAATAAACTTTAACTACTAATATTACTCTAATTCTTTTTCTTCTGATTTAGTTTTCACAACGTTTTCCCTACTAGATTCTCTTCACATCAGATAAGCAGCAGGTCAGCAAATATTTGTTAAATATCTACTGAGGAAAAAGTCATGACAATTGCAAGAATAAAATAACAGAAACACTGATCTGGAAAGTTAATGATTCTCTTGGCTTCACATCATAATGTACATAAAACAAAGAGAAATAGTAAATCATGGCAAACCCTTATGGGTTAAACTGCATGGTACAAAATATGTGTTGAAAAAACTCAGAAAGAAGACATCAGTAATCACCATCATTTGTGGCAATTGTTGGAACTTGAACTGATCATTACTAGTTAGAATGGCTAAAATGAAAGTGACAAGAAATAAAAAGTGTTGGCAAAGATGCAGGGGGAAAAACCCTTGTACACTGTTGGTGGGAATTGAAATTGGTATAGCCTCTGTGGCAAACAGTATGGAGATTCTTTCCTCAAAAAATTAAAAATAGAATTACCATATGATCCAATAATCCCATTATTGGGTATTTACCCAAAGAAAACAAAGCACCATATCACAAAGATATATACATCCCTATACTTATTTCAGCATTATTTATAATAGCCAAGATATGGAAGCAACCTAAGTGTCCATTAACAGATGAATGGATAAGGAAGCTATAGTGGGGGGTGCCTGGGTGGCTCAGTGGGTTAAGCCTCTGCCTTTGGCTCAGGTCATGATCTCAGGGTCCTGGGACTGAGCCCTGCATCAGGTGCTCCACTAAGCGGAGGGCCTGCTTCCCCCGTCTCTCTCTGCCTGCCTATCTGCCTACTTGTGATCTCTCCTTGTGTCAACTAAATAAATAAAAATCTTGGAAAAAAAAAAAAAGGAAGCTATAGTGGAATATTATGCATCCATTAAAAAGGCTGAGATCATGCCATCTGAGACCATATGGATGGACCTAGAGGGTATTATGCTAAATGAAATAAGTCATACTGAGAAAACCCAATACTATACGATTCCACTTATAAATGGAATCCAAAAGAAAAAGGAAAGAAAGGAGAGGAGAGGAGAGAGAGGGGAAGGGAGCTGCTGTACCGTACATCCGNAGGAAAGGAAACGACAAACAAAAAGTAGACTCAGACCTATCAATACATAGAACAAACTGATGGTTGCCAGAGGGTAGAATGGGGGGGGGGTTTGAGCAAAATGAGTGAAGGGGGTGGTGGAAGATACAGGCTTCCAGGTATGGAATGAATAATTCACAGGAATAGAAGGCACAGCAAAATGAATAGTCAGTAATATTGTAATAGTGATGTAACAAGACACATAGAAGCTATACTTGTGGTGAACATAGCATAATGTATACTTGTCAAATCACTAAGTTTTACACCTGAAACTAATATAACATTGTGTATCAACTATACTCAAGTTAAAAAAAATGAATTCTGGGTAGAAAACAAGATGGAAAGCAACACAAATGAAGATCCCATATGTTCTTGAAAAAGTAAAGATCCTAGACTGTCTGACTTCATTATATCCTCATTTAATTTTTTCAGATCAGTGTGAAAATTAAGCTCAACATTTAAGGTGAAATAACAAGGCAGGGATTACCAGGTCCATGTCCCACATAAATAGTACTTGTGATTGGAATAGCATATCCCCAAATTTTATGTTCCACTCTCTAACCCTGACTAGTTCTATTCCATCCTTTCCATTGTCATACAACAAAGAAACTGCAGCTAAAACCTGATCACAATGATGCTCACCACTGTTTCCCAAAGCAGTATCTCCCATTGTTCTTAGAAAGTCTTTATAGAACAGTCAAGTAAAATATGTCTGGTTGTTGCAACTGGCTGTTAGGCACAGTTTTTGCATAAATCAGTAGATTCTTTTGTATACCATTAAAATTCTGTAGTCAGATTAAAAAACCAGAACTTGTTTATACTGAGAATATTTTCTTTTTCCTGAAAGGATTTTACCCTTTGAATACTGCGTCTCCAAATCCACTTCTTTTGAAATAGAAACAAGCTACAGTATGAACAGGATTATCTTATGCAATGATTTATTTGAAGAATTCACATTTAACTTGACTTTATTTAAATATCTACAGGTGCTCATATTGGTTCATGGAGAACTGCGAATAGAGGTAAAGTATGAAAAAGTTTTTTGTAACTAAAATAATAGTTTAGTTCAAAAAATTAAAATTGTATTGGGGAAAAATAAATATTTCCTTAATGTTTAAAACTATCAAAAAATTGTGAAAATAAAATTAAAACTAATCCAATTTTAAGTGCCAAAAATGTATAAATGTCATTATTGTACTTTATCTCATGCATTCTTTCTTCTTATTTTAAACAAATCAACAGATTTTTATTAAACCGGTCCTTGGTGTCCAGAGCAGTGAGATATTGTGGAATTTATAAAGGAAGTATAAAATATGATTCAATGCCAATATAAAAATCATGTGATTCTGTAATTGTTTTAGATATTTAATGTTCATTCTTTGCTTGACCAAGTGTGAGGTCAAGCAAAGTAGATATTCAACAGTTCTAGATACCATGAAACACAGGGGGGTCCTCAACCTAGGTGTTGATAAGCAATACTCAAAGCAAAAATTTTCAACAATGTGCATAATAAAATGGGATGCCTTTTCACATAAGACAAAGGGTCAATACGGAGAAGATACTGCACTACAAGGCAAAAGGAGATACAAACGTGAATGGGTGAAATTTGCGAAACCCTGCAGAGAAAGAGAAGACAACTCGAAAAGAAATCCAATTGCCAAAGTAAGTCATATCGACAGGGACAATGTGAGGTTTGAATAAATGTAATTGATGTAAATTAAAATGATACGGCGACTCCATTTATCAAAATGCAGACTGGGGAGTCCACAGAACAAATAACCTGGTATTTTCAACCAAAAAAAAAAAAAATACAATAACAATAATATAAAGTGAGATGAAGGAACTATGGCTTCTAGAGTGATAAAAAATAATTAATAGACAGGTGGACCAACTTCAATGAATATGCCTTATTTAGATCTGGATTCTAGCAAACAAATAGAAAAAAATATAAGGATAAGACAATAAGATAAAATGGCTGGGGGTCCATGTATTCATAATAAGATTAAGACTGGGTGATGAGATATATCAGGTTCATTATACTAATCTAACTTTATATATATTTGAAATTTTCCATATTAAAAAGCTTGCAAATTATAATAATAAAAAATAAAATAATAAATAATAAGCAATTTATTTTAATAAATATGTTTAACACTTACTGTATAGTCCCCTTCCCCTTTTTCTCTCCAGCTCCCCCCATTTAAACTAAAATAAATGTTTTTTTTTTTAAGATTTTTATTTATTTAATTGACAGAGAGATAGCGAGAGAGGGAACACAAACAGGAGGAGGGGGGGAGAGAGAAGCAGGCTTCCTGCTGAGCATGGAGCCCAATGAGGGACTAGATCCCAAGACCCTGGAATCATCACCTGAGCCAAAGGCAGACACTTAATGACTGAGTCACCCAGGCACCCTAAAATAAATATCTTTTTTAAAGAAAATGTTCTCTGTTAAGGAAAGGAGCATTCAGAAATAGTCTTTTCAATACTAAGCATCCATGACTTTCTCTTGACCTTTTAACATCACCATGGTGGCCACAATCTGAGCAAACATTCTAGAGCCAAAATGATTAATGCATATTGGTTCATGCTTGTCAACAGAAGCAACAGTTTGAAATATTTCATATTCCCAGTATTCATCAAGGCAAAAAGTAACCATCACAGTGTCAGAAAGAGTGAACAAAATAAACAGAAGACTTAAGACTATGAAGGTGGAGAAAAGAGGAAGGAAAAGGTTTGACTGATGATCACATTCATATTTTGGGTATTTGGGTCTGCAGATTACTTCAGATTTCCAAGCAACCCAGAAAATTACCTACCGAATTTCTGGAATGGGAATTGATCAACCCCCTTTTGGAATCTTTGTTGTTGACAAAAACACTGGAGAAATTAACATAACAGCCATAGTTGATCGTGAGGAAACTCCAAGCTTCCTGGTAAGTTTGTGTCCTCAATCTTGGGCATCCTTCCGTTCATGCCTGGTGGCTTTAGAATGTCATACTCTTCTACTGGTTAATTTAGAATAGAGATCAGTGCATGAAAAATTCCACCAACAAATAACCGTGTTTGTCCCTCTTATAAAGAGCCTCTACTTACGGTTGTGCCCCTGAAAGAATATTCTAGGAATTGCATGAGTAGGCATTGAAATCCAACATGCATCCTGCAAAGAGCTTCACCCTCTTTGTACCATATGACAGTACCAGCCTGGAAGAAGGGGCAGCTTGCCTAACTGGCCTGCCCACTGTGGGCACCTTTACTTCCTTTGTCTACTTTTTGGGGAGACATTTTTCTTCTGTGCACAAAAGGTCTGTACATGCTAGTAGAGGCTTTATTTCTACAAGTTTTAGTCGTATGCAAACTGAGTTTGTAGAGCGATAAGTAACATTTCCCTCTTTTTTCTAGATCACGTGTCACGCTCTAAATGCCCTAGGACAAGATGTAGAGAAACCACTTATATTAACGGTTAAAATTTTAGATGTCAATGACAATCCTCCAGTATTTTCACAAAGTATATTCATGGGAGAAATTGAAGAAAATAGTGCTTCAAGTAAGTCTTTTACAGTATCTACCACTTCTAATTTTTTTTTAATTTTAAAATACAGGAATCACTATAGCATATCATTTTTATGAGCTAATTTATTCTCCTAGTTTTATCCATAGTTTTGCAGAAAAAATCATCCAAATAACCTGGGTCTTCCTTTCTAATATCTGTAGTTGAGCTAATTAACCACTGTCATTTTATTTCTAGGTCATGGTCCTGTTATCATATAGTTATCTTAGTTACACAGTTTTATATATTGATAACTATAGTTATCAATAGTACCTTACTCTCTCTATATAAGTCACACGAGTGCCTGGTAGTCATAAAGCTAAAGGGTGGCCTTAGGTAGCCTGGATGCATCAGCTAGACTTTTTAGATTATAAAGGACAGAGACACACTAAATTACTTGGATCATCTGGGGAAAGGGGAGAATGACAATGCCATCCATCAAGGAAAGAAATAAAGACAGAAAATAGTCTCAACTCCAAAGAAGCCAAGGCCTAAGGACAACAGGAAGATTTTTACAGAAGGCAGCACAGTTCCACTTGATTAAGAAAGACAGTAAGAGACACTGCAAATGACATTTAATTTGTTTTTGAGCACACAGAGTTAAGATTTTAGAAAACAAAGGTCAATTTGAAATTGTGTTGAATATTTAACGTGAAAAGAATGTCAATTCTTACATTTTCTTTAATGAGCTTCTTCTGTATTTCTAGACTCACTGGTGATGATATTAAATGCCACGGACGCAGATGAACCAAACCACTTGAACTCTAAAATTGCCTTCAAAATTGTCTCTCAGGAACCTGCAGGCACACCCATGTTCCTCCTTAGCAGACACACTGGGGAAGTCCGTACTTTAACCAATTCTCTTGATCGAGAGGTAAAGCAAAGCATTTGGGAACATTCAACAAGAAAAGATTTGATTGTAAGAAAGCCTAGAGAGGTGACCCCATTTAAGAATGAAAGGAGAAAGGAAAAGAGGTTCTCCATACTCAACTGGGCCAATCTAGGGAAATTGTTTGCATTTCAATATGATTCTGGTCGGGTGAGATGTGTACCTAAGAGCTGTACAATCAATTGTACTCTAAACAAACACGTATCAGCGTATCGGTGGGAGGTCAAGTGGAGAGTAAGAGAAGGCATGGAGGCATACATGGACAAAGTCTGAACTGTGACTAAGTCCTTATACAGTGGAGAAAAAAGAAATTTCTCAGATAACAGAAGAAATTTCTTCCTGGAATAAATCCTTCTCTGATGTTACATTTTTTTTCTACCGACTAGTTTTAATTTTACCCCTGCTTCCAGAACACGAAAGAATCCTCTCTCTCTTCCCTATCATCCTACCACTACAACTACCATCACCACCACCACTGCCATCCCTATCACCATACAATATCCTGTCAGACTTTATATTGCTTATACAAATGATTCTCAAATTAGACCAACAGGAAAGCTCTAAAAGTGAACTTCCCTCAAATAAGCATCCCATCATCGTCACTGCCTGTTTTTGCTCCAAGTGTAACTTTCTTGCCCTAAGAAGCTCACAAAGAGAAACCTGGTGTTTTTGCTCCAAGTGTAACTTTCTTGCCCTAAGAAGCTCACAAAGAGAAACCTTTGTGAAACCCATAAAAACTTGTCCATATATCCAGGGCCCCACAAGCCCCCTCTATGCTGGACAATGAACAACTCATGGGATCCTTCTAGACAATAAACCAAGAGCTTGAATATTTTCATCTCTTTACCCATAGGAAGCAGGTAGTTTTTATTTGTGTTCTTAGCACTGGAGATTATTTTTCTTTGTTTTTCTCCAAATTTAGCAAGTTAGCAGCTATCGTCTGGTGGTGAGTGGTGCCGACAAAGACGGAGAAGGACTGTCAACTCAATGTGAATGTAGTATCAAAGTGAAAGATGTTAATGATAATTTCCCAATGTTCAGAGAATCTCAGGTACACCTCGTCCTCCTTGAAGTATAATGAGATATATATATATATATATATATATATATATATATATATTTAGTTTATATTTTGCCATTCTAATTCAGTATTCATCTGCTTTCTGGCTTCTATTTAAGTTCTCTGCACTTTTCTTTAAAATAAGCTTTTGTAAAATGTAAGAATTTAGTAACCAGCAAGAGGCAACACATAATTTGAGAATTAACGATTAATTCTATTCAGAATAAATATAATCTCTTTAGATAAAACCTGACAATAACTCTTAAATTCTGCTTCTCTCCTTTTTAGTATTCAGCACGTATAGAGGAAAATACTTTAAGTTCTGAGTTGCTTCGATTTCAAGTTATAGATTGGGACGAAGAATTCACAGATAATTGGCTTGCAGTGTATTTCTTTACCTCTGGAAATGAAGGGAATTGGTTTGAAATACAAACTGATCCCAGAACTAATGAAGGCATCCTGAAGGTGGTTAAGGTAGGGCCTATTTCCCTGCTATGGTAAAAATATTTCCTATTAGCCCAACTATCATTTCTACAGATAGATTTTATTCACTTATTAATAATAATACCTCTTCTTTATAGGAAACTTAGAAAACACATAAAAGTAGAAAGAATTTTTTAAGGACACACACATAGCCCCACTAGCTAAGGACAGCTTTTTTTAAACATGTTGATTTATTTCCTTCCAAGCTACCATACTTTCTATAGTAAACACAAATATACTAATACACATATATTTATAGGTGTGCTTGCTTAATGCACAAGAATGTAAAACACATTTCTTGACTTGATCTCATTTACTCTCTACAACTGAAGATATGAAAAGACAAGAATACATGATATTGTGGCTTATAAATTTGTGACCTTGCTTTAAGTGGATTAGTTACAGTCATAGGAGAGGAAAAATGCAAGTTTTTAGAAAATGGGACGATTCAATTAAATCTGCAATATAAAAAACAGCAATTGAGTTAAACTTCCATTTAACATGCTTGGCTAAAACAGACACTCCCCCCGCCCACACACATACAGAATCCAGTCTGGAATAACATAAGGGTATTTCTGCCTGGACACTATATAGACGAGAAAAAAATAACCGCTATTTGAAGACATTCCTTGGCACATATTGAACTATACAGGACTTTCTTTCTTTACTTCCTTGAGTCGAGGAGAGTGACAGACCCATGTTATCCCCTTAACAAGGAAACTGCTGGAATCCCCGATTGCTGGAAGCTGTGCAAGCAGTCCCTATTACTCTGCTTTTCAGACAGAGGGCTATAACCATCACTTGGAAGAGTGTGTTATAAACTCCCAGCAATCCCTGAAAATGAGGTCTTCCCTCTCTCCTGTCTTGGTGTCACCTAGTCTTCCAAACTAGCAACCTGGGCCTTATCATCCAATCATGACATTTCCTCACAACAAACAGCCCGTCATCCAATTCTGCCCTGGAAATTGCCCTTCAAGTCTGGCTCTGGTCTTCCTTCCTATGGCCTGTGATCTACCGGGCCTTGCCTCCTGCTCCTCGATGACTCTTAACCTTCCTGATGGATGTCCTTACCTCCTATTTCTACTTCCCTTCATCCTCTTACTGCCACCAGTCTACTGCCACGTTTTTCTTAAAACCAATGTGAATTACTCTGTTCTTTAAAACCTTCCCTTGTTCTCCATTGGCTGTGAAAGTGGCCCTCCACTCTTATTGCTCATTTGCATCACCAGCGGGAATGTAGGAATGATTGCTTCAATTGGTCTCTGAGGAGGCCCAGGCAGTGGCAGGTCTCAATGGCTCCATAGAGAACTCTAATTGCAGCCAGACTGATGACCAGCTGCTGGCCTTGAAGATGACCTTCAGCCTCCTCAGAACTGTAGACAAGGTGTCTCACCATCTGCAGCCAGTTCCCTGTCACCTTCTGTAACTCTGCGCATTTGCAAATGTTTCACCTCCGCCCAAAAAACTCCTCCTCAACCTTCAACACTCAACTCCCTTGAAACCTCTCAGAAGGTTTTCTGTCTCCAGTAGAAGCCTTGACTCATTTTTGCACATAGACTCTATAATTTCTTCTGTCACTTACCCCTTGTATCATAATTACCTATTTATACTTTCTTTTCCACTTACTCTTTCTCTTCCATGCCACTGGGGAATGCTGGAGCTCACAAAACTAGTCATTGCAAATTTTAAAACTCAAATCCAGATCTCTTACCTTAATTATTTTCAGTAATGTACAAATGTAACCCAAACGAACATTTCCTTATCTCATCACACTCAAAAAAAATATATTAGTGAAAGGAAAAACCTCTCCTGGGATTCCTCAGGCCTTGATTTGGGCCACCTCAGTGAAAGGGTCAAACAAATAGTAATCATACAAGACCATCTGAAAATGGCTCTACAAAGAGTTGGTGGGCCACCCACCCACTGCTTTGCAGAGGCATATTTGCCAACCAAATTTATTATGGTAGTTTGCCTTTGGCACCTAGGAATTTCCAATTAGGAAACACACTATTACACATCAATACAGTAGCTATTCTGGAAATGGCCATAACAGCCATTGATAGAAATGTATTATGGGACTAAATTTGTGCAGTTCTCAGAACGATCTGATGAGATGAAGTTCTGTGGTTTTTTTCGAAATGAAAATTTGAGAATCAGAGTAATTAAGTATTGTGCCATGAGTCACACTGCTATTAGGCAGCAGAACCAGTATTCAAGCCATGCTACCATAGCAAATTTGGGATTCCTTTCATTGTACCACACAGCCTAAAGAAACTATAAAGATGTTCTAGTAGTCTAAAAAGAGGTCTGCCGTTTTGTAAATACTGGTTACCAAGCTGAGGTCTTGAATTAAGAATTTCAATGGTTTCTCCATCAACATCGTAATTACCTATTTATACTTTCTCTTCCATGCTACTGGGGAATGCTGGAGCTCACAAAACTAGTCATTGCAAGTTTAAACATTATAATGATTTCTAAAGCTGTTTTGCTATATAGAAATAAAAGGGCCATTCATAGCATGAGACATAGAGTTCTCTTGTCCCGTTCTGGGTTTGCTGGATTGTATCCCTGTGATACTTCTTTCCTTCTAATTTTTTTTTTCACTCTAGGCTCTAGATTATGAACAACTACAAAATGTACAGCTTGGTATTGCTGTCAAAAACAAAGCTGAATTTCACCAATCAATAATTTCTCAATATCGAGTGCAGTCAACCCCAGTTACAATCCAAATAATCAACGTGAAAGAAGGAATTGCATTCCGTCCTGCTTCCAAGACATTTACTGTGCAGAAAGGCATAAGTAGTAAAAAACTGGTCAATTATGTTCTGGGAACGTATCAAGCCATTGATGAGGACACTAACAAAGCTGCCTCATATGTCAAGTAAGACTGTTTTTACATTATTACTTGATGTGGTTTTAATTTATAAGCTACTACAAAATAATACCTAAACTTTTATATGCCAAGAATACAAAGAGACACAAAGTGGCCAACTCAAGGAAATGGCTAACTCAAAAAGAGACTGAGTCAAACTATTGGAACATCCTGGGCTATGAGCAAAGACAACATAAGCATAAGTTAAAGTGTAAACTAAGAGCCTATGGAGAGGAATCAGAAAAAGATCTCACAGAAACTTTCAGTTGAGTTTAAAATGAGTAGTTCACCAGAAGACCATGGTGCAATCAGATAAAACAGCACATACAAAACATATATGCCCCAAGTATAAGAACACCAGGCAAAGTAGATGCTGTAAGAGCAAGAAAGCGATTATTTTATTGCACAGAGTAGAAAATTGAAAAATCAGGCTAATACTTAGGGATTATGAAATACTGCTTGTCCGTGCTAATATGCTAAGTTTCTGCCACTGTTTATAAAAGCGTATTTCCATGTCTTAAATTAAGTATAAATACATTAAAAACAAAATGAGTTATTTTTGTTAAGTAGGTAAACATTCCATATTTGAAAGAAAACTATTTTTTTTTCTGTCATAAAACAGGTATATCATGGGACGTAATGATGGTGGTTTACTATTCATTGATTCAAAAACTGCTCAAATCAAATTTGTCAAAAACATTGATCAGGATTCTACTTTCATAGTTAACAAGACAATCACAGCTGAGGTTCTGGCCATAGATGGTAAGAGAAATAACTCAAAATGGGGCGCCTGGCTGGCTCACTCAGTAGAACATGTAACTCTTGATCTTAGGGTCGTGAGTCTGAGGCCCACATGGGGTACAGAGATTACTTAAAAAATGAAAATCTTTTAAAAAGTATATTTCAATCGTTTTTAGAGAAATGTTACTCCAATTAGCATTTCTTTATGAATAGATGATTCTGATTAATTAACATATTACCTTTATCACTACATAAAGTTATTTATCTTAGGAGCCTTGGGTCTCAAATCTGAGGCAGCTGAATCCAGAAGACTGAGCATTCCAACTTCTCAATGGAGTTTGTAGAACCAGTGAATTCTGTGTTCAGTCCCTATGGTCTGCTGTGTTGAGGCAGAAATTTTGAGACCCACAGGAATTTCTGGGTTTGAGAGGATGGATAAAAATTAATACAGAAGACCTGTTAGGAAAGCTTAACTCAAATGTGAGGTGCCTTTGTAAATTACTTATAAAGTGAGTCACTTACAGAGACCTCATGTGACCAGATCATTGAACAATAAAATCTTCTGGAATATTTTAAAGATAATATTCACTGGGTGTTTTGTGTTTCATCAAGTATAAATTAATTTATGCTCAGGCAATGAGCAAACATAAAAAAATAAGACAAAAGAATAAACACCAAAAATCATATCACCTAAGAAAAGAGCAAAAAGCACTAAGGGAAACAACAGAAATTATTCATAATCCCACAACAGAGAAATTTTTACGTTATTGCTTTATTTTTTTTTATTATCAACATTGAAAAAATATTCTTCAATAAGCTTTAGTATCTTGGATAGTAAAAATAAATCATTGTTTATTCCAAATACTTTGGCTCAAGCCTTAGCAGCAGAAATCTTCCACACAGTGCTGGGTTCATGCAGTAGGATACATTTAAGAAAACTATTGTTTTTATGTTGATCTCATTTGTAATCAGTGAATTCATCACCTTACAGGTCTTGGTTCCAACGATATTAAGTTAATAGCCAATGGTACTAGAGACACCAGCCAAGTTAATAAATTTAAGTTTGCTTTTTACAAGATGTGGAAACTAAATGACATGTTTTTACTTGTAAGAATAACGAATATAATTTCTCATGAGAAGACATACTAAGTTGGCTGCATGCAAGTGACATTTAAAACGTTTTTTGGGGTACAACATATTCTGTATATTTTTTTAACTCTAAAATGTTATTCTTACAGAAAACACAGGTAAAACAACTACAGGCACCATATATGTTAAGGTACCTGATTTTAATGAAAATTGTCCAACAATCGTCCTTGAAAAGAAAACAATTTGTAGTTCACAACCTTCGGTGGTTGTCTCAGCGAGAGCACTAGACAATAAGTATACTGGCCCCTACACATTTTCTCTGGAGGAGCAACCGCTAAAATTGCCAGTTGTGTGGAGTATCACAACACTCAATGGTGAGTAATAGTAAACATGCTTCTGTAAATGAAAAAGTTGCTGATTCTTTATATTTCCAGAGGGATGAAAGAGCTCATTTGGGAGCCAGTCTTTTCCAAGAATAATTGAAAAAATTCTTTGCCATGAAGATGTGGTCCCAGATTCATGAACTTCTTCTCTCTTCAAAAGAGAAGAGGAATGATATATGTTCATGCTATTTAATATTTTGTTTTTTATACGCAATCTAATTGTTTTATATTTTTAATGTCTTATTTCTACCTCCAAATACACCATAAAAAGAATAGTCAGCCATCAGTTTTATTGCAGAGCTGTTTAAATTTCTAAATACACAAACTTTTCCTAACTAGGCAGACTGTGAACAGACGTGAAAGGACAGGAGGGGTCGCCCGTTCAAGGCTCATAGGAAGTGCTACTTAGTCTGTCAATAGTTAGGAATCTTGACAGCATGGCGGACTGAAATTCCCATTAGCCCATTAGCCAGTGGGAAAGAGTTCATCCATCCTTCCTTTTCTTCTCACTTCTTTCATGCTAATTTTATATTTTTTATGTTTTCTAGGAGTCTCCTAGAAATACCCATTGGACTTAATAAGAATCTTCTCACTTTTCTCTAGCTCTTTGCTGAACCAATCTTGATTCCCTCCATGAATGTGCTTTATGGTTCTCTAGTCATGGGTATCAGCCATTGCTAGAGTCACCAAAGGGTCACTGTTCTCCATGGCCTTCCTTCCTAGGGCCTTACTGATCTAGGTGTAAGTCCCTAGTTCCATAGTATTCATGTAGCTTTGGGCTCCAAATGGGTTTACCAGCACATGGCCAATGAAAAGCCTGCAAAAGAAACATCAGAGAGAGGGAGGATCCAGCACTGGACACAGCTTCTTGAGTGAGTCTGGACAAGGCAACAGCAGTTGGACTGAGTGGATCAGGCATAACATCAAAGGGCATAGTAGGGTTAAGAGTGATTCAGTTGACACAACTCTGCAGCTTACAAGAGCTGCTAATGGAGCCCACTTAGAAAGGGAGGGACAACGTAGCAATGGAGAATGGAGAAGGATCAATGTTCATGAGTCAGCTGACAACAGGCCCTCACCTCAGAACATCCTATACAACTGGCATTTGGACACACAATGAAAACTACCAGGAACAGCTGAAGTAGTGGAAGCCAAAGCAGAAACTCGGTCTTGATAAGTCAGGCACAAAAACATAGACTGAGAGGGAAGGCATACATCCAGAGGGCCACACAAGAGTTCAGGACGTTGGTGCAGACATACAGGAGACTGGTTAAGCCCCAGGGGAGGGGGCTTGATATTGAAATGTTACCTGCTTCCCATCATCTTTCAGGGGGAAAATCAGGGTAGGACTGAGTCTTCATGGGAAGCAATAACAGGCCCATCTGGGGCAGAAAGAAGGACAAGGAGGCAGGGCGGCCCGATTTACCCAGCAGAACCCCTTATCATTCTTCGAACTGCTCCAGCCTCACCTTACTATCAGCCTCCCTATTTGTGACAACGATGTCTAAGGCAACCCTGGATCTGTTAACAAAAATAGGTAGTTTTAGGATCAAAAGATGCCTGTCCTGCTGTTGATTTGTGTGATTGTCTTCAGCTACTTCCGCACTCCTCAATGCCCAGCGACCGCTGTCTCCTGGAACGCACAGTATCTCCCTCACGGTCACCGACAGTCAGGACAGACAGTGCGAGACACCAGAGAGCCTGACTCTGGAAGTCTGCCAGTGTGACAACAGGGACACCTGTAGAACTGCTGATGACAACAAAGACCCTGGACGTATAGGTGGAAATAGAACATCAGGGAGCCTGGGGCCTGCCGCCATTGGTCTGCTACTCCTTGGTCTTTTGCTGTTGCTGTGTGAGTATGCCAAAGCTAACTTCTGTTTTTGATAGGGAATCAGCCTTTGCACATTCCCTTCAATAGGGAATCAGGCCTTCAGGCTGCATGGTCAATACCGTCTTTGCAATGTACAACCATTCCTTAATGGTGTCACGGGCAAAGATGGGGGTAACATTTTCAGGAAGAACCGGAAATGTTGAAAGTTAACATGACACCTGCCAATAATCTATATTCATAATACAACAAAGCAAGTCATATACACGTTAGACAGAAAACAGCACAAGAGAAGCAACAAGAAAAAAATTTAAGCATAAACACTTTCGAGACACTGCCAGTAATGTTCATCATTAAAATAATGTCTTTACCCACAATGCAGCATCTTCTAAAATGTCTTCTTTGTAGACATAAAATAGAAAAAGAACATTTGCCAAATAAATCTAGAGAAAAATGTAAAGGATGAATAGGCTTTGAGCTTTATAATGAACATTAATACATCATAGGCTCTGAAAAGTTATTGCTTAATCCAGCACTTCCTGAAAATAGCTTACCACTATATATACACCCTCTTAAAGGCTTTCACTTAATAAGATTAAGCTTATTAAACACATTTAGGGAAACTACATACATGTTTTATTTTTCAGTAAAAGTAAAATTTATTTATTCAATGGATAGGTTTCTAAAAAGTTTCAATTAAATCAAAGTCTTGTGATCCAATAGAATTTTTAGTATAATAGGTCTCTAAAGGAAATTCATGGCAAATTCTTATATAAATAAGAAAAATCCTTGATAAATTCACATTCATTTCCCAAATTTATTATAGAACTGTTGGCTTTTGTTCAAACAAGTCTATGCAAACCCCTTCACTTAAATTTTTTTTAATTTGTGAAATATTTTTTAAACCACAAGGTGCATAAAATACATGAAGAGCACACATATAACCATCACTCAGATTTAACAGATCTTAATATTTGCCATCTGTTCAGATCTCTTTTTATAAAAAAAAAAAAGAAGTTGCTATCCATACATCTAGTGGCCTCCCACACATGCCATATATTCTTCTGCCTTCCCCAAAAGTGTTTACTATTCTGCAGTTAACATGCATCATTTCATTGCACAGCTGAAACTGACTCACCTTTCAGTTTTTCAATATCATATTAGTCAATTTCAAAACCAAAGATTTTTCAAGTACATTGATGTGAGTCTTGACATAAGCAGCCAGCTGGAAAGGGAAACTGATTCTGGTTTTCATGTAGTTCACAGATTTATGCATGTCTAACTCTATGGAAAAAACTATACTATGATGCAACTATAATAGAAAAGAATATAAAGGGGTATTATGCAAGCTTTGTGGAGTAGGTGAATCATCAATTTGAGTGTTGGAAAGCACAAAAAGAAGGAAATTTGTTCCCAAAGGGTAATAGCATGGGCCAAAGCCAAAAAATGCTTTGCATGTTTTAGGAATCACACCTTGGGAGGTGAATACATGGGAAGGTTGTGGACAGTCAAGGAGATGAAACTGGAGATGCACTGGTACCAGTTTGAAAAGGCTTATGTACATACATTATGGTGTTTGTGCTTTAAACTATGAGAAAAAAGAGTTGCTGAAAGTATCTGAATAAAAGCCTACCATGTTCATATTTATCTTTTAGAAAGATAACATTGGCAACACTGTGTACTGTAAATTTGAAAGGAAATAACAGTTAGAGGTTCTTCTACTAGTTTCAAAGAGATGATAGAAGCCAGATTTGGACATGAGACTGGGAAGGAAAGGATAAGTGTGTGAGGCATTACATGGCAAAGATTTGGAGACTAAAAATGTGAAGAGTGGATAAGAAATCCAGATAAACCATTGAGTTCAGTTGTCACTTAAACCATTAAATGAAATTGAACATACTAGAGGAAGTACAGATACATACGGTGGCAGTGATGAGTTTCATTTTTGAAATACTGACTTTTAGGGTGTAGATATATCCTGAGGCAAGTCATTGTACATTTGGGATTGTGGCTTAGGGTGGCAATCAGAGAAAGTACACCATGTTAATCCCACAATCGTATTTGCTTCCTGTGCTCCTACCATTTGAAAAAATGCCAGGTTTTGGTTTTTGTGCAGGACTAAACATACATTTTTCAGTCTGTAGAAATACACTCAAGATATTGAAAAACTTTTTCTGAATGCACATATAAAAGCCAATATATTGTAGGTAACAATGATAAGCAAGCTCTCTAAAAGACGATTTATGCCCATAAAAATACTCACCATACAGGTGCACATTCACCACCTTAAAAACTGATTTGTCAACTAACAATATTCAATTCTTCCCACATATTTAACAAAGTCATAGAATTGAGAATGACAATAAATAAAAAAAAAGCCTATAGAAGTATCATTTACATGAACATTATATCAAATTTTAAGAAAAGACATCAATTATGTCCAACCTATTTTATTTATAATATAGAACCAATCTAATTTGCATATCTGATGTAGCCCTTCCAGACAATACCAGCAAATCCTCATAGCACTCACTACTGTCCTTTACTTACATTAACTCATTTAATCCTCACAACAATCGGTGATGTAGATAATATTTATTCCCCCATTCTCTGGATGAATTACTAGAGGCAAGAAAAGGCAATATAACTTACCCAGCTGGTGAGAGGTGAGCCAAAATTCAAACCCTGCAGCCCCTCACTAAACTACCTCTAGGTGGACGGAATTCAAATATGAGGGGTTCAACAGACCCTGACAAACCAAAGGTGGGAGTGGGCTCATTAACAACCTAGCTTTCCAGAACTTCCTTTCAAGAGAGCCGTTAGCATTTTCCTCTTGGTCCATTAGCATAAGAATGATGTTAATCTTTATTGCTGAGATGTGACAGATCTTGCAGATATGCACAGAAAGAATGAAAATTACCCTGACAGGAAAGCCCCTCCAAGCTAGGGATTCTTAAGTCACAATTCAGAGTGCAATGGTATTAGCTCATTAGGACTCTAGTTGCTGAGGGAGTTTGCTGGTTAATTGCTGTTTACTAAGAGATGAGTAGAGTCCAGATTACAGAAACATTATCCTGCCCAGCTAAAATCCTGACCATCCAGGTGTGAATTCCCCTGACATAATATACGTTGCCTCAAAATGTTCAAATAAATGCAATAAATAAATATATATATATATATATATATATATATATGTACACACACACACACACACACACATTACAGAAGAGGATTGAGGAACTGAACAACCATCTTTATCATTCATTGAACAGTGACTATTTTAAGAAAATATACATATCACAAGAATGATCAGATCCGTCTCTTCCGGTTTCATAATCATATGAAATTTTAGGGTACTTAATTTTCATTCTATTTTGTAGAAACTATTTTTGCTTTCTTTTTTTTTTTTTTAGTTTTGCTTTCTATTAGATTTTCCATGAGTCCTGAAAATATTGTATTTTCTTCGTAATGTTTCAGACAATTGTCATGTCTCATTGTTTCCAAATGATTTAAATGTTCCAATATTTTGTTTTCCTTTATAACTAGTGGCCCCCCTTCTGCTGCTGACCTGTGACTGCGGGGTGGGTCCTATGGGGGGAGTGACAGGAAGATTTATCCCCGTTCCTGATGGTTCAGAAGGAACAATTCATCAGTGGGGAATCGAAGGAGCCCATCCTGAAGACAAGGTGAGGATCTAGTTTCTAAAACATTTATTTCAATCACACAGAACAAAATTAGATTTATATTCAGATAGGAAAGGGGGTAACGGGGTATAAAAATAAGACACTCCTTGACCTTCAAAGACCTTTGTGAGTGCTGAAATAAATGGAGCCTATTTTAGAATCACAGCTCTTCAGATGTCTAATCATAAGAATGGTTACTCCTGTAAGAATTTGGCCTTCTAAAGTCGCCTTTTGCAAAGAGCCACATTTCACCCATAGTACCATGAGACTGGTTCATTTGTAAACTTATTTATTTTTTTTAACATGGTTTGCAGGAAATCACAAATATTCGTGTGCCACCTATCACTGCCAATGGAACCGATTTCATGGAAAATTCTGGTAAGTGAACATCGATGGATTTTTGAAGGCAATACTGGGTTAAATAAGAAATACTGAAAAATAAAAAGTGGTCTAAATCATTTTCTTAATAATTTGCATATATGTACACACGCTGGGAGATGTTACCACTGAAATAGGGTTTCGATGAAATAATTTACCGTTAGTATATACTAGTCAATTCCAGGGCCAAGCTTGGGTTTCAGTTAGTTCATTGAAATTCATTGCCTACTGATGCCACCATTTTTAATACCCAAAGATTTGTTATATATTTCCCAAACTTTAATAAACTGAATTATAGCTCTCGGTCACTTACTAATTTTTTTTTAAAGACTTTATTTATTTATTTGACACAGAGAGAGAGAGAGAGATCACAAGTAAGCTGAGAGGCAGGCTCCCTGCTGAGCATGGAGCCCGATGCAGGCCTCGATCCCAGGACCCTGAGATCATGACCCAAGCCACAGGCAGAGGCTTTAACCCACTGAGCCACCCAGGCGCCCCACATACTAATTTTTTAATTAGGAAAGATTTCAGACATGTAGAAAAATGTAAAGGAAGATATACTAAATACTAGGTACCTATCACTCAACTTTGACTATTTTTACCATTGGAAATATTTACAGTTATACCTCATCTGTGCACATTCTCGATCTGATTGCCCTTCTTCCTACCCCAGAACTAACAATACCCTGATGTGAGTTCAAGTACCAATTTTATATTCAGTCATAATGGGACAAGATCATTTATGTTCTCATATAGGTGAAATTATTTATTTCTTTGGTTTACCAAATAACGATTTTATTCATCTTGTCTCAGTGCCACAATTAAGGCATAAACCACAGGAACAATAAGACCTAATGACTAATATTAAATTTTATCTTAATTCCATACTTAGCAATAGATTGTTTTCAAATGTCTAGCCTGCAAAATCTGCATGAGATCACCCCAAAATGTCTGTCTTTATCAGCTACCCCAATCCTCACCTGCTTCTCCCATTGTAATTACATAGCAAAAACTATTCAGAATTCTCTAGAAAAAATTAACTGTCCATGAAAGTGTAATGTAAAAGTAATAAGGAGAATAGTCATAACTCTTTAAATTTTCTTCAGGCACCAAGACATTAAATCAGCATCTGCTAATTTGCATGATTACATTATGTATGTTTCCTCTTTGCTTTCCATATTGAAAGCAATATGATAGCTTGATTTTAATTTCTTTTTTTCCTGAAAACAAATAAGCATTGCATTAGAAGCTTTCCATGGCTGTGTGCTGAATATTCTGTTACTTTTCTATTTCTGACTGTTGTCACTGAAACTCTGTTTCCTGTGTATATTTTTTAATTAGTAGGTTTCCAGAGCTATTCCATCTGCTAAGATTCTCTGTACAGACTCACCTCCTCTGTTACTCTCTCATAACAGACCGTAGTCATATAATTGTAGTCATATAATTGTAATATAGTCATATAATTGTAATCTCTCCTACTTATTTGCCTTACTGGGTGTCTGCACATTGATATCAAAAAACAGTAAAAAAAAAAAAATTACAGTATAAGATGCTCCAGAATTTTCTCCCCTGTTTTTAGAAGTTTGTACGAATACATACGCTGGAGGGACAGTGGTGGAAGGAGCCTCAGGAATGGAACTGACCACCAAGCTTGGAGCAGCTACAGGATCTGGAGCCGCTGCAGGATTTGGAGCAGCCGTAGGACTTGGCATTTGTTCTGCAGGACAGTCCGGAACAATGAGAACGAGGCATTCTACTGGAGGAACCAATAAAGACTATGGGGAAGGAGCAGTAAGCATGAATTTCCTGGACTCCTATTTTTCTCAGGTAATTTGGTGGAAAACTCTGTGGCTTTGTTATCTTATGTATATGAGCGATCTTTTTTCCTTGACTATACCTCAGTTATGCAATTTGTGGTTGTTGTTCCACTCACAGCTTATTAAAATGTAAGAAAAAAATAGGGTTCTCTGCCAAAATAATGCAGATAACCTAAGGTGGCTGCCAAAATTGGACTACTAGTCAAAAGGAAAAATAGTAGGTAGACACAAAGGGAGATAATATAGCACATGGAACCTCCTCCTCCTGATTGCAATAACAATGGAAAGCAAAATTTTTTGTGTGTCAGAATCAGCAGCATCCTCTAGAAATACAAAGCAACCTCTTTTGTGTTTCCTATACCATAAAGTATGTCAAATGTGCATATTTTTCTGAGACAGGGTTATAGTACTCTTCACATTTTCAAAGGAGTCCATGCCCCAAAATGCTGAAGAACCATTAAATTAATGACCCAAAAATATAAGTGAGGAAAAAGGGGATGTGATCAAAGATCAGATGAAGTGTCAGGAAGCACAGAACTGAAAGGAAAAAGGGCTCAAGAACAGAGAGGACTTTAAGAGGCAGGTCTTGCCTCTTGGTTGGTGCATCAGTAGAAGAGATTTCATACAGAGTTTTGGTATCAGAGCTGGTAAATTCTGGGATCAGACCTGTTGTTGAGAAGGTGCAGCCTCACGAGGCCTGGCAGAGAGATTGTTTGGGATTGAGGACTCTTGGGATATTCTGAGGTGTGGTATAGGCCTTAGTTATGGGTCAGGCTCCCACCTGGGTCGGGGAGTCTAGGAAAAGGCCCCAGTCTGGGCGAGAGCTGGCTTAGATGGTGCAAGTGGGATGCCTGTCCCCACCCCTAAGCACAAAGAACATGCATTAAGAGAAGCACACACAGGGATCCCAACACTGGGCCCAGTGAATAACCTCCAGGCTTTGAACACATTGGTTTTGTGGGTCTAAATCCATGCCAGGGCCTTCAAAACCCAAACTTAAAACGTGAGTCTAGACAGACTCAATTCCGAAGGAATGTCAGCTACACTGTTCTTCAAACACCAGACAATTTCTGTAACAAGGTTGTTGATATACAGAGTATGTCTTCCCTTCTGTGCATTACCTAAATTATGCATTCATGATCAATCCTTGAGTTCTATGAACAGTGTTGTATTCTTCAACGGAGACTCTTTGAAAATTCATTTCTTCCACTTTTCTCCATCTTTAGAAAGCATTTGCCTGTGCAGAAGAAGACGATGCCGAGGAAGCAAAGGACTGCTTGCTGATCTACGATAATGAAGGGATGGGTGCCCCCAGTTCTCCCGTGGGCTCCTTGGGTTGTTGCAGTTTTATTGCCGATGAGCTGGACGACAGCTTCTTGGACTCGCTCGGCCCCAAATTTAAAAAACTTGCAGAGATAAGCCTCGGGATTGATGACGAAACCAAACAATCTCTGCCACCTTCCAAAGACAGCCACTTTGGGATCGAATCCTGTGGCTATTCCCTAGGAGTCCAACAGCCAGAATCTGTTAGGGGCCAGACTTTGTCAGGCAGTCAAGGAACTTCTGCTTTGTCTGCTTCCGGCTCTGTTCTCCAGCCAGCCATTTCCATCCCTGACCCTTTGCAGCATGGTAGCTATTTGGTAACAGAGACTTACTCAGCCTCTGGTTCTCTCGTGCAACCTTCCACTACAGTCTCTGAGCCACTTCTCACGCAAAATGTAATAGTGACAGAAAGGGTGATTTCCAATGTTCCTGGCAACCTACAGACTCCAATGGAGCTACGGGGGTCACGTAATATGATCTGTATAGAAGATCCTTGTTCCCGTCTGATATGACCAGAATAAACTAGAACAACATATTGGCCAAATATAATTATTTAGACCAAATTGTTCAAAGGAGCATAGCAAAGCTCACAGTATTGGTCTAATTGGGCACTTATTTTGTACTCTGCTAAACTGAGCTTGATTAGTTTAAATTTTCTAGTTAATATCCCCAAACTGGGTATGTTGTCACTCTCACTTCTCAAATACCATTCAAGTGGTAGTAAATCTGGATGTTTGTCAAAAAATCCTAAGATCATACTCAGTGGGAAAATTTAAATTAATAATTAACAACTTTTAAAACTTCTATTTTTGCAGTACCAAAGAAAGGTATTTGTCACTTTAAGTAAAATGCAGCGTGTTTTAGTGGTTTAAGCACTTGGAGTCAAGAGCCCCAGTTCTTGTCTCTGTCACCTTTTCTTATGTCACTAATAATAATGTAAGAGTCATAAGGTCTTTGCTAAAGCATTTTGAGCTGCTTGGAAAAAGGAAGTAGTTGCAGCTGAGTTTTTGCCATCTTCTTGGTGTTGGGAGACACTAAGTACATCTTTTGCTCAAGCTAAGGGCTACTGGCCCTTAAACTTGCTATATCTATATCCCTAAATTCTCAAAATATGACGATTTGGTAAGAAAATATCATAGAACATTTAGGAAAGTTTAGTATGATGTAAATAATATTTTGTGCTTTTCTAAATTACTTTGAAAGGATCTATCCAAAGAAAATATCTTACATTGAGCTCCTTCCTACACACTTCTCAGTACAAATCCTGTGTTAATACTTCTTGAAAATTACTTTCTATTTTTTAAATGTCAGGGGGTAGATGTAATTTGCATATGACATATAGTGATGTTTATTCTGTTAACAATGTCTACACACTTTGTCAGAATACAAAACATAGTTTTTCTCATAAGAGGCCTCTGACTAGATTAACTTCCGGTGAAATTTTTGAATATGTATTATAAGCCCTGTTTCTAGTCAAAAAGGGAGGTGGAAAGGGACTATCAGTAATCTCTATTTTAGTAAGCCTCACTCCTTTGAAACAGCTACAGAAACTAAATTCTCTAGCATAACAATGAAGATTTTGAATTTATTATTTCATGCTTGTTGCCATGATAGCAATGCAGTTCTTCAAATCATTTCAGGTCATTCAAGATCCCCAGCCTTTAGCCCCTACAGAACACTCTACCTTCTCATCAACATTCTTGTCTTAGCTGAGTCTTTACAAGGTCATCGTCCAGCTCCATTATCTCTAATTGCATATAAAATACTCCTCTCTGTTTTGTTGCCATACTCAAAACCTATTTGTTTTTCCAGACAGAATGCAAAGTAATAAGGTGTCTTTTAACACAGAAGGATACAGTCCTAAGGATGCCTGGGGGGAAAGACACCTACCTCCTAAAGGTCCCTACATTGAACATCCTTCCCTCTCCCTGGTGCCATGACTATCAGGAAGGTATGCACTAGGATGGACAAGAAGAGCAGGCAGTCTGTTCTTTCAAGACAAGCCCACTGTTTCAACAATACCTGCAGTGTGCCCATCTTGAGGTGAGGGGAATTAGACCCAATGGAGAAGCTGCCAGGTCCTGAGGAAGTTGCCTTGCTATTACCACTGGGACCTCTTCTCAATGGAAGCTTGCTCTGGGGTCTAGATCACACATGGTCGATTTGTGCCTCTGTGATGCATGAAAATTAAATTAATACTATAATAATCCTTGTTTCAAGTTCAAAAGTGTCTTCAGGATCCTCAAAATATTTTGGCATTGCCTCTTAAAACCCAACTTATCATGAAATGGGAATATCGTTGCATTGCCAAACTGCAGAGGAAACTATGTCATAGTAGTAAAGGCTCTGTAAGGGAAAAATTGAAATTAAACTTGTTTTAAAATAAAAATAGATTCATCTTGTCTAGGAGGACCTCAAATTGATTTGCCATGTAAAAGTAAAAATTCAAAGCAAAAATTATCTGTATTTTTTTCACCAAAAATAAAAATTGTTTTTAAGCCAAAAAAAGTCTAAAACTGTCTTTCTACTTGATATATTATGAATTTTAAACAGTATATACTAAAACTTTAACAGTGTAACACTGGTATAATAAAACTGTTTGGCAAGAAACTTACGAGTACTTCCTTAACCATTTAGTAAAAGGTTAACTACTCTCTGTAATTTATAGTTACTAAGAAATATAAGGTAAGAAATGGACTTACATATGTATTTTTATCAGTATTTTACATTTTTTCCTAGCCAATACCTTGTGACCATCCTCCCAGCAGGAAGTACCTGGGGACTCAGGGTCTCTTCTTCAGGTGGAAATAGTGCTGGATGAGATGCTGGATGAGGTCAGAGCAGATTTTTATTAACTAGATGCTTTAAGTCATTTATTATTTGTTTCATAGTTTGGAATGATCTTTCAGGCAAAAGTTCTGACATGCAATGATGCCTCAGAGAGAAAAGTTGGAGTAAAGAGAAGGTAAGGTTTCCAGCCTAACATGATGACAAATGTACTGTGGATCTGGTGGACAGGTATCAGCCCCAACATCTGGGTCTGTCTCCCAGTAACTGAATGTTATTTTTATGCTTTCTTTTAAAGGGATGCCACAAAAAGTCCCTTTGGAAATTCAAATCTTGCCTTGGCTGACCTTCCTTATTCTTTAATTCGTACAATTCAACTTGAATCTGGTGTATAAGGAGCAGAAACTGGATTAGAGTGGGCGTTGAGTGACGAAAAGTGGATGGCTTAATCCTCACGTTCCAAACCAACCCCATGCAAAATGAAGCCCTTCTAGGTAAATTCCAAAAATATCCCCTGATCCTCCGATTTATAGAAAGTTTGAGCAATAAAAACAGCAAGATCAATCTGTCTTAACTGTCAAAAATCAAGGAAGAGCGTGAAAAAAAACACACTCAATTGACAAGCTTCAGTGCAACTAACAATTAAGAAACAAGTAAATGTCCAGGATCTTTCCTTCTTGTTATTGGCAATTCAGTATTTTCTGCACTCCTTTACTGGGTCTACAAAGAGTAAATCTGATTCAGAGATTTTATGGTTTAATACTTGTTCGACAGCACAGTCTGAGATCATTTTTAAGTAAGGGGGATAATTGATAAAGAAAAGAAGATAATTGTTTGATTTACAGGTGCCAGAAGCAACACGTTTCCACAGTGAATACTGAGATTCCTTCCGCTCTGCCTGATCCCTCCATGACAAGACATGGGCCCTTCAAGGTTGGTGTCTTTACTTCCTTTTTCTTTTATACATAGACTTTCTTTTCAACAAATGCAAAACAGAAAAATCTAAACACAATCCAAATACAGTTAAAACTCAAGACAATGATGGTCTAAAAGAACAAGTGCAAATGGATACAGTTACTGGAGCAGGAAGAAACCACATACTGGTAAGCCCCACCAAGTGGTCAAGACACTTAGTTACATATTCTAATTTAATTCTTACAGTAACTCTGATTATAATGAGGAAAACAGAGACCCAGAGAGGCAAATTACTACCTCAAAGTCATTCAATAAAGTGACATAAATGTAAAGTTTATCTATATTCACTAAAGATAGTAATAATAATACATAACTATTACTCTGTCAAAATTATCTGCTTGCTTTCAGCCCTAAGACTTGAGTAGAGCATGAAAAATTGGAAAAAATACAAAGAAAACAATGAAAGTAATTTTTTAAAGACTAGAAATCTAGATATAATTCTAAAGATTAAAGAAGCAGTACATTGTAGGCAAATATATTCATTTGGGCATAGAGGACAGAGCAATCTATGTATTTCTCTATATATCTAAGATTGACAGAGAGAGATAAAAAGGTAGAGACAGGGGAATAGATAGAAAGAATGCAAGTACAAGATTTGTTGCTGTTTTAAAGTATACGGGAGGTTATTTTTCAGGGCACAATGAACATCTCTTCCACATTTAATAAGGAAAACAAACTACCCAATGTCATGGAATCTCTTTTCTGGTCAACTCCTTAAGGATTACTTTAATAGCACACTATTTAGAAGAGGTTATGTGTGACTGTAGCTAGATGTAAAAATAACTTTATATAGAGAAATTCTGATTCAATATTAATATATATTGAGAAATGATCACCACAGTTAAGAAATAGTTACAAAAAAATTTTTTTCTTGTGATAAAGACTTGTAAGATCTACCCTCTTCACAACTTTCAAATATGCAATTCAGTATTAACAATAGTGACCATGCTGTATATTATATACTTATGACATACTTGTAACTGTAAGTTTATACCTTTTTAACCCTTTTTAACCCTTTCTAACCCTTTTGCCCATTTTCCCCACCTCCCATGCCCCACCTTTGGCAATCACCAGTCTGTTCTCTGTATCTAAGACCCTGATTTTTGTTTTATTCCATTTCATTTTTTTAAATGATAACTTTAAATGGGTCCTTCCACCTCAGTGTTTCCTTGATTTATAGAAAACAATACATCTGAACAACTACAATTATTTTACTCCTCTATGCTATCTCCCTCTCCACCTTTATTCCACGAAGTACCATCATATGTTTAAATTTATGCCTTGGAACATCTCTGATGTTTTCTGTGTGCTGAATTCGTCATTTTTAAATTAGCCAACAGTAAAAGTTGTGTGAAAACAGAGTGTCAAATTCTAATATAGGCAAAACACTGAGACTGAAAGAATATGTATGTCCTCATTTCCTCAGAAGGCAAAGGAAGTATTTATATTCTTTCATAACCAAGAGAGGATTGCAAAGAACTCTCTTAATTATAAAGCAGCACAGAATCAGGTAATCTTGTATTTATTTAAATGGGATAATGACATGGTTTCCACTCCTGCAAAAAGGCATTGTAACTAAACCAAAAATGAGTATTTAAACACAAAAAGTGAGATTAACTTCAGTCATGTCTTCCCATGTCCAACTGACTATGTTGATAATAAGATTTATGTGGTCCCAACCTGGGGGTAACACACACACACACACACACATACACATACCCCTCAGGTAAGCAAGTAGCTTGGTGTAGCTGAAGCAGTGTCATGCCATCATCAGACCCATAGACCAGACACTGATGCTTGGTTTGTGTTGCAGATACAAACTTTCTGCATGCAGAGTCTGCTCTCTAGATTTATTATTAAAAATAAAAGAATCACCTATATTTTACACCTAATTTTTCTTCTGGTAAAGAGTAATGAAAAGACCTTGTTTGACCAAACTCTTAACCATTCTCATGCAGGGCTGACATCCACAACTTTAGATTAGTAGAAAACTGTGTCATAGGAAGTGGAAGTAATAGTCAAAGAGCACAAAGTTTCATTTAGACAAGATGAATGACTCCTAGAGATCTACTGTACATCACAGAACCTAGAGTTAGTAATACTATATTGTATACCTAAATTTGGGCTAAGAGGGTAAATCTTATGTTAAGTCTTCTTGTCATTAATAATAATAATAATAATAAATAAGACACAGGGAGAAAACTTTTGGAGAGGATGAATAGATTCATGCATAGTGCGTGGTGATGGTTTCATAGATGTACACTTAACTGCCAAACTCATCAAGTTATACACATTCATTCTGTACAACTTCTTATAAAACAAAATAATTTAATATGTAATAAATACTCTAATAAGTTCTGACAATATTCCTTCCTGCATCTTCCCTCTTCCTCTCAGCTATTATAAATTGCTACAGGGGGGGTGCCTGGGTGGCTCAGTGGGTTAAAGCCTCTGCTTTCAGCTCAGGTCATGATCTCAGCCTCCTGGGATCGAGGCCCGCATCGGGCTCTCTGCTCAGCAGGGAGCCTGCGTCCTCCTCTCCCTGTCTCTCTGCCTTGCCTCTCTGCCTACTTGTAATCTCTCTCTCTGTGTCAAATAAATAAATAAAATCTTTAAAAAAAAAATTGCTACAGGGGCGCCTGGGTGGCTCAGTGGGTTAAGCCTCTGCCTTCGGCTAAGGTCATGATCTCAGGGTCCTAGGATCGAGCCCCGCTTCAGGCTCTCTGCTCAGCGGGGAGCCTGCTTCCCTTTCTCCCCCTGCCTGCCTCTCTGCCTACTTGTGACCTCTCTCTCTCTCTCTCTCTCTCTCTGTCAAATAAATAAATAAATCTTTAAAAATAAATAAATAAATTGCTATAAATATTTCCTCACAAGTTATGTTTGCTACAGTTGAAATATAAGTTGACCTTCTAATTTGCCACTCTTCCTCCTTACACTTTCTTGGACCTTGCAACAGAAGGGTCTGTTGTGCTGGTTTTTGGAAATTCTTTCAAAGAGGCAAACCAACAACAAAGACATTTGCTGCCAGGATGATAGAAGCTCTTCTACTCTATGCAACCCTATTTCACACCAAAGTCTCCAGAACAAGACAACGCATGTTCTTGCTTGCTACTTCTGCCAACTCTGGCTGGGAAAGGATGTCTCCCCTGAAAGAACAAGTCAGGAGATGTTGAACATTTTGATAGGAAACATCGAGATGCTGGGCAAAGAGAGCCTACTAAACTTTGCACTAAATCAAAGCTACTACTCCAGGGCCCATGAGAAAGTTATAAAATGTCATTTCATCTATTAGTCAATCAAAACAACTATATTATGTTTTAATTATTAACAAGAGATAAATTTGATTTTTTTTAATGTGGTTTGTTTTTTAATTGTGTTTTAAGTTAATAATTAAGAGTTCAAGCTTTGGAGACAACGAGTTGAGTTCAAACCCCAGCTTCACCACTTACTAGCTGTGTGTCCTTGGGCAAGTTACTTAACCTCTTTACACCTCTCTGGACTATTATTATGGAAATAACAGTCCCTACCTACATCATGAGGTTTTTGTAAAGAGGTTACAAGCATGCACTTAGGACATAGTAAGTGCTCATAAAGACTGTTGTTTTTTATTGTTTTATCATTATAATTTAAATCTTTAAAAGGAACTCAACTTAAAGAGTACTGACATACAAAGTACTAAAACCATACACACTCAAAACATCTATATTATCTGATCCAAAGCCTTGCTTTACAGATATTCAAATAAGCTGAAACGCAACTTGTTGATCGAGGGTAGAGTTAGGAATTGACTAGGTTATTCTCTTCCTGCAACTCCAAACTGCCACTATAATATTTCTTTTTCACTAATCTTTTGCCTCATTAACAAGGCTTGTCCTGTGTAGGCCACTCCACACTGGAAACTCCTCTGAACACACAAGCAAAGAGAGAAATTCATTCATATCAAATTGTTATCTCATGTAGCCAAAATGATGATCACCACATGATTATAAGTTTTCAGTTGGGCGTCCTTGGAAAAGGGCAGAGTGGAGAGGTTGGTTTTTTTTTTTTTTTCTCCCTAGAGTTGTTTTTTTTTTTTTTTCCAAGTAGTTACCACACCCAGCATGAAGCCCAATGCAGGGCTTGAATTCAAGCCCTGAGACCAAGACCTGAGCTGAGATCAAGAGTTGGATGCTTAACTGAGTGAGCCACCCAAGTGCCCTCTAAGAGTTCTAATTGCATCATTTCCACCCAGTAGAATAGCACAGACAGGTGGCTTTGGGAAAAAAAAGTTACTTGAAAATTAGCATGAAAGGAATGATGCTCTTAACCCAACCTTCAGTAGTGTCCATATGTTAGGTAACACCAATAGAATAGCAATTACTGCACATACGAAAGAGACCACACTGGGCACCTGGGTGGCTCAGTGGGTTAAAGCCTCTGCCTTCGGCTCAGGTCATGATCTCAGGGTCCTGGGATCGAGGCTGCCTGCTCAGCAAGGAGCCTGCTTCCTCCTCTCTCTGCCTGCCTCTCTGCCTACTTATAATCTCTCTCTCTCTGTCAAATAAATAAATAAAATCTTTTTTAAAAAGAGAGAGAGAGAGACCACACTTTACATTTAGTTTCTATGATATGTGGTGCCAAGTTGCTAGCCATGTGTAAAAGAGCTTCATTTGCAAAAACGAGTTGACCCAACATAAAATTGAAGGAAATGAAATTTGTCTTTTCCTCTGCATGTTTTTTACCTTATTTCTAGAACATGATATGCCTAATATTTTGATAATCACTACCTCCTGCTTCCTTTAAAAAACTGACCATAACTGGTTGGTAAGTTTTTCAATTGTTTTGGTAAGTTAATTCAAGATAAAGTATCAATCACAGAAGCACTTTGTTATTCCTCCTTGGAATAGATATCGTTAATATTTAGAATATCTGTTCACTTAGAAAACAAAGTGATATTCCATTATCATTAGGCCATAGGTCAGGAGGTGAGGTGTTTTAAGCATAAACAGTTTCCAGTGTCCCTCAAATCACTTATTTGGCATCTATCCATGTAGAGCCACAGAGCATACCTGGGACTCAGGTTTCACATTCTGACAAACTGACCTAATGCATCTAGTCTCTAAGAAATAAAAGTAAATGACATATTCCAAAGAAGTCCCACCATCTTATTATTCCTGAGAACCTAGAAGCCACAATCTTCCTCTGATCTTTTTTTGTTTGTTTCAGATGGCTCATCCATACTTCTGAGATGAAAATCTAAGGTATAAAGAACATAAACCATACTCTGTAGACTTAAGATTCCAACCATTGAAAATTCCAACATGTAGACTGATTCTCCCACAGGGCCAAACAATGGAAACTCACAATGGCACTTTTATGAACCATAAAGCAATTCTTTACATGAGCTTTCACATGAGCTTTTCACATGGGTTACTTTGTTCACCTCTATGTCTTCCCTATAATACTGCTCTGCTTAACTTGTTGACTTGTCATCAAATGTCCTGATTACTTCAGATGAAAGCTCTAATCCTAAAATTAAGAAAGAAGTATGATGATACACTCTCTTCCTCTCTCATACCCAGAGAAGAATTAGTCACAAGAAGTCTTTGTTGACTGACTTACCTCTATTGTAGCTGATTCTACATGAAACAGGTGTGACTTTCCCCAAAGGTATGACATCACTCAGATATTGCTTCAGTAAAAGTTAAGAGAGGTCCACCTGAAAAAAAAAATGTCATAGTAAATTAGCAGACAATTGCCCGGTCAAACAAGAAGCCTGCTTTCAAGGTATATAGTAATGTTCATAAAGATATTTATGAATTTAGAAAAGTCCTTAACCACAAATGTCCTTAGAGAAGCTAGTAAGGGTCACTGTTATATGTAAAGCTAAATTATCAAGAGCAATTTCTTTTCCCCATTGCCTTCTTCGTACCAATGTTTTGCTTAACTGGTTTGCTTAGCATTTGAACATATTTCTGTCTAATAAAATCTCTACATGGGAACTAGAGAGGGAGATGAAATTCAAAATCAATCCACTGTCAAAACAAAAACAAAAAGAAAAAAAAAAGTACAGCTCAAACAAAACAGGTTTAAAAACTCAGGTTTAAATGCCCAGGCACTAGAGACATTTTGAATCTCTTTTCTTATATTTGAAAGAATTCCCTGCATGTGTGTAGATGTAACTGAGTTAATTAAATTATTATTTATCATATTAAGATATTTTCAATTACTTTGTTACAAAAGTAAAGTTACTACACAGATATAATCTGCCTTTCACAATATCTAATTGGGACTCAAGAATTAAAACATTATAACTTTTAGTCAGCACAACTCATGTAAACGTGTTTCAAAATAGTGGTTCCCCATATTTTTTTTCCTCCATGACACATGTGACAGACGACATTCACAAGCTTACGTCCTCCTGGGGACTAGAACCCCTTGAGGATGTACTGGCCTTCCCAGCTGAAATCAACTCTCTCCACCCAAGATGGATGTCAAAATCCAAGTACGTAACATTATTATTGAATAACTTTAAATGTGCTCTAATCATTTTAACAAGTAAGCCATTCACAAATTACAGAGCTTGATTATTAACAGATTACTACATCAACCGGTATGGGGCTGAAATAAAAAACCAACCATCACCAAGATGAATTCTGAAAAGGTAACTAAAATGAGTGATTTTATTTCCTCCAATCCTTATTTTTTTGTTAAAATGAAAATCATTCACTGTTTTTGAGATTCTGCCTCTCTCTACTAAAGTATTTATAATTATCACTCCAGATTATTTGGAAAATCTTTAACAACCAGTGTTATACTTCCAAGTTTGCTCTCCAAAACTATTGAATTGCTTCTCTTACACCTTCTCTTCACACATAAGAACATCCCTTGTCTATGTGCAAATGAATGAGACAACTGCCAAGAAATCAATACTCTTTTCTGTCTTCTGAGGGTTTTTTTTCTGTGTGTCTCCGCAGGCTCATTACTCACGTTGAGTCAGCGTGATGGTTTCTGCCTTACACCCACAGTAAACACTCCCATGCCTGCCTGCAAGCCCGGCATGTCCTGTCAAGCTGGGGATGGATTCCAGGCCAGAGCTGTGGTTAAAAACCAAATACTCTCCTCGGATCTTCCCCAGCCACTGCTATTTCCCTTATCTTTCCAAGAATTCCCATAAACAAATCTTGGGGTAAAAACCAAGGACATAAAGTTATTCTGAAAAAAAATTTTTTTCAGATACTGTAGTTGGGGGGTACCTGGCTGACTCAAACAGGAGAGCGTGCAACTCTTGATCTCAAGGCTCTGAGTTCGAGCCTCACATTGGGTGTGGCGCCTACTTAAAAAAAACAGAAAATGTAGTTGGGTAGATAAAATCAACATTCTCAAGTGTCACACTCCTGACAATGAATGCTTGCTTTGTTCACCTCCAGAAGGAAAGAGATTTTCCAAATGGTTTATGGCTTTGTACTTTGTCCCCTCTGCAAGAAAGGGAGTCTTAACACAGCAATGTTCTCCACTGGCTGCTGAACTTCTTCACTTTACGCTATTCAGCCAGCCTTAGCAAGGCCCATCCTTAATAAAATGGTGAGGAAGAGTAATTTTTGTCCACCTTAGTTTGGAGACATTTACTGACATCCTTCCAGAAATATAATTGTCTCTTGTTCTTTCCCCTTTACTCTCACTTTAAAGGTGTACCCACAAACGCATGCGCACACCCACACCCCAGCCCCCAAAATAACCTCAAAGATGTAGTCACTTATTCATTCATTCAACTAATGTTTACTGAAGACTTACAAAGGGTCAGGCAACGTTCTGGGTGCTGGATACACAGCAGTTCACAGAGAAAACCCCCAGTCCTCATGAAGTTTACATCCTAGTAAATGGCAACAGATAATACATAAATACATAGTCTTTTAGATTACAGTGTGCCAGGAAGAAAAACGAAGCAGAGAAGGGGCATGGGGAGCTCTGGGGCTGGGAGTAATTTGATCTGTTAATGAGTGTTCAGAGAAGGAATCACTGATAAGGTAATATTTGAGGGGCACAAAAAGCAAAGAGTGACAGAGTAAACACTGTATAGGTCTAGAACAGAACCCTCTAGGGAAAAGGAACGGCTAGATGGAGCATGCCTGGCCAATCTGTGATATCTGTTAGGGTGTAAATGACCGATAAGAGATTAACAAGCCACCCTCCCAGTACGATGCATGTAACAGCTAAGGGAACCCTTCAGTTAGAGGATTCCAGACGTTAGTCATTGGGAGGCAGGGGCATCGGATGGGACACCAGCTGCTTGCTGAGGCTTCCTAGACACCGCTGTTTTGGGCAAACTGTGATCCAGCATTATTAGAGTCCTCTCACATTTTAAAACTAGTGTGATTCATTTAAAAAAAAAAACTCTTAAGATATCATCGGTACTCTACTTAGACCCAAGAGTGGACAATTTTGGCTTTCTGGCTGAGCCAAATAGAATTTTGCGAGTGTAGCATCCCCCACTAATTCTCCTCTGCCCCATAAACAATGTTAAGGATCTCCTTCCGCCATCTGGTTCAGGGACTTTGCATCCAGCCAGTCCCTGTATATTGACTCACAAGGAGGAGCCTGTGGGGATCAGCTCAGTTAGACGCTGTGACTCACTGCATGGGGCTCTCTCGCTCTTTCAGGGTGTTGGTGTCGGCAGCTGTGCTCTCAGGGCTGACTGCTGCTGCCCCTGTTCATTAAGGATGTGCTGGCTTCCCCGAGCTAGACCACAGAGCTTGCAGTCTGCTAGGCTTTGATTATTACTCTGTTAAAAGGCAATAAAGCCATCCTCCACCCCAGGTTGGCCAGTTCTCCTCTCTCACTGCCCAAGGTGGAGATGGCTCTTGATCCATCTAACTGGAAAGTCCATGAGAATCTCAACATCCTGACTCGAGTGTCTGTGATGTCACTTCTGCCTTGGCTTCTGTGGAAAATGAGCAGGGCTCCTTCCCCAGGATTAAAGGGAAGTGGGATCCTCTCCCATTTCTCCATATCCAGTGTAATATACGGTCTTCTCAACTGGCCCCTAAATTCCTCCAGCTTCATCCTGTCCATCTCCTCGTGGCATACTCAGTTCCATGTGTATACCGACACACGTCTTCACGATCAGCCAGGCCACTCTGCAACCCTAACTCACATCACCATCTGCCATCCTTCTCCTGTTCTTGAGCTGCAGTGTGGTTGGGGAAAACACACATACGCAGAGCAACACATGCGATGTTTATGTGTGCATGCATGTATGCATGTGCATCACACACACACACACACACACACAATCCCAGACCAACATTTTCTTACCAGATCCACGACTAATTCATCCACAGTGAATATTTCAAATACCTTCCCTTATAATACTGCTTTTTACTTATAATCAGTTCCTTCTACTATGTGGGCTTAGTTCAACAAATCTTTATTGATCACCAAATATTTGCTGGATATGAGGGGCTGGGCCCACTATGAATATGATATGGCCTCTGCTTTCTAAGTACTAACAGTCTTGAGAAAGAGAAATGGGTGGAGTAGCAGACAGGGATGAAATCACCATGAGCCACAATGTGATTGCTGCTACAAGGGTTGTATGAATCATTTCAGACAGCACCACAGATAATGAAGGGAAAGGTAATGAACTGGAGTTGGAGAGTATGGAAAAAGTTGAATTGAGAATGAGTCTCATGTTCTTGGCTTGGGTGGCCAAGTTGACAAGGCATGTGAGAGGCATATGAGGAAGTTGTAAGTTTGAACTGGAAAGGTGTAGAGGGAGTGCCAAAATCTTTTCTGTCAGTATGTTAGTTTGATGTCCTTACAGAATTATTATGGTACTCTGAGGTCCCCATGATATATCCAAATAGTCATATTCCCGTGTTTGAAGCTCAGGAGAGAAAGCTTGCACAAAGAGAGTGCCTGTAGAACCATCTCAGTGCCGAGTAAGAAGAAAAGAAGGAAAGGAAAGAACTCAAAAGCCATAAGCATTTAACAGGGGGTCAGACAATAAGAAAAGGATGGAGAAAAAAGAAAATTAGGTGACTGTTTCTGCCTCCTAAATCTACCTGCAATTGCATTTTCCTTCTCATTTCAAACCACTCACTAGACTTTTCTAATTAGATATTGCTCTGAGATCTCAATATAATTTTCACTGGAAATAAAAAACTTTTACTTCTGACTCTCCTCTTTGTGTTAATGTGATTAAAAGAACACTTTCTTCACAGAAATCTGAACCCCCTGACTTTCCACCAACAGTGTCTATGTTTTGTGTTACTCTGTCCTGATGGGTTCAGTGTCTCCTTCACAATTGCTCATCCTTTAAGAATCTGCTCACCAGGGCGCCTGGGTGGCTCAGTGGGTTAAAGCCTCTGCTTTCGGCTCAGGTCATGATCTCAGGGTCCTGGGATACAGGCCCGCATCGGGCTCCCTGCTCAGCGGGGAGCCTGTTTCCCCCTCTCTCTCTCTGCCTGCCTTTCTGCCTCCTTGTGATCTCTCTCCCTATGTGAAATAAATAAATAAAATCTTTAAAAAAAAAAAAAAAGAATCTGCTCACCACACCACCCCCATAGTCCCTACCAAAAGCCCTCTCTAATATCATGGCCCTCAGTGTGAATTAGGGACAATGCAAATCCTAGGTTTGCATTATACCCTACATATAGTTCTATCACTGCATTTATAATACTTTATAAATTCTGTAGTTATATTATTTCATAAGTACCTATTTTCGTTTCTTGGAATGAAGAAATACTTATTTATCTTTGTATTCCCAATAAAATGCAAATGAAATGTTTGGTGAACAGGGACAAACTAAATGTTGAATAAATGAAGGAATAAATGAGTGGAGTGACACCAGAAAAGAGATTCCTTCTTTTTCTGTCCTTTTCACATTATGTAGAGGTATTTTGTATTTTTTCTTGTATCTACATACCCTTTATCTATAGATGTTCTATAAGTAAGCCTCCTGACCATGACCATTTTTATGTTGTAATGGCCATACATTATGATTTAGAAATCAGAAATCGCCCAATTTAGCTCTTATCTCATTGACATTAATTCTAATACACTCACTGGGATTTTCAATGGATTTAAAGGGTCAGCCATCTATCAAACTATTTGCCAAGAACTGCAGATGCATAAAGTGTTCTTTGATGCTGTAACGTGTCTGGAGTAAAGAGCCAGCGATAGTAGATAAAGGACACATTAATTTTCATTTTTACAAGATTTTTATGTTTTAGGTAATATTAAGAGATGACTCTAATAAGCCAATCACTTGAAATTTATTCTTGTCTGTGTGTATGTGTAAAGCAAAGTATTGTGGGAAACATAACTCAGGTAGGTATTTTGAATATATCTAGGCATTAAAGTTAATTATTTGCACAAAGCATAATTCAAACTGATACATTATAAGTACGTTTTTATTTTTTTTATAAGTACATGTTTTAAGAACAGTACATTTACCATAATGTTCAACTAATTTAGGGGGGAAACGCTGTAAGTTAAATCTTTCATATCTTGTTAACATTCAATTTATTTTAAGGCAATCAAGTGCTTCATTGGTAATGGTATTTCTCCTGTGTACAGAGATTGATGAAATGGATTTACTCTCATGCCAGGAGAAAGAAGTCAGGAGCTAGAGAACTAGCTGTGTTTCATCTGACTCTGAACAAGTGCCTTTAACTCACTGAGTCAGAAGTTTCAGAGTTTTTAAAGGGGAATGATTTCAAGAATGACCTACTATGGTACTGGATAATGCATGTATTCACACCTTCTCTCAGAGCCTTGAAATAAATGTCTTATAAAAGAATACAATATTGAAACTGACCGTCATCCTCTGGAGGAGATGAACAATCCAACAGAAATAAAATTTGCCTTAGCTATTTCTCATTCTGGAAGCTACAATTATGTTCATTACTAAACAGAAACCAAACTCGTGATAATGAGGCATAAATACTTGCCTATAGGACTCAGGTGCAAGAGCACTAATTTTAGGCAGGATTTATACACAGTCTCCAGGGTTGATTTGTGAAAGTGTTTTGGTAAAGTCTGCCTTGTTTATTTAGGAGTTTTCCCAGAGTGATGGAGAATGAGAATTATCACCAAGGTGCTACCATGCACATCTAGCTCAAGAGAAAGGAATGGAAACTAGAAGACATACTTCTCTCCTGATTTAATTATGCACCCAATGCTTAAGAGTCTCCCTGGTACTCAGCACTGTTCTAGGCACTGGAGACAAAGTGGAAAACTAAACAGACACTCTTCCTAGATAGTTAGTCCTATCTGCTATACTTAATCACTAACACTTAAATAATACTATGAAAGAAGTCACTCAACAGTTAAGCCCTAACCAAATAGAGGAGAATGTGGCTCTCTCCACTCAAAGAGAGAGTGGTCCTTGGCAGCTAGGGGGAAAAGGGACTGAAGAGGAGATGCCAACTCTACTGGAAACTGAAAAACTGGCAAGATCAGAGCTGGGGAGAGAAGGGTAGGATAACCTGGGAGAGGAACAAGAGGGCACTTTTGACCACAGAAGGAACTCTGCTATTGCGCTCAAACTGAATGCCAAACTTCTCTTTCTAGCAGCATACTAACCCTTTATACTTTCATAGGCTTTTCCACCGGTCCAACATCAATAGTTTAACCTTTCTTAGACGCTTCATAGCCTGGTGCTGACTGCAATGTCTTTGTTTTTCAAGAAGAGTTCAACTTAACATTTACACTTGCAATAATAATCATACTACTAAAAACTACATTTATTGAACCTGATGTACTAAACACCCCAGAAGGCTTCCCATGGATTTTCTGGTTTAATCTTTGCAACACCTTTATATGATGGGTGCTACTGATCCCATTAAACAGATCTGGAACTAAAGCACAGAAAGGTTGTCCAGGTCACACGGCTAGTAACTACTGGAGCAAGGATTCTGACCTCTAATCATTCTTTGTGTAAGAGATTTTGTAAATCATATCGAAGAGTCTGTCTTCCCCTTAACACCCCTAGAATATTCTCCTAGCTGTGTCTAGTTAACGAGGAGTCAAAGGACTGTCCCTTTAGATCACCTGTGATTCTTCTGTTTCTCACTTAACCAGATAAACTGCAAAGCTGTTGAAAGCAATGACGGGGCACTGGGGAGAAGCAAGAAGCCTGCACAGAGCCGGCCACCTAAATCCTGCTCCAGGACCCGAGCTCCCCGAAAGCAGGCCCCGGACACCCCTGGCCGCAGCGAGGACGCAGGTGCCCGCGCCGCAGTCTCCGGGGCGCTCCCTGAGCTCCGGGCCCGCGCGCATTCCCAAAGCTGGACCCCGGAGCGGCCTCGGGCGGCCGGGGGCGCTGGCCCGACACCGCAGGTCTCGGGGCCGAGAGCAGGGTTTGCCCTTGGGCCGGGGCCGCGCGGCCCGCGCTGCTGTGGCGCTGCTCAGGCCGAGCCCCGCCGGGTGACCCAGAGCCTCCCTCAGTCCCGGCCACTCTCCCGAGAGGAGGGGACGGGGAAGCAGAGGACGGCGGGGCGGGGCCTGCCACCAAAGTCCCCAGCCCTGGGACGTCACGGTCCCAGGTGCGTGTGCGACGAGGGGCGGGAGTCCACTGCGCGCCTCCCTCCTCCGAGGAATTCCCACCTGAGCGCCAGCAGCTCGGGCGGGCTCCCG
>LNAC01000166.1:2001213-2068209 GCA_002007465.1 Ailurus styani | reverse complement strand
GGGGGCGCGATGGCGCGGAGCGCGGAGGGCGCCGCGCTGCTTCTCCTGGTAAGTGCGGGAAGCGGGGACGCGGTGCCCCCGGCGGGCGGGCGAGGACGAGGACGAGGGCGCGGGCGGGCGCCGGGCTCGCGCCCTGACCTGTCCGCCTCCGCCTGATCCGAGCTCTGCGCCCGACGCGCCTTCTTTGTGCCCCGAGGTGGGAAAGGGCTGGGCAGGCTGCGGCGAGCTCGAACCTCGAGGCTTCGGACAGGCCGCTGGGTCTCCGCGGGCGTGTGGGTACCTGCCTGAAGTTCTGCTCTTCTGGCCGCCACCCTCCGGCCCTCGCGCCTCTTCTGGCCGTGAGCACCTTTCCCGGAGGCCCGGGCTTTGTTTGCAGCCGTCCCTCCGACGGGCAACATGGAGGCGGGAGAGACCGCGGCCGGGCCTCGGTGCAGGTGCGGGGCCCTTCCCACCGCCCGCGCCGCGCCCGGAGCCGGAGAACCCGCAGCAAGGCCTTTACTCCTGGACGGCGGCGAAAGGCCCAGAATAGGGGTTTGTTAACGACGCATCTTACAGAGTTTAATATTTGTTGTTGTTAAAGCCACGTTACTGTCAGAAGCACCCACAAAAAGATCACAGAGTTGGTGTTCTAGAGCTGTTTCCGGGTGTTAGAGGTAATGAACATACGTGATAGTTCCAAGGTGTTTTTCATTTTAAGAGGTGACAAGCCGAAACGTGGAGCCACGGGCACATTGGCTTTTCAGACGTTCTTAACGAAAAGGGCTTGAACCCCCGGAAAATAGTGTTGCTTCTCTAGAACTGCATGTCTTAGGCTTGGCTTCAGTGCTTGGACTGGATTTTAAGTATCTTTGCTCTCTGTTTGGTAAAGGAATTGCACATGAGTAAGGAATGTATCTGACTTAGGGGGTTTTGCTAAATGGCTTTTGATAAACTGACAGTTATTCTCCTAATGTAAGTGCGGGTTCACCTTCCTGAGACTTGAATATGTTCAGAGAGATTAGATACAAAGTCATACTCAGTTTTCTTACATAATGGTTAAATTTTTTTTTTAAACCACACAAGTTCATTCTCTATATTAAAAGTTCTAACTTCTGGGGTGCGTGCGGGGCTCAGCGGGTTAAGCGTTAGCCTCGGGCTTACGTCATGATCCCAGGGTCCTGGGGTCCTGGGGTCCTGGGATCCAGCCCCCAGTCAGGCTCCCTGCTCAGTGGAGAGTCCGCTCCCTGCTGCTCATGCTCTCACCCTCTCACTCTCAAAAATAAATAAAATCTTTTATAAATAAATAAATAAATTTCTAACTTCCAGAAGAGTACCTTCCCTGTCTCCCAGAATTGCAATGGAGGGGAAAATATATATTTTTTGTATATTAATATATTTACACAGTGTTAATACTAATTAATTATGTTAATATATTCCTGTTTTGTGTATGTGTCTATATCACAGAAAATAAACATGACTAATCCAATCTAGGAATTTTAGTGAGGTCTCACTGGACTAGCATAATTCAGACCTCCAGACCCTTGGCACACCAGTTCATTTTCATGCTCTGTTTATCCATTTCATTTTGCTGAAGTCATTGAGGTAATTTTCAGTCAAGTTCATTTTGTTAATAAAACTTTACTATGACAGGCCCCTGGAATAATAGAGCAACTAATTCTCTCATTGTGATACCTCCTGGCTAGGTAGAATACCAGCCCAGCATAGCATCTGGCTTACCTTGAGGGTTAAATATTAAATTCCTTTCACATAGGAAAAGAACTGCTTTAATTCTCAAATGGTATACCAGGCAGGCCAAGTCATGTATATCTTTGGAGAAATGGCTAATAATTTATGCATATTTTCTATTTTAGCAATCCAGTATTTTTACTGTATCAGGCAGTAATTGACTTCTTTATGAAGTGATTATAACTAACAGAACTGGAACAGATTCTAGACTATTCTTTGTATATTATGCTTTTTGTGATATAAATTTGACTATGTTTATCTTTGGTCAAAGAAGAGTTGACAGTTCTCCATTTTGCCCCCGGGGTGTTTGAAATTGAAAGTTTACTCATTGGTAAAATGAATGGAAAGCAACTTGTCTGTCAGAAGAAGTTCTTGAGGAAATGGGTCTTTTATAAAAGGGAATATAAACTGTATTCTGTATGGGTCAGAGTTCAGTTGCAGATAACAGAATTCATTCTAGCTAGTTAAAACGAGAAGGGATATATTTCAGGGCACTGAGTTGATTGCATAAGTATAGGATTGAGGAAACAAACTTCATTTTGAGTTGTCAGTAATGACTTTCAACCACATAGCCAAACCCAAGCACTTAGGGAGCTACTGTCTCTCCTGTGATAAGAAACCAACGCTGCCAATCCCACAATGCAGAAATTGCCATGATCTGGATGCTACTTTTGCTGCCAGGTCCAGAACCATGCCACATTTACTAGGGTGCATGCCACTAAATGTACCAGGACCCTGCCTCTTGGCACCCATTAATCTAGTGGTAGACACTGGAACAGTAGTAGTAAGATTCCTGCAAAAACCCAACTGCATCCTACATACTAGGCTTGCTAGCATGCATATAGCTTCTACTTCACTTCCTTCTTTCAGATCTTATGTAGATGCTGATTGATTGAACCTAAATCACTTTTAGAACTTTAGCTGCAAGGGAGTCTATGACCTGTGGTCTTTAGCTTTCCTCTGCAGTTCAGGGAGACACACAAGAAAGGAGATACTGAGTGGCCCCCATACAACTGTCACACAGTCATTTAGGCCAACTCTATCAAAATGGAAAATAGAACCAATTTCATGACAGTCTTTCCTCTTAAAAAGTTTTTTACCTGGGATCCACCAATTACCAAATGCTCCACAGATAGAATTCAGAGCGTTCTTAGACATGGCTAGGAATAAATTACATGTCTATGTTTACTAATCTCTATCTGAAATTTAGCATTTCGTTAAATTATGAGTATAAGAAAGACATAGCCTTAGCATTAGGAGTACCTGTGACTTTGTCGCAAATATTGTCACATCATACTACAGTTACCTAAAAATATCATTTGTTCTCATCACTAATAGACTTCTAAATCTTATTATTAATGTGTTGATGATGAAGAATGATATCACTACATCACAAATTGGTGTTTCTTAAATTCTGACTATTTCAGTGTAATGGAATTCATTCATAATTCAGTGGGGTTTTTTTATTTTATAAATTTCAAAATATTATTGTGAGAAAGGGTCCATAGGCTTCACCAGACTGCTAAAGAGGGCAGTTGGGGGTGGGGAGTCATTTTCTGATGGTTGCCTCCATTTTGCCTTTGACTAATTAAGCTTGTTTTTAAAAACCAAACTACATTTTAAGGATTCAGTGATAAATTGTATTATAAACAGTTATATCTACCGGTGTATTAGTTTGCTAGGGCTGTTGTAACAAAGTAGCAGAAATTTGGTGGCTTAAAACAGTAGGCAGTGTCGCACCGTTCTAGATGTTAGAAGTCTGAAATCAAGGTGTCAGCAGGGCTATGTTCCCTCTGAAATCTATAGGTTTCCTTCCCTGCCTCTTCCTAGTGTTTGGCGGTTTGCCAACTGTCTCTGGAATTCCTTGCCTTTTATTTTTATTTATTTTTTTGTAAAGATTTTATTTAGTTATTCGACAGAGAGAGATTACAAGTAGTCAGAGAGGCAGGCAGAAAGAGAGGAGGAAGCAGGCTCCCCGCTGAGCAGGCAGCCCAACTCTGGGCTTGATCCCAAGACCCTGAGATCATGACCAGAGCTGAAGGCAGAGGCTTTACCCCACTGAGCCACCCAGGTGCCCCTTCCTTGCCTTTTAGTTACCTCACTGCTATCCTCCAACTTCACATTACTTTCTCCCTATATCTCTTCTTACCACCTTACCTCTGCACTTGTCTGAGTCTATGTCCAAATTTCCCCTTTTTATAAAGACACTGGTTGTAATGGATTAGAGTTTACACTGATGGCTTCAACTTGGTTAAATCCACAAAGACCCTGTTTCCAAATAAGGTTACATTCTGAGATATTGGAGGTTAGAACTTCATCATATCATCTTTTGGGAGACACAGTTCAACCCATAACAAATGGTCTCAACCATCTATAAATTATCAATAACACTGGAGTTATGCTTGATGTTTTAATATACAACTGAGTAATGGAATTTAGAATAAATTCAAGTATAAATTAGATAATAAATATTGAAGCCTATGAGAGTAATCAGTTATATCCAGGGATTTTAGAAACATGTACTTTCACATTTGTTTTTGTTTCTAAAAATTAATAGTTTATGGGAAAATGTCAACTCTTAACAAGTTTTTTTAATAATAAACTTAGAGGGAAGTACTGTACAAAAAGGTATGCACATTAATTTGGGCTAAATTTGCCCCAATCCTAGCCATACTTAATGAGCTAAATTAAAATCCCCATGGTTGAGGTCCAGAAGTATGTATTGATAGAAACTTTGCAGTAAATCTAATTATCAGACGCTATAAGAGTGAGAATTACTGGTCTAAATTTTACAAAAACAATTTATTCATGAATGAAGCATTCAAATATTTATATGGAAAAAAATCACACATTGAATAAGAATTGGTATTTTTCAAGCTGCCAAATTATAGAAAAATCAGAAACCTTAATTGAGATCATAAATGAGCTTTAGATCAATTTGAGCATTTCTTAATCACAGCTTTTTCTCCCATTTTTCAAAGTGCCACAAATTAAGAACTGAATAACACTTTTCAAATGTATAGTCCATATATAAGAGATTGTTTTCTTAGTTAAGGTTATCTTAAAGTATCAAATGTATACCACATATGACATTGTACTATTTTTGTTTATTTCAAATTATTAAAAATTATTGAGATTTTTATCAGTGCAAAGCATAGTGATTAATGTAAAAGAAGCTAGAACACCAGGATTTATATCATAGTCCAATGGTAATATGGTAATGCTCATAAGAAAAGAACCTATGTAGAAACTATCCATAAAGGACCACTGTTAAGTAATGCCTTGGTCAATTTTAAACAACGTACTAGACGTTGAGAGACCATGAAAAAGCCAGACATGTTCTGCCTTCATGGTGTTTATGGTCTAGTAAACAAGTAAATAACTAAATTCCAACTGGGTTATAGTAAGAAGAGTAATGATAAAAGAACAGATAATACTATGGAGCCTACAGAAGGAGCTCCAGCATTGAACATCCCAGCCAAGATCTGAGAATACTTATAAATTAGTGAGAAGATGATATGAGGAGAAGGAGGGGGAAGAATGTTCTAGGTAGAGAAAAGAGTATATGCAAAGGCCTGAAGACAAGTGTGCATGGTTCTTCGGAAGAAGTGAAGGAATTCATTGTAGCTGGAACGTAGAATGTGAGACAGAACCCATGCAGAAAGATGAGTGCAGCAGACTTCTTGATACCAAGGGAAACCACAGAAGGCTAATTTACAAATAAGCATATTTACAAGTAAACACCTCCTTAGGTGTTCAAATCATTAAGAAAACAAAAAGATGAATTTTGGTTGAGTTGGTCAGAAAAGGGTCAAGAAAGAAGTGATAGTAGTTGACCAGGTAAGAACAGTTTTTTCTCATTTTTTTTTTAAAGAGATGCTCTAAAATTTGGGATGTTGTGATCAAAGACAGGCAGAAAAGTGCAGAGAGTATAGTGGAGGGAGGGTGCAGCCCGGCAGGAGGGTTGGCTTGGAAGCAATGGTTCTCAAGAAATTTTGCATTTTGGTTGTCACAAGGCCCAGGATTATACTGGTGTTTAATACCCCAAATCCAGGGATGCTAAGCTTCCAGCATTCTTCAGAACCTTCAAGAAGAATTGGCTGCTCATGAATATTTTTTCTTACTGGAAATGCCAATAGCACCCCCATTGAGAAATAGTGATAGACAAATAGTGAGAGATTCTAATTGGGGATTTACCTTACCTATCTCTATTCTCTTTAGAAAATGTGAATATCTTTCATCAGTCAAGTGGATACTGCCTGGCTGATTGGAGAATAAGAGGGCAGATTTGGGTAGAGATGAGATGAGAAGAGAATTCAAGTTTTCCCTGTTCTAAACTACCTCCGTCCCATTATTCTTTCAAGTTGCCTGCAATGCAAACCAAATAAATAAATAAATAAAATTAAGAGATGGCAGTGTAGGAAAATTCTGATCTCACCTCCTCCCACAAACACAACAAATCTGCGACTATACATGGAATAACTCCCTGTGAAGGGAACCTAGAAATTAGGTCAACAGAGCCTCCACAGCAAGAGACAGCAGCAAGATAGGTAGAAGAGGACAACCATGGTACAATCAACCACATCTATAATAATTAGTTAAGGAAGGTGCAAATTAAGAAGACATATAAATATCATGTCAAAAACATAAAACATGAGGGGCGGGGACAAAAATGTAGTGCTTTTAGAAAGAATTCAAACTTAAGTGACCACCAACTTAAAATAAATGGCTATGAACATAGTTTGTTATATATGAACCTCATAGTAACCATAAACCCAAACTTATAATAGATACACAAAAAATAAAATGAAAGAATTCCAAACAACACTAAATAAAATCACAAATCACAAGAGAGGAGAACAAGAAAAGAAGAAAGGAACAAAGAACTACAAAAACAACAAGAAAACAACAAAATGGCAATAAATACATACCTATCAATAATTACATTAAATGTAAATGGACTAAATGCTCCAATCCAAAGACATGGAGTAGCTAAATGGATAAAAAATACCAAGGCCTGTCTATATGCTGCCTGCAAGAGACTCACTTCAGATCTAAAGACTCACACAGACTGAAAGTGAAGAGATAGAAAAGCATATTCAACATAAATGGAAACAGAAAGAAAGCTGGGGTAGCAATGCTTGTATCAGACAAAACAGACTATAAAACAAAAGGTGTAACAAGAACAAAAGAAGGGTGTCACATAATGATAAAGGGGTCAATATAACAAGAAGACATAACACTGTAAATATGCACCCAACACAGGAGCACCTACATATATAAAGCAAATATTAACAGACACAGAGGAAGAAATTGACAGTAATACAATAATAATAAGGGATTTTAACACCCCACTTACATCAATGGAGAGATCATCTAGACCCAAAATTAAAAAGGAAACATTGACCTTGAATGACACATTAGACTAGATGTATTTAATAGATTATTACAGAACATTCCATCCAAAAACAGCAGAATACACATTCTTCTCTAGTGCACATGGTGCATTCTCCAGGGTGGATCACAAGGTAGGCCACACAACAAGTTTCAATAAATTTAAGATTGAAATCCTATCAAGCAATTTTTTTCCTGACCACAGTGGTATGAAACTAGAAATCAACAGCAAGAAGAAAACTGGGAGAAACACAAACACATAGAGACTAAAATATGTTACTAAACAACCATTGGGCCAATTAAGAAATCAAAGAGGAAATCAAAAAGTACCTTGGGACAAATGAAAATGAAAACACAATGTTCCAAAATCTATGGGATGCTGCAAAAGCAGTTCTAAGAGAATTTTACAACAATAGAGGCCCACCTCAGGAAACAAGAGAAATTTCAAATAGACAATTTAACCTTATACCTAAAGGAACTACAAAAAGAGGGACACCTGGGTGACTCAATTGGTTAAATGTCTGACTTTTGATTTCAGCTTAGGTCATGATCTCAGAGTTGTGAAATCAAACCCTGCTTCAGGCTCTGAGCTGGGCACAGAGTCAGCTTGAGATTTTTCTCTTTCCTGCCCCCTCTTCAAATAAATAAATAAATCTTAAAAAAGGGCGGGGGACTAGAAAAAGAACAGCTCAAAGGTAGTAGAAGGAAGGAAATAATAAATATCAGAGCAGAAAAATAAAATAGCGATTTAAAAAAACAAAAAGAAACTAAGCACTGGTTCTTTGAAAAGATAAGCAAAATTTTAAACTTTCAGCCAGACTCATCAAGAAAAATAGAAAAAGGGTCCAAATAGAATCAGAAATGAAAGAGATGTTAAAACCAATACTACAGAAATACAAATGATCATAAGAGACTACTATGAATAAGTCATATGCCAACAAATTGACAACCTAGAAGAAATGGATAAATTCCTAGAAACAAATAGTTTTCCAAGACTGAGAATGTAAATTGGTACAGCCATTATGGAAAACAGTATGGAGGTTTCTCAAAAAATTAAAAATAAAAAAATATTAATTAATTAATTAATTAATTAATTAAAAATAGAATTACCATATGATCCAAAAATACATATGCACCCTTATGTTCATTGCAAGCCAAGGAATGGAGGCAACCTAAGTGTCCATTGACAAATAGATGTGTGTGTGAGTGAGTGTGTGTGTGTGTGTGTGTGTGTGTGTGTGTTTGAGTAATGAAATATTACTCAGCCATAAAAAAGAATGAAGTCTTGCCATTTGCAACAACATGGATGGACCTAGAGGATATTATGCTAAGTGAAATAAGTCAGACAGGTTAAGACAAATAGCATATGGTCTCACTTATATGTAGAATCTAAAAAATAAAACAGAAGCACTCTTATAGAGAAAAACTGATGGCTGCCAGAAGGGGCTGGGAGGTTAGACAAAATAGGTAAGGGGAGAATAAAAAGTCCAATCTTCTGGTTACAAAATATACAAGACTATATTCTCTATACTGTACATAAAGAATATAGTCAATAATATTGTAACAACTTGTATGATGAGAGCTCCTAACTGCCTAGACTTATGGTGATCATTTCACAATATATATAAATATCAAATCACTATGTTGTATACCTAAAACTAATACAATATTACATATCCATTATTCTTCAGTGAAAAATAGTTAAAAACTTAAAAATATTAAATTAAATTGCCCTTATCCACCCTCTCATCTTAGAGATCTACTCTCCTTAGACCCCAAAAGTGCTAGCTAAGAAATTGGGCAAGACACCTAAGTCAATCATCATATTTTAATACTGTTAATCATCTCTTCTTTCAAATATCTCCTTGCTTTGCTTCCATAAGACTCTACTGGATGTCCTGTCACCTCAAGGAAGCTGCAGTGCTTCTCATCTCCTTTTCTAGCCCAGCACCGTAGAGGAGTATGCTGTACACACGTCACCCGAGACATATCAGATCTGAGTGGGAGGCAGGGGAGGTGCAGAGTGGGTGGTGACAGCTGAGGCTCGGAGAGTGCTACCTTTAGGACAGAGTGAGTATAATCCTTGCCTCCCTTTGAGTCGCAGTGCCCTACTCTTTATTGTCTAATATCTTTACCCAGGATCTAAGCCTAGCATGTCTACCAGCTATGCTCTGAGAATTGCATCCCTCTAGTCACTCAGGGTACAATTTCAGTATCTCTGACCCTTTCCCCTATCCTCTGCACACAGAGCATTGACAAGGATTAGTTGGGTCCTCTGAAAGTTTCTAGGGGCGCCTGGGTGGCTCAGTGGGTTAAAGCCTCTGCCTTCGGCTCAGGTCATGGTCTCAGGGTCCTGGGATCAAGCCCCGCATGGGGATCTCTGCTCAGCAGGGAGCCTGCTTCTCCCTTTCTCTCTGCCTACTTGTCATCTCTCTCTCTCTGTCAAATAAATAAAAAATCTTTAAAAAAGAAAGTAAGTAAGTAAGTAAGTAAGTTTCGGCTTTACCCATCCATCCTCATGCCATTACCCTATGCTTGTCCTCATTCTATCTCCTCTGGCTTATTACTTTAATGTTCAGACTGCCTTTCATCTTACACAGTACTGCCAGAAAACTTTATGGAATGTTAGAGCATCCCTAATCCGAAACTGTCAGTGAAGAATTTTAGCATAACTTTTTGTCCTTTTTTTTTTTCCTACTTGCCACCATAACATAGTCTAGGTGCCAGACTGCCAAACTTCTTGTTCATTGCCCTTGATCTCCATGTTCTGGCACATGCTGCCTTTGATATGGATCATTTCCTTCTGCCTCTGAACTGTACAAATGAGGATTCAACTCCCTCTCAAGGCCAAGCCCAGTGCCACTTCCTGCCCTAAACTTCTACTGATTTCTCTGCCTTTCTGAGCTCCCCAGTTCCCCAGAGCTGTTTTTGCAGCTGTCATTCCCACAGTTAAGTTTTTCTACCCTACATTATATTAATTTATAGTCTTTTTTTAAAAGATTTTCTTTATTTATTTGACAGAGAGAGAGAGATCACAAGTAGGCAAAGAGGCAGGCAGAGAGAGAAAGGGGAAAGCAGGTTCCCCGCCGATCAGGGAGCCCGACGTGGGGCTCAATCCCAGGACCCTGAGATCATGACCTGAGCCAAAAGCAGAGGCTTTAACCCACTGAGCCACTCAGGCGCCCCTATATAGTCTTTATCTCTCCTACTAAACTATAAGTTTCAGAGCAGGATCTATATGCCACTTGTCTATACACTAGCTAATTGTCTGGGACACAGAAGTATTCTTTAAAAACCGAAGAGTGAAAGTACCTTCCTATGTTTGGGAAAGCTGGAAGAATAACTTGAATTTCATTTGTTTAAAATAAATATTTACTGCCCAGTTAGTCATCAGTCTAGCCTCAACTTCTAGATCATTAGTTTAGTTTCATTGCAAGTCAGAATTATTCAAAAAGGAAAGAAAAGAGAGGGGAAACGTAAATTAAGATTTGCCTATTTTCACAGGTAATAGTCCTCCAAAAAGATTCATACAACTCTCTAAAGCCCTTGATTTTCACTGTTCTAAATTTTGCTTCCACTTATTTGAGGCCAGTTGAAAATTCCTGTTTTCTACTTTGAACCTTGGCATCAACTGTTGCCTCACTGACAGACCAGTGCCATCTAATGGTGAAAAGGGACAATCCGAAGCGCTTGGTTTTCTTAAACTTCTAGGGAGGGTAGGTGGGGATCTAGTTTTCTTCATTTTTTTTTACTGTAATTTTCAGAATTATATTTCAGGGGGGAAAATCTTTTTTTTAATTTATTTTTATTATTATTATTTGCCCAGGGGTACAGGTCTGTGAATCATCAGGCTTATGCCGGGGAAAAATCATTTTTGTCTATCAAAATGTGAGATGCAGGGCGCCTGGGTGGCTCAGTGGGTTAAAGCCTCTGCCTTCAGCTCAGGTCATGATCTCAGGGTCCTGGGATACAGGCCCGCATCAGGCTCCCTGCTCAGCGGGGAGCCTGCTTCCCCCTCTCTCTCTCTGCCTGCCTCTCTGCCTCCTTGTGATCTCTCTCCCTCTGTGAAATAAATAAAATTAAAAAAAAAATGTGAGATGCAAATAGTTCCTAATTTAGAATCTATTGTTTCACACATCTTTGTAGTTGAGAATTTATTATCCAGTGTATGAATTACCCAGGCTTTTTTCTTCCTTTTCTTGTGCTACTCTGCTTTTATGCAGTGGTTTTCAAAAGTGTGATCCCGGACCAGCAGCATCAGCATCACCAGGAAACTTGTTAGAATACAAATTCTTATGCCCCCTGCCTCCAAGACCAATAATCAATAATTGGAAGCTGGTAGAGTTCACCAATCCATGTTTTAACAAAACGATTCTGATACCACTCAAACTTGAGAAGCATTGCTAACATCCCCATTAGAAAATAATCAGGAAGATAAAAGATTAAATATTTTAAAAGCTTACATTTTAGCGACTCTGATTTTTTTTTTTTAATGATTTAAGGTCCAGAGCGCCTGGGTGGCTCAGTCGGTTAAGCATCCTACTCTGAACTCAGCTCAGGTCTTGATCTTAAAAAAAAAACAATAATAATAAGTTTTAAGGGCCGAAGAAATGTACACTAAATAAAATAACATTGACTTTTTTGGACCTTCAGGGGTTTTTTGTCTGTATCGAGGAAGAAACAGGAGCTATCTGTGATTACACAAAACTCAACTTGAAATAAGAATTCACCGTGTGACCTAACAACTCAAGGGTAGCACACGTTGCCAAATCTATATTTTAAAATTTTTTGAGGCAATAAATGTTCCCAAGGGAAATATCTTCCTCTTAAATGCTAGCTTCAATATGACTCACCCTATTTGTTAGGTTAAGATTAGCACAATTGGAAAAGCAGGTAGATGGTTATGACAAATCATATAATTTATTGCATTCAGACTTAAAGTATGTAGTTTATCTAAAATTCAAATTCAGAATTGAAAAATTAAAGTTCAAAATACTGGGTTTCTTGACTATTGAGGGTTTTTTTAAGTACCACCTGTGAAAACAAATACAATTGTATCTTTAAATCAGTTTTTGAGAAAACTACTAAAGGAATTACGCTTACATGTGAGGGTCATATGTAAGTAGAATAAACTGTCAATCAGTATATAGTATGTAAATTTTTTAGTTGGGATTGTCTAAATAAATTATAATGTTTAGCCATAAAAAAATTATAAGGACTACCTTCCTTCCCTCAAGAAAAAAAAATTTAGAAAAAAGAAGATTAAGAGAAAGAGTATAGTAGGTGAAATTCTAATCTAAATCTAACCTACATCAGGTTGATCAGGGAAGTTCACCAAAATCACTGGTCCACTTTTACCGCACTGTATCACTTAAACTCTTCCAAATCTGTAAGTTTCTGCCATTACAGAGGCTCTTCCACAACCTTCTTGGGGCTACAAAGGCTGTACTATAAACCAGACCTCTAGCTTTAGTCTATACAAATAGGTAAGTCAGAATATGTAATCAGTGGAAATAAACAAGTGGTATCCATGACCCTTACCCCATTTTTATTTCCTTTGGATTATTTTAGCCAAAACTGCAAACACTTTAGGAATGGATTGGGGATAAACCAAGTATCCTTAGGGCAGTTTCTGGTTTTGCCTTCCACACAGTAAAATGGAGAAACAAAGAATTTTTTAAAAATTCTGCTTCTTTGGAAGAGTGGGTGAGAAAGGGAAATAACACAGGTGTTTCTGTGATTATCCAGGGGGTGGGCATGAGTTTGAAGAACAGCAGCAGGCGCACACTAGAGCATCTCTATGTGAGTCCTAAAGGTTGTCTGCTGACCTCTAAAGTTCATTCTGGCTGAGTGGAAACAATAAGCCATTAGAATGCCTCAAAGTTGAAACAGCTTTTAAACTACTCTGTATCCCTCTACAGTTCATCTGTAATAAGATATTTATTAGTCTGTACACTGTATTTGAACTAACTGGAATTAAAATAAAAACTAAAAAACAAATAGAAATAAAATAAAAAGATATTTATTAGTCTGAGTTATTAAAGTTTAAGGGGTCACCTCAACATGGACTTGGAAACATGGAAGAAAGCTTCAAGATCATCTACTCCAGATCAAAAACATAGCAGTCAGGAGGAGCTCTCATCCAGTGACTCATAAGTCCTCCTAGATTCTGCTTATTAAATCATCAAGGTGATTCAGAACATGAAGTGTTTTCTAGAAGTGCCAACCTTGAGAACAAACAGTACATTGACTGATAGTATTGTTGCAGTGATGTTTGGCTTTCCCTAATGACTCTGCCAAAAGAAGATTTTCTTGCCAGATACCAGGTAGGCCAGTCTTAACAAGATGCACAGGATCCAATGGTAAAAATAAAAACTTGTTTTTAATTTCAGTAAATTGTATTGGAGGATTTTTCTGTTTCATCTAAAAATACTACTACTTTGGAGAGAGACTAGAAGTTTATTTTTTCCTCTTCAGTCTTAAAGGCATGTTGCACATGACACTTTTCTGTCACCAAGTTCCTGTGAGAAAAAAGTTATAGATTTCATACTCAGGAGAAACCATAATGGTCATCTTGTCCAGACATTCTTCCAATATTTGAAACGCTTTTTACAATATCCCCACAGGATGTCACTCAAACTTACGGAGCTGGAAATGTTCAAAGGGAAGTGGGAAGGAGTGGGGATGGAGGACAGAAGTCAGAAAATGTCAGTTGTTCCATTTATGTTCTCTGCAATATGTTACCAATTTGGAAATGTACATAAATCCACGGTCCTCTGAAATTTGTATGACTTTCTTGACTCGAGTATTAAGGTAATTTCTAATCAGGGTTTCTGAACCTCAGCACTTTGTCATTTGGAGCCAGATAATGCTTTGTTGTGAGAAGCTGTCCTGTGCTTTATAGGATGTTTAGCTACATCTCTGGTCTCTACCCACCAAATGCCAGTAGCGGCTCACACTGGTTTGATAACCTCTCCGCCCCCCTCAGGAACTTGGTGACAGAAAACTGTTCTGTGCTTGGCTTTAAGGTGCACATCAATTTCTTTAGCTTTTTAGTGTAACACATGGAAAGGTGTACATATCACAAGTGTACTGAATTACTGAATTTTCACAAACTGAACACAGTGTGTGACCAGCAACCAGATCAAGAAACAAGATTACCAGCACCCCAAAAGCCCTGACATCATCTCCACTGACTCATTCCCCTCTTACAGCACCAGCCCGGTCACCAATACCATTCCCACCTCATGCCTGGCTCTTCCCTTTGCAGGGAAGTTGGCTTGACTTGCTCCCCCATTCTGTTCAATCTCTATGAAGAAAAAACCTCTTCTGAAATGCTTCTCACAGTCCCAAATCACTCCACCACCTTGTCCCTGCTTTAATTTTCTTAACAGCTCTCACAATGTATTTTTGTCTATCTCTCCATCAAGTAAGAATCCAAGAGGATAAGAACATTCTATTAGCATATTATAGGAGCTCAGGAAATTGAAGGCTTGAGTGAATCCAAATTTCAGAAATTTTAAGATGAGGGAAATGCAAGTCATAGAATTAAGGAAATACCGTCATAGTTCTATTTATTGAGTGCCTTCTGTATGCCAGTCACTGCAATAATTACAGTCCTATATTATTTTAATATGCACTATAAGCCTGCAACCTGGGCGTATCATGTGGCTTTCAGATTCAAGTAACAAAATCCAACTGAAAGTAGATTAAACAAAAAGAATATTTAATATTATAAAAAGTGGTCCAGAATTAAGGTGGCTCCGGTTTTGACCAGGTTTGTACCTCAAAGATGTTACGGTGTCAGTCTCGTTTCTCTGCCATTTTATTAGCTCTCTCCATGTAGTCACAGATGGCTCCATTCCAAATGTCATGAGATTGCTCAACAATCTCCAGAAGCAGGTAAAAAGAGAGGCTGTGCATATACTTCTCTTCCCATCAATGAGTAAAGTCTTTTCCAGACTGTCCAGTTATCTCATTGACCAGAATTCTATCACACATTGTGATAGGTTGAATGTTTGTCTCCCCTCCCCCCACCCCAAATTCCCCTATTGATGCCCTAACTCCCAAGGTGATGGGATTAGTGTGCCCTTGTAGGAAGAGACAGGAGAGCTCAAGTTCAAGTTCTTCCTCTTCATGTGAAGACATAGCAAGAAAGCTGCTCTCTGCAAGTCAGAAGGGAGCCCTCACTGGGAACTGACTGAGCCAGTGCTTTATCTTGGACTTTCCAATCTCCATGACTATAAGAAACCAATTTCTGTTTAAGCCATGCAGTCTATAGTATTTTGTAATGGCAGCCTTAGCTGACTAATAGACACATTTATGTCACCACCAAAGTGAATGAGACTGAGATGCTTTGGCATATACCAGTCATTACTCAGCTCCATCAGCTAGGCAGGGTCTACTTGCTACCTGAACAAAATGGGGTTCTGTCAGTGCTTAAAATGACAGGAAATGACAGGAAATAGCACCATTGAAAATGTCTGCCACTGATATATTACAGATAAGGATGCCAATTAAAGCAATTTATTGAGCAGAATTGGGATCTTAATCTAGGTATGACTATTTCCAAAGTCATGCACTTTCCACCGAGTGATACTGCTTCCCAAAGATAATTAAAACAGAGTCTCTTTTGTAATAACAAAGTTAGGAAAAGCTCTATCTTTACGATTCCCCTGAAAAAAGTGGCAGAGGAGACTGGGAACAATTTTGTAATGTGTGTGCTACATCTATATCCAGATCTTGGCCTCTTTATACCGTCCTCCAATATTAGAAATCAGGGCTTCTTGGAGAAATGGCTCATTATAAAACTGGTATGGGAGAAGTGTAAGATGACCCTGGAGCATCTTGTGATGCTAGACAGGAGGGAAGAGTTTTTTAAAAAACAGAAAGATGGGAACATACCAAACGTAGAAACAGAATCTAGCCTGAAAGATCTTCCAGTGCCCAAAGCTAGAATTATTTGAACAAAATTAATAAAATAATATTGGTTTACAGCCCAGAGAATAAAATAAATATGCATGAGTCCATACTGATGTAAATGATTAAACAGATAAAGACATGAGGGTAGAAGAGACGAAGCTTTCTTGCCAAAGAATTCCAAGTAATATGTATACATGACTCTGTCATAGGAAGTGAGACTTAGTCTCTCTCATTCTCCAGTCCCCACCCCAAAGGAGAGCTAGACTTAGTGACTCACTTGTGCCGAATAGAGTAAGGAAGGGGAAAAGTGGTAACTTTACAGTGGAGAAATCTGCAAAGGCTACCTTCACCAATAATGTCGTATGCATATCATTTACCCCTGATATAATGTGATGACAAGGGCACTTCACAGGTCCATGGTGTTTTTTCCAAAAACACATCACCCTGGTCTAATTGTAAAGTAAACCAACAGGTAAAACCAAACTGGAGGACATTTTACAGGATACTTGGCCAATATCAAAACTGTCAGGATCATCCACAAGGACAGACTGAAAAACAGTCACAGACCAGAGGAGATATTCCAGATCCAGTCTGGGATCCTAAATGGACGCTGGAACAGAGAAAGGACATTAAGGGGCAAATAATAAAATCTGCATAAAGTCTAGAATTTAGTCAACTCTGCATTATATAAATATACCAATGTCATTATCTTAATTTTGACAAGTGTACAATAGGTATTTAAGATGTCACTGGGGGCAATGGGTAAGGGAGCTCTGCACTGTCTTTGCAACATTTATGTAAGTTTAAAGTTAGTCCCTAAATTTCAAAAATACATTTTTTATTTTTTTACAGTTGTGGGTTTGTTTTGTTGTTTGTTGGTGGTGGTGGTGGTGGTGGTGTTTTTAAGTAGGCTCCATGCCTAGCGTGGAGCCCAGTGTGGGGGTTTGAACTCACAACCCTTAGATAAGACCTGAGCTGAGATCAAGTGTTGGACCCTTAACTGACTGAGCCATCCAGGTGCCCCTTAAAAATCTATTTTTAAAGAAAGTGTATGCTAGACAATTGGAACTTGGTGTTGTTTTGTGGATGTTCATGGTACTATTCACTCCACTTTTATATATATTTGCAGTTAAAATGTTAAATGCATAAAATTTAAGATTCTCTGCATTACATATTAATAATTAAGAATGACAAAGTTTCTTGTGTTAATACTGAGACAATAATGAATAAGGAAAATGTCATTTTTTTTAAGATTTTATTTATTTATTTGACAGAGAGAGAGAGATTACAAGTAGGCAGAGAGGCAGGCAGAGAGAAGGAAGCAGGCTCCCTGCTGAGCAGAGATGCAATGTNACAAGTAGGCAGAGAGGCAGGCAGAGAGAGAGAAGGAAGCAGGCTCCCTGCTGAGCAGAGATGCAATGTGAGGCTAGATCCCAGGACCCTGGGATTATGACCTGAGCTGAAGGTAGAGGCTTTAACCTACTGAGCCATCCAGGTGCCCCAAACTTCATTGTTTTTAACCCTAAACAAACAACTGATATTCTGTCACATTCTACAACCGTGCTATTCAAGAACCAGAAATGTCATCATCCCCTGAGAACTGGTTAGAAAAGCAGAGTGGAAGGCTAAATTACACACCTAACTGAATTGAAATCTTTATTTTAACAATATCCCCAGTGAGCAAAATGCACATTCAAGTTTAAGAAACACTGTTTGTAACCATATGATTGTTTGCATTTCTTAACGAATAACATCTAGAAAGGACATTCCAGGGAAAGAATCAATGGAGATACTCTTAGAATTTGCATTTGAATAGGGAACTATAAATTACCCCTGTTTATTTATATACTAATGAAACATGATATTTAGGGTGGTAACATTTAAGACAATATCATGTAATTATTACACCTTTTTTGCTAGGCCAAGTAAGATTTTAGGGAAGAATAAAAGTAAACAATTCGATCTAGCCAATTCCTCAATATGGCCAGTACAAAGCCAAGAAATGGGTAGGCAAGAGATATATTACATTTTAAGTGTTTCCTGATGATGTAACAGTAAGGAATGTTGGATCCAGTCACTACTCTTTCCTTTCAAAATTTCCCACCACAGAGACATGGAGGGAGAAATAATCCATTCATCATTACTTTCACTTGTTTTTCACACCATGCCATCTTTGAAAATACATGAATTTGGGGAGTACGACTTTGGCTACAAATATCTCTGGCATTTTTAGCCAATAATAGAGAGGATGAGGTGCAGAAGAAATAATGTGTCTGACCACACAATAGAAACTTAGCCATGGTCTTTTGTCTGCCCCAGAGAGGTTCAGACTAGAGACTGAATATCCACTCTCCTTGAGTTTCTCTTTGCAGAGGTAGAGATAAGAACATGAACAAGGTAGAGGAAAGAGAAAGGTGAAGGGTCTGCATATGGAACACCACCTGCAAGAAGCCTTTGAAGAGATGTGAATTGGTGAAAGAGACAGACGTTTTAGAGAAAACCTTATTTTCCATGATTTATCAGCTAGGGCTTCATAGAACCTGGGATGTAGATGAGAAAAAGCAAACAAGACTGAGAAAATCCAAATTTAAGGCAGATTATAATGAATAAATACACAAATGGAAAGTGGGGAAGTGAAGGCAATAAGTATAGAAAATTTCAGTTTGGAATCATAGTAAAAAAAAGAATATGTAGCAGATTAAATGTTTGCAGAAATANTTATTTTCCATGATTTATCAGCTAGGGCTTCATAGAACCTGGGATGTAGATGAGAAAAAGCAAACAAGACTGAGAAAATCCAAATTTAAGGCAGATTATAATGAATAAATACACAAATGGAAAGTGGGGAAGTGAAGGCAATAAGTATAGACAATTTCAGTTTGGAATCATAGTAAAAGAAAAGAATATGTAGCAGATTAAATGTTTGCAGAAATGGAGGGAAGGTTTGTTTTTAAGATAGGGAAGATCTTACTATATTTGGTTGCCCAATGGGAAGGAAATCATCATGTTTAATTAGCCAGTGGTGAGTGAAGATAAAAGGTTAGTGGAAGAAACAAGGTTCTTGAGAAGGTAAATGTGGGAGAATAAGTAGAAAGTTGAAGACAAAGCATACAGATGATGGTTAAGTTTGGAAGGGGAGTCGGGACACCTCTGTCGTGGAGAAGGCAGGGAAGGAGAGGAGAATTGAAGACACAGTCTCAGTTAGGTGAAAACTGGGGTCATCTAAGAGTGAATGAGTTCAGAGGTGCGGTCCATGCAACTGGGGTAGTCCCCTGAAGGGTGGAATGGTATGACAGGACCACTATACAAAGATAAGGCAACTATATAATTTATGGTCTGAATGAGCACACTTTTGAGAATGAAGTGGTTATGCAGATGGGATGCCCACATGCCCCCACAGCAGGTGTCATCCAGATTGTCCTGGGCAGAAGTAAACACATGGTCACCCTAGAAAGGAGTCACCACCCCTGTGGAGGAAGCAGCTCTTAGAAAGTGATGGGTCCATTCAGCCTCCAAGACCCTGTCTAGCATTGTTGCCAGTACCGGGCCAGAATCAAAGTGAGTAACAGGCTCACAGAGTTGGGGAAAAAGTGAGGCAGTAATATTAGAAAGTCAAGAGAATGAAGGGTCCCAGTGTCACTGACAACGTCTTTGGAATGGCTAGCAATAATCTACTAGCATTGTCTAATAGAGTTGTCTACAGTGTTGGAAGTATTCTCACCTCATGTGGATAGTGAGCAAATGAATTATTAATTTGAAATAATTTAAATGTAAATAGCCACATGAGGCTACCATGTTAGAAAGAACTGGCTTAGGGGTGTCTGGGTAGCTCAGTCAGTTAAGCATCTGACTTCCGCTCTAGTCATGATCTCCAGGTCCTCGGATCAGGACCCGGGATGGGCTCCCCACTGAGTGGGGAGTTTGCTTCTCCCTCTCTCTCTCCCACTGCGCCTCCCTCTGCTCGTGCTCTCTCTCTCTCTCAAATAAATAAAATCTTTAAAAAAAATAACTGGTTTAAATTAAGCCAAGGGAAAAGTGAAATCAAGAGATTAATGGACTGTAAAGAAAGAGCAGCAAGAATGAAATAAGTCAATCAGAGAAATGCAATTACATGGTTTCATTCATATATGGAATATAAGAAATAGCATAGAGGACCATAGGGGAAGAGAGGGAAAACTGAATGGGAAAAAATCAGAGAGGGAGACAAACCATGAGAGATTCTTAACTACAGGAAACAAACTGAGGGTTGCTGAAGGGATGGTGGATGGGGGGATGGGGTAGCTGAGTGATGGGCAAAAAGGAGGCCATGTGATGTGATGAGCACAGAGTGTTATATCCAACTAATGAATTACTGTAATCTACATCAGAAACTAATTGATGTTCTATATGTTGGCTAATTGAATTTAAATTAAAAAAAAAAAGAAAGGGCAGCAAAAGCCAAAGGGCAGGATAGGATTTTATTGTGCATATTTTTTTTAATTTATTTTTTTTAGAGAGAAGACATAGGGGGAGAGGGGCAGAGAGAGAGAGAATCTTAAGTGGGTTCCACACAGAGCATGGAGCCCAAGGCAGGGCTGGATCTCATGACCCTGAGATCATGACCTGGCCGAAATCAAGATTTGGCTACTTAACCGACTAAGCCATCCAGGTGCCCCCGTATTGTACAGATTTTCAAGTAAGCATAACTGTATTTAGTTCTGTGTGATTATGAAGCCCAAAGTGTGACAGTGCTTGATAAGAACCACAGAAAAGAATTGGTGAGATTTAAGTGTGAAGTCTGAATATGGGCGGTCATGTGGAGGACCCTGGAAATGATGGGTATTAGCAGAACCAAGAGTAGAGGGTGCACTTCACACTAAAGGCCTTGAGGAAAGTTATGTGGGTCCCTGAGAACATGAGATGGAGAGTTCTTGTTTTTGTTTTTCAGATACTAGTTGTGGTTTTTTGGTTTGTTTTTTTTTAATTTGCCCCAGTGGTACAGGTCTGTGAATCATCAGGCTTACACCTTTCCCAGCACTCACCATAGCACAAACCCTCCCCAATGTCCATAACTCATCCATTCCATCCCTACCCTCCCACCCCCCAGGATTAGTTGTGTTCTGAGTTTCCTGGAGGAGGCAATGTGGATCAAGAAGAACATAGATTCCTATCTCTGGCCCTGGTCATAGGGAAGGAGGGGGGTGGACAAGGGGGAAAATTAATTTTTTTTTACAAAGGAGGATAGTAATGGTGGTGGTTAAACTTTTTTTTTAATATCTATGCTATTTTAAGTGGTAAGTTATTAGCAAGTATTTAAAGTGAATTGAATGATAAATTATATTAAACAACAAATAAATAATCTTATTTTCCAGATCTTCTTTAACTTTGGAAATGGACTCCATTTAGAGGTAAGGAACCAAGGGGATTATTTCTGTCTTTTGAACTCAGAGGCTTAATTTATTGGAAGGCAATTTGGCTATGCCTTACCAGGTTAAAAATGTATACTCCCTTAGACCTAGCCATTCCCACTCAGTCAAGTGCACAGAACATATATCCAGGGATGTTCAATGCAGCATTTTGTGACAATCTACATGTTCACTGATAGAATGGTAAAACGACTTGCAGTACGTGAAGAATGTCCATGATGAGGTACTGAATGAAAAATCAAGAGGCAGAGTAAGATGTATGGTATAATTCCACTTTTATAGGACAAAGAGCTTTATACATGTGCAGCTGTATGGTCATAAGACAGGATCATCAAGCCGTTACCAGTGAATACTCTGAAGTGAGAGAGAAAAAGTAGAATAAAGTCGTATATTTTACATTATAAACTATAATGTTATTTTGCTGTTTTGTTACATAATTTAATTTTTTGAGTTCTAGAAAAATTTTTTCGACTAAAAACAAAAAAAAACCAATGACCTAGTGATAACCAGTATATTCTAAAAAAAAAAACACATGTTTATGTAGGGCAACAAAATAAGATGATAAACTTAGTATAAAAATCATTTCTGATCTTAATATACTAGGTCAGCTGTATTGAAATTTTCCTTGCATAAAATGTTTTTCTATTAAAGCCCAACTGAAAGTATATAGAATAAATCTTTTCTACTTAAAGTTCTGAAAACAAAATATGGATTATTTAATCCTTTACCTCATCCTTTAAACTATAAATTCATTAACTGACAGTTTCACTTGGTTTTAGTTAAATTGATGCCACAGGTTGGTTACTAAGATTTAGTTTTAAAACATTTAATAATTCATTTTTAAACTATAAGCCACCACAGAAAAATGAAACTTCATTTTCAGTAAGGAAATAATTTTTGAAATGCTATATTATTTTTTAATTTGCCAATTTGTATGGTCACTCAATTACTCTAGGCTGTTAAAAGAACAATCCAGTCATCATAAATCTTGAAAAGATCTGGTTGGCTTTATTGAATGATTCATGAATAGGGAAGCATCCAGTCTAGAAAACAGTTACACAAACAAAGCAAGAGGGTTTTATAGTCTAAAGACAGCAAGAATAGGAAGCTACACTGGGTATTTGTTGATGGTTAGAACAGAGTCACTTTGGAGCTGGGACATAAAAGATAAGGTCCTGAGTAGGTCAGTGCTGACTGCTTGGCCCAGGCCTTCCTTTTCTGGGAGGGCCACGCACAGAAATTTAGTTAGGTTCCAATGTACTGATGTGGGTCTTAGCATAGGCGACTCCATCTTGGGCCTTAGTCTGGACACTTTAATAAACCTTTGTGACTCTTCAGTCTGGGAAATCTATTCTAACTCGTAAAGACAAAAATCATACTGTTCTACTGGTTTAGACAATTTCTTGAATGCCTGTTAAGAAATATGAAATTTATACCTTAACCGTTGCATAATTATTTTTAAAGTCTTGATAAATTACAAAATACCATACTAATGTTTTAGTATATCTAATAATTTTTTGATAATATTTTATCGTTGTAGGTCTTAAACACAAGAAATGAAAATCCTTTGCTTCCTAAACACACTCACTCAGTGCGGCAAAAGCGTGCCTGGATCACCGCCCCTGTGGCTCTTCGGGAAGGAGAGGATCTGTCCAAAAGGAATCCAATTGCCAAGGTACCTTCTACAGAGAATAGGAAATATATGTATATTATTAAAGACATTTATGTTCATTTTGAAATTTAAGGAAAATAATATAACATACCTACAGTTTTTTAATATTCTCTATGTATTATATAGTTTGGGGCTTTGATTCACCTAAGAGTCAGAGATCTGACACTTGTTGAGTCTGTTGAATTGAGAGGGCTACAGTACCCAAAAGAGGATATTATGGGCGCCTGGGTGGCTCAGTGGGTTAAAGCCTCTGCCTTCGGCTCAGGTCATGATCTCAGGGTCCTGGGATCGAGGCCCGCATCGGGCTCTCTGCTCGGCAGGGAGCCTGCTTCCTCCTCTCTCTCTGCCTGCCTCTCAGCCTACTTGTGATCTCTCTCTCTCTGTCAAATAAATAAATAAATAAATAAATAAATAAATAAATAAATAAAATATTTATAAAAACAAAAAACAAAACAGGATATTATATGTAGAAGAGGAAAGATTCTTTTTCCTGCTATCCCCCCTAGGTTCTCTGACTGGTGCCCTGTAATTTGGATTGACAAAAGACAGATTTACAGGAGAATAACAAGTTTATTAATGTGTGCTTTGCTCCTATAACACATGGGAGTACCCAGGGATGAATAATTCAAAGGTCTGGTTAGAATTGGGGCTTACAAAGCATCTTCGCAAAGCAACAGTAAACTTTTAGAGAAGTGACAAGACAAAGGAAAAGGTCCTTAAATCTCTAGGGATGGGAAACTGGGGGAAGGTAAATATATGGGGAACAAGTGATAGGGAAAGGCTAGTTAATAGTTTGTTTTGTGGATCCCCGGTGCCATCTCTAAGCTGATAAGGGTCTAAAGTTGTCTCTGATAATTAAATTTTATCCTTCCTGGTAGAGAAGGGAGGGAGGACACCTTTATAAATTTATGGCCTGCTTTTAGGCACATAGGGGAAGGGCAGAGAACTTTTCTTGAATCCACTTTTCAGTTGCCTTCAGTTCAAAATATCCTACACCAAAGTGACATATTTGGGGATGGCATGTTCTGCTGCTCTACATACAAAAGTAATTTTCAAAACGAGAAGAACTGGTATCTAATAGGGAGGGTGACCATACATCCTTGATGTGTACCCATTGTCTTTGCCTAATAATTAATAACCCCCTCTCGAAGTGGCCTATGTTTTGATAAATTAGATGGTAATCTGGCTAGTATGTATCTCACACTTGGCACGTGCACACCTGGGCTCTTGATTTTCCCCTAACTGATTTTCCTCCATCAGTTCTACCCATTTCAGTCAATGGCACTATAATTCTATCCAGTTTTTCAAAAATGTAGCAGGCACTATCCGTTCTGCCTCCAGATCTGCTCACTTCTCTCCACTGCCACCCTCATCGTCCAAGTCAGTGTCATCTCTGCCCCTGGCCTTTCTGCCTGCTTCACTCTTGCCACCCCCCACCCTGCTACGGTCCATTCTCCAGAGAGCAGCCAGAGTGATCTTTTAAAATGACAAATCAAAGCATGTTTACCCCCGTTGTGAAGGCCTTTCCATGGCTTCCTGCGGCAGTGGAAGGAGTATTCTTTACTCTGACCTGTAAGAGCATTAATACCAGACCTCCTCTCCAACCTCAGCTCCTGTCACCCCCCATCTCCCACCCTCCTACGTCCCTAAACCAGCACAAATTCTTCCCAGCTCCTCACCCTTTGCCCTTGCTGTTTCCTGTGCCTGGAATCCCCTCCCCACAGATACTTGCGGTATTTCACAGCATCAAGCCTCTGCCCAAGTGTCATCCCCTAAAAGAGTTCCTTTTTCTGCCTCACCCCTTCTCTTTCTATCCCTTGACTCCCATTTCAGCCTGGTTCCAGTGCATCCCACGACATAACATGCCATACATTTCTTACTGGCTGTCTGGCTCCCTTAGTAGAATGTAAGCTCCCTGGGGGCAGGGGTTTAGTTCTTAGGCGCACAGCTCATGCCCTGTACCCCAAACAATGCCAACATCCAATGGGGGCTCAGGAAAGAAACATTTGTGTGAATGATACATGTTCATATCTAAGTGTTACCTTCATCTTTCCAACATTATAAACATCATGCATGAAGAGCTCCTTCAAAGGAAAGGCAGTTACAGAACAGAAGACAATGATTTCCGGGGCACCTGGGTGGCTCAGTGGGTTAAAGCCTCTGCCTTCAGCTCAGGTCATGATCTCAGGGTCCTGGAATCAGGCCCCACATCAGGATCTCTGCTCAGCAGGAAGCCTGCTTCCTCCTCTCTCTCTGCCTGCCTCTCCGCCTGCTTGTGATTTCTCTCTCTGTGTCAAATAAATAAATAAAATCTTTAAAAAAAAAAAAAAGAAGACAATGATTTCCTCTCTCTAGCAACATGTTCTTTTCATAAAACCCTTCTAAAATCCAAATTTTTAAGTATGGCTTTACATAATAGTATGTAGACAAGCAATTAGGTTTGCTGGTTTGGTTTGGTTTTCTGAGGTGTTTGAGTCATTCATACATTTTTTTTCAATAGGTTTTTCTAAAATGCATTGATTCTTTGGGATTCAAGAAGCATTAGTTGTTCTTAGTAATTTTAATTGCATGAATTGCTACATATGTAAAATTTATATAAAAAGTTGTTACATATGTAAAATTTACATAAAAAGTAAAAGACCTTATTGAATTTCCCCAACTTTCCACATTCTCTATGTAGAGGTAATACTGCCAACAGTGTAATATCCTCTAAATCTTAAGAAATTCATAACCGTGTTGTATACTTACATACTCTTATGTATATGCATATATATAAACAAACCAGCAGTTAAGTCCACACACAGTTTTATTTTTAACCTGAATTACATGATGTAGTATATATAATTAGTACATGAAGATCTAGAATTCTTTAGAAATACTGTATATATACACACACACATATGTATATGTGTTTGTATACATGCATATACTTGGCAGAAAACAGAGACAGAAGCACGAGAGAAAGAGAAAGACAAACAGATAGAGACAGAAGCTCGGTGAAAGGGAATCATGGACTGCCCCAGGTTCACCGCCCACTCCAGGACCAGAGCTGGTGTCGCAGGAGGTTGGAGGTCCCAGTCAGCTGTCTCCTTGGTCATTCTCAGCGGCAGTTCCCTAGCCCCAGTGCATGTTGGGAAACCTATAGGAAGGAAGTGTAATTAATCCCGAGATTTCAGGACAAAGAAGTGACCAGGTAGCTGAGTGGCGATGGCTTCTACGATGTCTGAAGAAGAAAATTAAGGAACCAGTAGGGGGTCACAGAGACACATTTACTAAGGAAGAATTACAGACATGAATGAAGTTTTTATAGAAAAAGAAGATGACGACTACAGAAGACATTAGAAATGGGTTAGATGCATGAATTTCCTGAGACATTCCAAGCAGGAAAGGCACTTGACTTTTTAATCCTTCTGTAGAAGGATGCCTTGTTCATACTTTTCAGATGATCGAATGGATTTATAGAGGTGTTTTGGACACTGCAAGTTTTTCTTCATGTGCTAAATATAAACTTTATTTTATTAACTTTGGGGAGGGGAGGGGCAGAGAGAGAGGGAGAGAGAATCTCAAGCAGACTCCACACCCATCGTGAAGCCCAATACTGGGCTCAATCTCATGACCCTGAGATCATGTCCTGAGCCAGAATCAAGAGTTTGATGCTTAACTGATTGAGCCACCCATGTGCCCTTTTAACATCTGTCCTCCCAAGATAGACCACTAACAATATCTTCGTTTCATAGCAACTGTAAGAGGTAGGCAGGAGTATCTCTCCACTTTAGTGAGAGGAACACCGAGGCACAGAGAGGTTAAGTAACTCTCAGTATCACGTAACTAGTTAGTGGCTGAGACAGGATTTGAACCCAGGTTCTCTGACATCAGCGCATCTTCTCTCGAGTGCTTGTGTCCTCCTTGCCTCCTATCAACGTTATGACAACTTCAGAGGGAAATTTTCCATTAAAAATATGTGCATGTAAGTTACAGAGAGTTTAACTTGGGGCATTCTTCTGTTATTTTTATTTAGATACATTCTGATATTGCAGAAGAAAAAGGACTAAAAATTACATACAAATACACTGGAAAAGGGATCACAGAGTCACCATTTGGTGTGTTTGTCTTTAATAAAAACACGGGAGAATTGAACATCACCAGGATTCTTGATCGAGAAGAAACGCCAAGTTTTCTGGTAAGAAGAACAGTTTTACATTAATTAGTTTGTAGTTTTTCTTTGGTAATAGTTATGATTTGTTTTTATATTGTGGTAACTTAATCACTTTAGCTTACATTTAATCTCTTCTATTATTTACGTCATGATTTCAGCTAGTTGGTTATGCTTTGGATGAAAGAGGAAACAACCTTGAGAAACCATTAGAACTCCGCATTAAAGTTCTTGATATCAATGACAATGAGCCAGTGTTCACACAGGACGTCTTCGCTGGGTCTATTGAAGAGTTGAGTGCCGCAGGTCAGAGTTTGTTAATTTGATGAATGAGAACCCTCCGTCATTTTAACCCCATTATGTAACTGAACACTAAATCCTCTATCTCGATGGAGACCCATAGGACAAATGGTAATAAACCTGTCAATCTAGGTTTGCAACCCCTTTTTCTGTGATAACTTCTAAAGGCTTTACATGGCATCCTTTTTTTCACCCTCAGAACAGATAATGAGGGCGCCTGGGTGGCTCAGTGGGTTAAAGCCTCTGCTTTCGGCTCAGGTCATGATCTCAGCGTCCTGGGATCGAGGCCCGCATCGGGCTCTCTGCTCGGCGGGGAGCCTGCTTCCTCCTCTTTCTCTCTCTGCCTGCCTCTCAGCCTACTTGTAATCTCTCTCTCTGTGTCAAATAAATAAATAAAATCTTTAAAAAAAAAAAAAAAAAAAAAAAAAAAAAAAAAAAAAAAAAGAACAGATAATGGCAGATCAATGGGATGGGTTAGGTCTCTGTAGCCACCATGCTGCCTTGTAGCTGGAAAGCAGCAATAGACAACATGTAAACAAATGGGTGTGGCTGTGTCCCCATAAAATGTTATTTACAGAAACAGGTGGCTGGCTGGCTTTGGTCCACTGGCAGTGGTTTGCTGACCTTTGACTTAGGTTATGTCTGTTGTCAGGTTTATTGACAACATGGTCCAATGCAGTGGCCCATGTGAAGACTTGCAGGAGAGATTTCTCTTTGATCATAATATAAAGAACAGCTGTGCTTCTCCTGAATTGTTTGTATTTTACTAAGTGTGTATCTGTACCTATTCATCCTTCTTTCTGTGTATTGATTATTAGAGCTATTATAAATAAATTTGCAGCCTTGCCCTCTTCTTATCTTTCCTATTTCTGCACCCCGTTCACACTAAGTTTCTCATCCAATTAAAGTTTTTCGTCTTGGTAAACTGTGATTTTGATAAGCATGAAATGCTTTTGTGAACAGGCCAAAATTATAAAGAGAATAATAATGTACATAACTTGTGCTTATAGTTGAGTTCCTTGGATGTCTTTGTTTCTAATGCCAGATACCCTTGTGATGAAAATCAGTGCAACAGATGCAGATGAGCCCAATACCCTGAATTCTAAAATTTCCTATAGAATCGTATCTCAGGAGCCTGCTTATCCTCCTGTGTTCTACTTAAATAAAGACACAGGGGAGATTTATACCACCAGCTTCACCTTGGACAGAGAGGTAAGTTAGTATTTTATGTTGTTCATCTTTTAAATGCTTCTTTATCTTTTCAGGTTTTCCTTTCTCTTTATTTCTTTTCTAATTTTCTTTCTTGTATATTCTTCATTTATAGGATAACTCCTACAAATACCCTCTAGCTCAGTGCAGTCCACTATGGTAGCCATCAGCCATATGTGGCCATAGGGCCCTTAAAATGGGATTCATCCGAATTGAGATGTGCTATAAACGTAAAAGTCACCAGCTTACAAAGACATAGCCTGAATAAAAAATGTAACATATTACCTTAGTAATATTCTGTTGATTGCATGTTGACACAATATTGCTTTAGATCCCGTGGGTTAAATAAAATGTATTGTTTAAAATTAGTAGTATCACCTTGTTTTAAAACTTTTTAATATTTGACTGTTAGGAAACTTAAAATTACACAAGGCCAGCTCAGTTCTGGAGCCTCTCCAGTCAGGGTTCTGTCCGCTATAACATCATAAAGCAATGTTCTGTAATTTGTGCTTCTGTAATGAAACATCAGGAGTGTCCTCTGCTGCTAATACAGACACAGAGGGAGGAACAGAGACTGACACAGGAGTCCTACTCAGGATAATAGAAATAGTCATAAAGGAAAGAATTGTTGTAAATCTAAAACTGGAGGAAATTTTCAGTGGGATTCCCAGGCAGGCTATTCACAAACATTTCACTATTTTACTTCTAACTCAAAGGGAAAATTTCAGATGAAAACAGGAAATAGGAGATTTTTTTAAATGCTACATTCATAAAGGTTTTAACAGTGGCATGAGGAGAATGTGGATGATCCTAAGAGCACCGTATTGTCATCATACATAAATCATCGTCTAGGTGCAGTCACTGTATTTTGTATTACTTGGGAAAATGATTTCATTTTGCCCAGAGGAGGAAAAGATTGTGCCCAACATCGCTAACAGGATCTCTGTAAAATTAAAGAATATTATTATTTCTAAAAGCCTGCTCTGTACCTTTTCACATAAAATTAGAATGGAAAGTATTATTTTTAATTATCCTGATTTGTGATAAGCTACTGTCTGTGAAGTAGGGCAAGTTTAGCCAATAACTAATTGGCTAAACTTATTGGGCATCTACCATGTGCCAAGTGCTTTCGAAGACTTTTACATAGATTAATCCATTTAATCCAACTAAAACCTCTGTGAGGCATATCCAGTTATTATCCCCATTTTACATAGAAGAAAACCAAGGGTCAAAAGGATTAAGTGTATATACAACACAACTAGTAAGTGACAAAGACAGAATTGGGATCCAAGCAACAGGCTCCAGGGCCTCAATTGTCCTGACACACGCTGAGCAGTTCTGTCCCCCATGCATTGGCACTGGCTGCCCCCGCTTTTTCTTACACTCCAGCTATACCAAATGGAGCCATTATAAGGGGACTGTGTGGAAGAGAATGGCTCACTTTGGAGCGAGACATCATTCTCCAAGACGGGTTCTCTAAGAATCATCGCTCTCAGAATGTCTGGACAAAGTCAGCCACATTTTTTTCTCACTGGCCAAGTTTTTTCGGGGACTAGGTTTTCCTTTCTTAAATCTTAGCTAAAAATGAACAACCAATTCCTACAGTCACATCCCCCCTGCCCCATCACATCCTTGTCAAGCAAACTACATTTTGGATGGCACTTCTTTGCACACAGACTATTTTAAGGAGAGACTCATTTCCTGATAATGTTGACAATGACATATTTAAGAATTTGAATACCAACAACTTCTCTAGGCTTTTTCTGGTCTCTAGAAATGCTCTGATGGCAAATAAACAGCATCTTCACATGCATAACAGATCATAAAACGTATTTATGAATAAAATGTACTGTGGTTCATTCTCTTGATGATGAAATGAACTAGAAAGACAGATTTGGGAGTGATTCATTTTCACCCCAGATGGATATTTTTCATTTCCTTGCAGGAACACAGCAGCTATACTTTGACGGTAGAAGCAAGAGATGGCAATGGACAAATAACAGATAAACCAGTAGCACAAGCTCAAGTTCAAATTCAAATTTTGGATGTCAATGACAATATACCTGTAGTCAAAAATGAAATGGTAATTATTATTTTTGTAACAGTTGTATCTACTTACTCATATTTTAGTCCTACCTAAAAATATATCATTACATTTGTGCTACACTAAAATAAAAACCCTATGTTCATGTTTTGCAGACTGAAGGGGTAGTTGAAGAAAATCAAGCCAATGTAGAAGTTATGCGCATAAAAGTGTTTGATGCAGATGAAATAGGCTCTGATAATTGGTTAGCAAATTTTACATTCGTATCAGGAAATGAAATGGGTTATTTCCACATAGAAACTGATACTCAAACTAATGAAGGAATCGTGACCCTTATTAAGGTAAGTATTTCGTGTTCAAAATTAGAATGGGGAAAGTTGATGCAGAGGAAGAAATGATTGTATTTTGAGCCTCAAACATTTAGGAGTGCTTTACAAAAACTCAGCCAACACCACAGTTGTTTGAGATTGGAGAACCCCCCATTTGCCCAAGTTCTGTAGATAGTAGATGGTCACACTACAGTTCAAAATCAGATCAGGGGACTAGAACCCTAATCTGACAATGTTACCAGCATCATTATTGCTCAACACACTTCCCGTCTTGCTTGTAGCCCATGTCTGACTAGAGCATCCTTACATCATGGCCTTTTGCCTCTACTAGGTATCCCCAATTTACTAGGTCTTAATTGATCAACTTAACATAAAGCCACACCTCACCAATAGCATCTAAAAACAAAAGCTTTAATAACTTGGCAAAGCTCACATCCAGTTGTCTTTATACTTAAATGTGCCTAAGAGTCACCTTGTAAAGTTACATGTCCCAAATGCAGATTCCTGGGCCCTATGATCAAGTCTGATGGGATGGAGTTCAGGAACTTGCCTTTATAACAGAAATCCACTTGTGATTCTAATGTAAGTAGTATGAGAGTCACATTTTGAAACACGGTGTTCTAACTTCTTATGCTTAATTGAATCAGTGAAAGAAAAATAGTCCTATTAAGTATATGGGTCTATACATTTGAAATTTATTATCCCCACAGAATTTTTTGAAACAAAAATTATAATTATAGGATGGATTTTTATCTAACATTATAAGTAAGAAAGAATATTAGTGTATTTTTAAATGGCTTTTGATAGAATTGCCTTATCAGATTTTGAAATAAAATGAAAAGCTACAACTTTCGAAATACTATTCCATTAATCACACACAGACAAAAGTTGATTTCAGGGAGCCTGGGTGGCTCAGTTGATCAAGTATCTGCCTTCAGCTCAGGTCATGTTCCCAGGTCCTGGGATTGAACCCCGCATCAAGCTCCCTGCTCGGCAGGAAGCCTGCTTCTCTCTCTCCCATTGTGTTCCCTCTCTCGCTATCTCTCTTTGTCAAATAAATAAAATCTTAAAAAAAAAAAGTTGATTCCAGAAGTTTCTAAATTTTACAAAAACTTAATATATGACAGAGTAGGTAAAGTCTAACCATAGGAAGAGGAATAATGATAATATATAACAGAATAGAGAAATATTCACTTGAATTTTCATGGTAAAAATTATGTGCACCATTTACTAATAGGCTATTGTATGCACTTAGACTACCACTTTGTAAAGCAAAGGAAAATAGAATAAGATTACTTCATGTTTAAAGGGAAGAAACATTTTATGATTATGCAAGAAGTGGATAATGGCATCAGATTGATGCCATTCCAATAGATTTGCCTACTTATATAGAAGTAAGTAATCCTCTTAGTCATAGAATGTGAGTACAACCTTACTAGATGCCTAAGACAAAAAGCCAATAACACATAAGGAGAAAGTCAGTGATGAATGTTGGAAGTTCTGGAAGTATTCTCACTCTACCATGGTAGCACAAAAAGGGATGTCAGTATTTCTACCAAAGGGGGCATGGCAAAAAACAGTACAATTAGTATTAAAGTGACAACAGCAGATTGAGAAAATGATAAATTTACTGTCTCAATTATATGAAGAATTGCTTCTAAATTTTAAGAGCAATAATCAGATTCCATTCAAAGGAAGTTAGATCAAGAAGATATACAGTTAGCAAATATGCACATAAAACATACTCAATATCATTAGTCATTGGGGAAGATGCAAATTAAAGCCATAAGAGATAGCACAATGCATCTACTTGAGTGGCTATAACCAAAAAGACTGACCACACCAGCCATTGGCAACATTATGCAGAAACTGGAACTCTTATCTCTTGCTGGTGGAACCATAAAATGATACAGCTAGTTTGGCAATTTTTCAAAACGTTAAACACCAAGTAGTTACTCAGTGACCCAAAGATCTAGTCCAAGGTATCCATCCACAAAAAATAAAAATCCTCTATTGTAATAACTTGTACGATGTCAGTGGTAACCACTTATCATGGTAAACATTGCATCATGTGTAGAATTGGCAAATCACCATGTTGTATACTTAAGACTAATAAAACATTTGCATGTCCAGAAAGAAAGAGATATATCTATACAAAAATTCTATGTAAATGTTTAGAAGCAGCTTTTATTATAATCGTTGAAAACTGGTAACAATAAAAATGCCCATGAGCTGATGAACAGAGAAAATGAAGTACATCCGCATAATGGAGTACTCTTGATTAATAATAGGGAATGGAGTCCTCATGCTTACTACAACATGGATGAATCTCAAAACCATGCTTTGTAGAAGAAGCCAGACACAAAATACTACATATCGTATGATTTTATCTGTGTGAAATTTCTAGAAAAGCAGAACAATGGATGTAGACATTGGGTGCCCAGGGCTGGGGCTGTCATGGATGATTGACTACAAATAGGCAAAAAGAAACTTCTTGGGATGATGAACATGTTCTAAAACTGGATGGTGGTAACATTTGCAAAACTGTACAGGTTTGCTAAAAATCATTATGTTGTACACTTATAATGGGCGAATTTTTTTCTATGTAAATTACACCTCAAAAAAGCTCTCAAAAAGAGAATACTTTGTTGTTGTTGTTGTTTTAAGATTTTATTTATTTATTTGACAGAGAGAGCACAAGCAGGGGGAGCGGCAGGCAGAGGGAGAAGAAGGCTCCCTGCCAAGCAAGGAGCGGGGTGTGGGGCTCAATCCCAGGACCCTGGGATCATGACCTGAGCTGAAGGCAAATGCTTAGTCGACTGAGCCACCCAGGCGCCCTGAGAACAAATACTTTAAACTATGGAAATATAGATAATATTTCATCACATAAAAAAAAGACAAAGCTTTGTTAATGAATTAACAAATACATTTAAAACCTTTAATGCTATTAAAAGTAGCAAAAGTGGAAAAGATAAAATACATTGACAGTTTTAAAAACAGAGTGGTATCTGGCCTCATTCATTGTTCATGATGCTGGGTATTTTTTTTTTTTCATGCTCTTTGGAGAACTATGGCTATTTATAATATATGGCTATTATATGAAACTGTTTTTATGGCCCTAGTACCTAGCTCATTTTTTAGCATTGCTATGGCCTTCCATGGTCTTTGAATACTAATGAATCTGGCTGGAATATTTTATTTCTCATCCAACATACGTCATGCTGTTAAAACAAGCATGTTAAGTACAAGGTCAACTTAAAAAGAAAATAACTCTCACAAGGATCCAACAATCACAAAGACTGTATTTCCTCTAGTCATTTTCTGTTGAGTCCTTGTCTCAACACCCCAGTGGCCCATTTTAAAAAGAGGGCAGAAGCTGTTATCCATCCAGAATCCTACAGAGAGGAAAATGACCTTGTAATAAGTCATCAAAAAACAAAGTGAATAGCTTTGCGGTAATTCATGTAAACACATGTAATACATTTACGATCATACTGAAGAAACAAGCAAAAATGCCCCATGCATCTAAATGGTCAGGACCACTAGAAATAAAAATCAACAAGACCTTTGTCTTTGTTAAACTGCGACTAGGTATTTCTTTTCATAGTGGGATATAGCTCAACAGAGGAAAAGTAATTTGTGTCAAAATGTTCACAGCAGTGTTAATTATATTTAAAAATTACATATACTCCAAATGCCTAGTAATCAAATGCCTAAAGAAATTAAATTTATCTAAATAGTAGAATACTATAGAAATGCTTATAAAAAGAAAATGGACGGGCGCCTGGGTGGCTCAGTGGGTTAAAGCCTCTGCCTTCGGCTCAGGTCATGATCTCAGGGTCCTGGGATCGAGGCCTGCATCGGGCTCCCTGCTCAGCGAGGAGCCTGCTTCCTCCTCTCTCTCTGCCTGCCTCTCTGCCTATCTGTGATCTCTCTCTGTGTCAAATAAATAAATAAAATCCTTAAAAAAAAAAAAAAGAAAATGGACAAATTGGAACATAAAATACATATTCAATGATACACCGACTATATCAAATATACTTTAGAAATTTCACAGTTCGCAGAGAACAATATTTGGAGGAAGGTTAATCTTTTATGGCATTAATAGCAAACCAGATATTGATAGACATTATGCTAAAAAGAGTATGGAGGGTAGTTTCTTTGTTTCAATAAATTTGAAAACCCTTGAGTTTAGGCAAGTTCAACCAGGAGGTCTCAGCTTTTTGATATGCTTATGTGCAGTAAAAGTCTAAAGTAGGAGGACAGCCGGCTGCTACCACTAGGCATGTGACCCTTTTCACCAGAACAAACCCATAGAACATCTTTTAAGGAATATTATATTGCATGTCCATTAACTTTTTTCAACAAAGTAAAAGAATCACTTCAGGTTGTTCAATATATGTGTGTGTGTCTATAAAATATATTTTCAATAATCTTGACTTTAAAAAGATAAATTGGGGATGTGCCCTAAATCATCCTTAACATTAGTGAATATCCAAATTGACAGAACTTTTAATTGCTTGGTATCGCTATGAGTTAGAATACTGAGTGCTAATGTATTCCACAGATGTTAAATTGTCATATCTATCATTAGAACTATATGTGTGTGTATGTATGCTCTGTGCGTGTTCTAGTTGTTTTCTCTTTTGAAAGAATTCCCTTTGATTTTGTCTTCCTAGGAAGTAGATTATGAAGAAATAAAGAATCTTGATTTCAGCATTACCATCACCAACAAAGCAGCTTTTCACAAATCAGTTATGAATAAATATAAGCCTACATCCTTTCCCTTCAAAGTAAAGGTGAAAAATGTGAAAGAAGGCATTCATTTTAAAAGTAGCACAATCTCAGTTCATGTTAGCGAGAGCATGGATAAATCAAGCCAAAGCCAAGTAATTGGAAAATTTCAAGCTTTTGACGAAGACACTGGACAACTAGCCCGTGTAAGGTAAGAGAAAGTTATGAATATATTTCCTTATTTTAAATTACTTGAGGGCGCCTGGGTGGCTCAGTGGGTTAAAGCCTCTGCTTTCGGCTCAGGTCATGATCTCAGCGTCCTGGGATCCAGGCCCACATCGGGCTCTCTGCTCAGCAGGGAGCCTGCTTCCTCCTCTCTCTCTGCCTGCCTCTCTGCCTGCTTGTAATCTCTCTCTCTCTGTGTCAAATAAATAAATAAATAAAAATCTTTAAAAAAAAATAAAATAAAATAAATTACTTGAAATGCCTGTCTTCAGAAAATCCTAATGAAATTTGAACATTTTAGTCCTTCCCTCCCAGCACTGCACTCCCCCAAAGGTCTGGAGATTAAATTATCCAGAGTTGTACCTGCAACTGAGGGTCAGGGAGAAATTCCCCCACCCCCCAGACCACCTTCTGTCCACCAGTTGAGTGTAAGGCAAATACTAGGTGTTTCACCTCCAAGTAATTCTGGCTAGAGAAAGCTGAAAAGCAACAAAGAGAAAATTCAGAAAGAAACTTACTGTCTTATTCTGTCGAAACCTGTCTTCTTTCCTGAAAGAAAGTATTAGAGGCAAGAAAATAGCAAATACATTTTCTCCACCAGTTGTTGTTGGGTAACTAAGTTACTCTCCAGAGGTTTACCCCAAACTTAGGGGAATCTAGACCAAAAGCTGTAGGACAGACTTTAGAGCAACCTGCAAACTTCCTGGGTTTGTAGGCAAGAAAGGATCGCCCTTGCATATGTCTTGGATATACTGCAGAAATACGCAAGGTTCCAAGTAAGCGTGATATGCAGTAAAGAGAGAGGGCTTTTAGAACAGTTTCAAGAAATTAAAAACATTTCAGACTAATGCCTATAACAGGAACATAGAGAATGAACCAAAAATTAAGCTTGAAAGAGTTGTAGGTTACTAGGGATTACAATTTATCCAGAACTGAAAATTATTTTTATGTTTGTTTTATAACAGATATGCCAAGTTGGAAGATACAGACAACTGGATCTCTGTGGATTCTGTTACATCTGAAATTAAACTTGTAAAAATTCCTGATTTTGAATCCAGATATGTCCAAAATGGTACATACACTGCAAAGATTTTGGCAATATCCGAAAGTAAGTTGTATATGTATTTCAATACATACATATGTATTTCTTCTTGATTATGTGTATCTAAATATTATTTTGGAACCTCCAAGACCTTCATTTTGTTCTTGTAGGGAAATCACATCTCTCCAATGGACAAACCTTCACATTTCTACTCACTTAGTGGATTAAAAAACATGACTTGATCTGAATATTAAAACTTACCTAGGATGGAAAGTGGCGCAGTTTGTTTGTACCTTCTCCTTACCAAACCAGAAAGAGAATTCAAACTGCGTCTGTTGTCAGCAATAGGGGCAGCATATACATACTTCTTCTTTGTCATTTTTAAGGTTATCCAAGAAAAACCATCACTGGCACCATTGTTATCACCGTGGGGGACGTCAATGACAACTGTCCCACGCTGGTCGACCCAGTGCAGACTATCTGTGATGACATGCAGTATGTGAACGTGACCGCCGAGGACCTGGATGGATCCCCAAACAGTGGGCCTTTCACTTTCTCCATCATCGACAGACCAGCTGGAATGGCAGAAAAATGGCAAATAGTACACCAAGAAAGTAAGCAAAATCATGGGACTACGTATTTAAATATTAAACCTGACAGAAATCTAAAATCATTATGATACAGGCTGTGCTTGTTTTTCATAAATTATATTTCCGATGCAGTTTTGTATAGAAGTTTATAAAATGAGGTTCTGAAGCATAGGTAAAGTGTCTTTCATCAGCAGATAGTAGATGCCCCATTTGGAGTCATAGAAGAGGGAAAGAAGAAAAACAACCTGATGTCTTAAAGGTAGCTGGGTATTGTCTAAGTGGCTCTTGAACTAGTTGTTTTGTCTCATAAGCTGAGGAGTAGCCTGTCTAAGCACAGCAGAATAGATGCTTTCGAAAGTCTTAAGCTCTGATAACAATTCCATTAAAATAGTATTTATGAATGACTTACTGAGTCCGAGGGACTCTCCTGGTCCTTCATAGGCATAACATGATTCCCTGATTACAGCTGAGGAATGAAGTAGCTGTTCGAAGTCACAAAGCTGGTCAGTGATGGACAGAGTATGAAGAAGGAAGGGCCTGTCTGACCCTCCATTCTAGGTGACCCTGTGTGTATATCCATGTCTTAGACATGCCCCCTTGTTGATATGATTTCTGGGTATTCTCCGGGGTGGTTTTGAGCACCACAAACTATCCAGGGGACTATTTCGTTGTAAACAATCAGTGTGCATTTTAGAAAAGTCTCAAATATCATGCCCGAGCTTTTCTTAGTTAACAAATTTATTGTTATTTTAAGTCTAACAGAATTATATCGCCATTTTAAGAAGCTTTGATTACAAATTACAGAGTAAACAAGCACCTTCAACATCTCAAACTACGTTTATAAATTTATAAATTTATATTTCTGTTTTTGCCTATGTATTTCAGTGATCTGAATTAACAGATCAAATGCATTGTCTCACTTCTTGTGATCCCTAAAGTCTAAAATTCCAATTAATGTGACTTATAAATGCACTGAACCTGAAGTCCTCTTCAGTGGTCCAATACTGAACAAACCAGTGATATTTCAGCCTACGGCTACAAGGCCAAATCAGTAACATAATCACACATTTTAAATTGTAGTTACAAAGCTGTCACATTAATAGGGCTAATCTTCCTAAAAATGGTGCAAGTATAAAAACATAGTAACGATTACAAATAATTCCCATATGATACAAAAATATTAAAACCATGTCTTTAATTTGTTTAAATATCCATGAACTGATTTTAAATCTCCTTAGGGTTTATATACTCCCTAGCAGAGGATAGTTATGCTCTCAGTTTACTAAAGTTGCCTCCCCTCTGAGGACGGCAGTCACCATCCTGATTGATGGAGGCTACTTAAGGTCAAGTTTTCAGCTACCATGAGCCCTGGGTGGCAGACATCCAGATGATTCCTCTTGGGGTAATTAAGTCACAGGCCTCAAAACTTGAAAAGTAGTTGGTCTCCCTGTGAACGTGTCTAAATCTGTACTCACAGAAGCCTGGGACTCCCACCCAGGCTGAATGCTTGATTGGAGCTGACCTTTCTTTGACTAAGATGTGTAAATATGTTTTGCATTGAACTTACTGGGTTTCCAACTCTTACTTATTTTATCTAAGAACATATGATGTTTGGGAGATGCCAGGCACTGTCCTAAGCACTCGACTAATGTCAGTTACCTTACACGTTTGGCCCTACTTTCATCAACATTTTACAGATGAAGAAACAAGGGCACAGAGAGTTTTTTTAACATTCTCAAGGTTAGCGGTGCCTGGGTGGTGCGGTGGGTTAAACGTCTGCCTTCAGTGCGGGTCATTATCTCAGGGTCCTGGGATCGAGCCCTACATCGGGCTCCCTGCTCAGCAAGGGAGTCTGCTTCTCCCTCTCCCTCTGCCCCTGCTCGTGTGCACGCATGCTCTCTCTCTCTCTCTCTCACTCACTCACTCTCTCTTACTCTCTCTCTCAAATAAATAAAATCTAAAAAAATTCTCAAGGTCACAGCTAATTAAAAGCTGGGACTAGGATTTGAACCCAAGCAGTCTGACTCTGGAGCCTTTCTGGATACATTTTCTATCTAAAGATCAAGATGTTTGAATTTGATGGGTCCTTGAATTTTCTGTAGTCTTAGGAACATGAAACTCTTTAGGAGATGCATGCTGTAGTGTTATAAGAGGAAGTCACTGAGATTCATACTTTATATACCTAGACAATTTAGAGAGAGAGGATTCTGTAAACCAATTTTCTTCTCCTTGGTTACATATAAGAAGATTGGCTAGCTGTCATCATAATAAATAGCTCTTATCTATTTTATTTATTTGGGAAAATTTTAAAGCACAGAAAATTCCAGTGACTAATGTAGCAGACATCTTTGTACCTACCACCTAGAGTTAAAGGAATATTAACAATTTCTCATATTTGAATGAGACCTCTTTTTTTTATGATAATGGATAAAATAGAAGTCCTCTTTTTGCCTTTTCTCCCCTGTCAACTTGCCCCCTCAGAGCCAATCACAAATTTAATTATGTCCTTCCAGGCCATGTTTTCATGGATTTTTTTTTCATGAGTTCTTACTCCTTCAAATGACTAGATGCTTTTCTCCCTTCTCCAAAGCTTTGAGGATGACTTAATAAGTATATTCTAGCAATACAGATAAAATTCCATAAAATTTGGACCTTAAAATGAAAAGAGGCTGTTTTTTTACTTCCAAAAATAAACAAAACAAACCCCAAACACTTCATTTTTATCTCTGTGTTCATCCAGGTTTACATGTCTTGCAAGTTTATTATTTTTAAATAAACTTTATGAATGTCAGGATGATGTTTAAGCTCTTATACCTGATCATTATTTTTACTCATGTGAAAACTGCTCATTATTTTTATTCATGTGAAAGAAAAATTTGAAAATAATCACCAGTCACATTTTTAGAAAAAAATAAGATAAAATTCATTCATATAACTCATTCAAGAACTCATGTTCTTGCCAAAAATGTATAACCTGAATCCAATCATGAGGAAATAATCAGACAAATTGAAACTGCAGAACATCCTTTGAAATAGGTGGCCTTCAAAAATGCAAGGTCTTGATGGCCAAAAAAAAAGGAAAAGAAAAGGGAGGTGACAACTAAAGGCAATGCATAATTCTTGATTGAATCCAGAATCAAGGGGGAAAAAAAACAAAGAAAGAGAACTATAAAGGGCATTATTGTAACCGTTGAAAAGTTTGACTATGGGGTACAGCAATACTAAATTTTTGGAGAGGACTAATGTCCCTTGTCTTAGAAGGTATATGCTGATATGTGTACCATAGTATCTGCAACTTACTTTCAAATAGTTCAGCAACAAGTGAGTGGATAGAAAGTATCAAATGTAAATAAGTCATGAAAGGTATTTTGACATTCATTGTAATACTCTTATAGTCTTTCTGTAGATTTGAAATTTTTCAAAATTTTGAACATATGGTGATACAGTGTTGTGAACAAAAAGGAGGGGATTAGGTGAAATGAGATTGGCCCATTCCTGAAAGTTAGTAAAGCCCGGGATGGGTTAACTACACTCTTCTATTATTGTCTGTTTGAAAATTGTCTTAACAAAGTTTTTTTAAGATGGTAACATAAAGGTCATTTAACGGAAATGTCATTTAACTCGCCACTCATTTATTACTGTACTCTTAGTACCTAGAACGGTTTCTAGCATTTGGTAGACATCACACATATTTGTTAAAATTAATCATCATCAAAGGAAGATGCGTCCAAATCCAATCCTTTGCTATCAACCTGCCTCTTGGGGGGATCTGGACTAATTTTAACAGGCCCAGAGTGTGAATTCAGTAGAGAAGCTAAGCAAGAATAGAGCTTCTCTCTGGAGCTAAATATTATCAGCAATTAAAGAACGCGTCCATTCACCCCTTCCTTGTAATCACACATTTCTGTTTCCTTTTGTACCTGCCTTGTAGGTACCAGTGTGCTACTGCAACAAAAGGAACAAAAGCTTGGGAGACGTGAAATTCAGTTTCTGATTTCGGATAGTCAGGGCCTCAGTTGCCCTGAAAAGCAGGTGCTTACACTCACGGTCTGTAAGTGTCTGGATGGCGGTGGTTGTGCGGAACGTCTTCATGACTCCTACGTTGGCCTGGGACCCGCAGCCATTGCGCTAATAATTTTTGCCCTTCTGCTCTTGCTACGTAAGTATTTTAAAAGCTGCTCTTTAGCTCAGCTAGTCATTTCAGTGCCCTACCAGTGATTTGTTGTGGTAGTAGTAACTGATTTCTTAACAGGGATGCTTTAACCACACGGGAACCCTTCCGAGGGTGATTAGGGAAACAGTGACCATTACGAAGTTCACCGAAGATTATTCTAGCCCTCTTCAGAATTTCATTTCACAAAAATGAATTTGTGTTTTATAAAAACATGTCATTTCCCCATTGAAATGACCAAGCTTACTAGACAGCCTCTTTGGCGATTGCTCTGTGGTGACGGGCGTTGTCTGTTCTTCCACACCCAGTGCTTAGAACAGTGCCTTGCCCATACTCGGCTCTCAGAAAAGATGTGTTGCGTGAATTTGGATGATGGATACCAAGTTATTTTACAGAATTGATGTTCCCATCAATTCTTGCTCTGCACCTTCAACTTGCCGGGGCTCAGCCTCCTCAAACCCTCTGCTTCGCTTGCCCCTTCCCCGGCGCCAACAGTAGCCCCACCTCTGAGCACTTCAGTGCTTCCTGACAGTGACAACCAGTCCTGCCTTCCCCGCAAGGCCTCCGAAGACCTGCGGTTTCCTTTCACGAAAGACCGAAGTACTGCAGCGTGGGGTCATGTGGAATCCACTCCACTTGCCAATGAGCAAGGGCAGAGGACCACCTCTGAGGCACCCCCAGTGATTTTGGTGATGAAGAAGGAGCTTGTCAAAGCCAGTAGTAGATGTGCAGTTGAATGCACAGCACTCAACAGTTTACAGTGTACGTTTGTACCTTTGTCTCTGTTTTATGGGCAAAAATACAGACATGTATGGAGAAATGACCTGTCTCAGCTCATCAGGTGTGTAGGTAGGTATTGGAGCTGGGACTCTATCTTTTACCCAGACACCCCTTGAATTGCCTTCTCATCTCAGACTCCCCAGGGCCCCATGTGGGACTTGGTGCATGATAGACACTTGATAGGCATTTGTTAAGTCTGTTGAAATGGTTAAGTTGCCACTGGCTAATTTCTGTTTTTTAGTCATGGTGTAGCTACTCAGAGTGGCTATATTTGCTGAGCTGTCAAATAGTTAACACAAAAGGGAATGTAGGAAGTAGTCAATTCATCGTTGGAAGCTACTAAATGGAAGTGGCAATAAAAACTAATTTGAGAAGGATTGCCTACAGGTGTAATTAATTCTTTACTACCTTGATCAAGACGACAACCTTGGCTTTCACTTCCTCCCTGAGGTAGAATAAAATTTAAGGAGGGAGCTCTGAAATTTTATTGAATTTGTGATGAAATGTCTTATATATTTTAAGGGCTTTTAATGTAAAGTCATTTTTGAAAATAATACTCAGGTAATTCAGATGTTAATTTGAATTGATTTGCCTTTCTGCTAAATTCTACTCCAGGATGAAGTGGTGAAGTATTTTAGAAGTTCCAATGTTCTAGAACATTTGAACATACTAAAATTTCCTACCCCCAGGAGCTTTTGATCTTTTTAGCATATATATTTTTCCGGATAGTGAATTTTCTCATATTAAAAAAGTGATTTAAAAGAACAACAAAAGATTTAAATCTCTAAATTGGTCTTAATGATTCATATGCTATCAAATCCAGCCATGGTGCTCCATCCAGGAACCACACACAGCCTTTTTGTGATGAATGAGGACTCCCTTATGCTGCCTTTAGGCTTTGATATGTTTCACCAAAACAGGCTTGGTGAGGTTGGATCAGGGTGAAGAAAAGAAAAATGCAAAAATAGGGCTGAAAATAACTGAAGACTGAATGCTAAGAACCAAAATACAAATTCCAAAATCATGCAATATAAATTTAGAAATATGTTGCGACTCACCTTCTCTGGACTCCTTTTTTTTTTTCTGTCCAGTTGTACCACTTTTACTGCTGATGTGCCATTGTGGAGAAGGCGCCAAAGGCTTCACCCCGATTCCTGGCACAATAGAGATGCTGCATCCTTGGAATAATGAAGGAGCGCCGCCTGAAGACAAGGTCAGATAATCAGATGTCAGTGAAACTCGTCTTCTTTCCTGATTTTCAAGGGCCTTTGGGCACTGTTCCTAACATTTTAAGTCATGAGAAAGAAAAGTAGTCATTATAGATTTCATTCACATGTCTCCGTTAAACAGAGGGTTCAAATGACAACATAGTTTGTGTTTGTTGCCAGGGCAGAGTTGAAGTGGTCTTGTTCTACTGTGATAGGCCCTGTGTTACAGAGAATGTTAAAAAAGGGTCAGGGAATGAAGGCTGTTCTTCTCCATTTCTGTCCCCCCCCATACATAGGGTTGGGAGAGGGAAACCCACCACCCCCATGACAGTTATAAAATCTTGCAAAATTTCCTCTCCTCCCTACTGAATAGACGGGAGGAGATCCCATTGTCTCTCTGTTGCGTCTTCACCCCGGGTCTGTCATCACCATCTGCAATAAGCATTGTGTCCAGTAGGACACGATTTAGCATCAAGGGTCTGAGAACTCAGAGTAACAGAGACTTAAATATGAATGTGGGCAGTCAAGGGCCAGCGTGATGATTCCTCTACAACATGGTCCCAGGCTCCTCCTTCCTTGTTGTTCCTCCATGGCTGAGTTCCATTCCCATGCTGTCTTCATGCTCCCGACACTAGCTGCTGTCCCCACTTCCAAAAAGCAGACTGGGAGAAATGTTCTTAAAGAATACTTCCCAAAAGTTGCATACCCCATTTCTGTTTGAAATCACATTAAGCAGAACTTAGTCAGGTAGCTATTCCAAGTAGCAGTGGAGGCTTGGAAAGATAGTCTTTATTTGGAGCAGCATGTGTCCAGCTACGGGGAAAAAAAAGAGAGAGAAATATAATAACCGTAGAAGGAGGCATTAAACCCTAAAAGAAAGTCGAAAAGCCACTGTTGCCAATAGAGTAAATGAGCTGAGACCATATTTAAATAATTTTTGTTTTCTCCCTGGGTTATAATCAGCCCACAAAACAAGAAGGTGGAATGGAGATCTTCAGAAGACTCAATTACACGTCATTCAACCCAAAATATTGTTCCTAATTTGCCTCTGTGGAAATAGCTTATTCCCTTCGCCTACCCACGTAGCTCCAACCTTTCACCACCTATACCGACCCTACGTTCGTCTCACTTCTCAACTGTATTTGCTCTCACAGGTGGTGCCTTTGCATGTGACAGCAGATCATGGAGAGGGTGAGGAAGTAGACACGAGAGTGGGAGGTATAATGACCAAGGAATCCACAAAAGAAAGTAAGTCTCCCTTCATCGAAGGGCATCATGAGATGACAGAGATGAATGGAAGATGGGAAGAACACAGAAGCCTGATTTCTGGTGGAGTTACTGAAGTGACAGGGACAACAGGAGCCAGCGTAGGTGCTGAAAGGACAAGGATCACCAAAGTCACAGGATCTTCCAGAGACCTGGTCGGAGCCCGAACAGCTGCTGTTGCGGTCAGTGAAGAATTCTTAAGAAGTTATTTCACTGAGGTAAGGGTTGGTTTTTATAGGTGCTGGGGCGGGAGGGGGATGGACATTTATGTGTGAAGGTGGTATTATTCGGGTAATCATTGCCTTGGATCTAAGTAGGATTTTGTCATTTTTTAAGAGAATGCTAATAGGCAGTGAGGAAAGATGGAGGTGACCCGTTAAATCAGTTAGTTCCATTATGTAGTAATAATGAATGACCCCACATTCTTCTGACAGAAGCTTATTTCTCACATTCCTGTTTTTGTCAGTTGACACAACTCTGCTCTTCTCCATGTTGCCTTCATTCTAAGATGCACGCCGAGAGAGCAGATTGGACTGGGCAGGTGCCGTCCTCGGGGAACAGGAAACAGCCATGCAGAACCAGGCAATGACCGACTCCTCCAACAGCTGCCTTTTCTGTGCTCACCTTTCAGTAGTCAGAGCAAGTCACATGACGAAGCCAGATGTCAGGGGGTCAGAAAGTACAGTTCCTCTGCCGGAGCAGACTTGAGAGGGATGAGCCTGCAGGGAGTAGTGAGAATATAGGACCTAAAAATCACAATCTATCCTGTTTAAATTTTGTCTACTTGGCTTCACTATTGAGTCCGTTCATAAAAAATCAGGAGGAGAGATGCAGGAAAGATGTTGGGATGCAGTCAGAGACCTCATGCCTGGAATGAGGAATTAGAAGCAGGGCTGGGTACCTTTCTTGAGAAGAAGGTCGCTGGGGCCCACACAGGGATGGACAGAGTCAGATGTTGGGCATCTGAAGGACACTTGAGAGGAGTGGAGGGATGGTTCTAAGGAGGCCAGTTTGTTTCTGTCCCCACTGAGTGACAGTCAATTACCGGAGTGCTTTTCCCCTTCCTGTCTCCTACCCCTATCCCTTCTTTCAGACCATCTGCCCACCTGTTAGCTCGACATGAAGGTGGTGATGTGGTTCGTGTCAGGAAAACCACCTCTCCTCATCCCCTTTCTGTCTCACTACGAAGCTCCTACTCTGGGGTGCCCTGTTCGTTTCATTTTGATAGTTTTCCTTCTCCACTCATATCCTGCTCCAGTCAGACTTGGTTGTGGGTGTATGTGAGCAATTTTTTATTCAGAAATCATTTCACACTTACCAGAAAATTTCCAAGAACAATAGAAATTTTGAACTCCTGAATATTCTTTACCCAGATTACCCAATTATTAACCCTTTGCTGTATTTGCTATTTGCTTTCCTAATCTCTCCCTCCCTCCATCCCTGTCTCTCTCTCTCTCACACACACACACATGCTCATGCACACACGTACACACACATTTTCTTAACATAATACAGTGAACAAATGTAGAGATTTAACAGTGCCATATTCCATATTTAATTTTGCCAGTTATCACATAATGTCTTTGTAGCCATTGTTTTTCCCATCCAAGACCCAGTCCAGAGTCCTGCCTTTCTTTTCTTTCATGATCTGAATATTTTTTTAGGAATACAGGCCAGCCGTGTTGTAGGATGTCCTTCCATTTGTGTTTCTCTGATGTTTTCTTGTAAAGAGACTCAGGTTATGCATTTGGGGTAGAAATATCGTCTTATTCTTAAGTGAAGTTGTGTCACTAATTCTATGCCTCTGTTTTATTTCAATTTTAGAAAGCTGCCTCTTACACCGATGAAGATGACATTCACATAGGCAAAGATTGCCTTCTGGTTTATTCTCAGGAAGACACCGCATCTCTCCATGGTTCCATTGGCTGCTGCAGTTTTATTGAAGGAGAACTCGATGATCATTTTCTAGATGATTTAGGGTTTAAATTCAGGACACTAGCTGAAATTTGCTTGGGTCAAAAAATAGATATGGATGGGGAAATTGAGCAGAGGCAAAAACCTGTGGGAGCGTCAGGTACGAGGGCAGCTTCACATTCATTCAGTGAGCAGACTAGGATTAATTCGGAGAATACCTACTTCTCTGGTAGTAGCTTTCAAGGTCCAAAACCTTTGCCTGAAACAAATGCAGAGAGAGTAACTCAGGAAATAGTCAGCGAAAGTGCTGTATCTTCCAGGCAGAGTCAAAAGGTAGCTATGCGCCTCCCTGATCCACTGGCTTCTGGTAATGTTGTAGTGACAGAAACTTCCTACACCACAGGGTCTAAGATGCCGCCAAGCACCATGATCCTGGGTCCTGGCCAGTCCCAGGCCCTTATTGTGATGGAGCGGGTGTACGCGACAGCCCCTCCCTTGGTAGATCAGCACTATGCTAATGACAGTAGTGTCGTGGTTACCGAGAGAATCATACAGCCCAACAGGGGCCTCCCTGGTCCTCTGGAAGGCTCTCAGCCTCCGCCAGACGCGCGTTATGTTATGGTGAGGGAGAGAGAGCGCTTCCTGGCCCCCAGCTCGGGGCTGCAGCCTCCTGTGGCCGCGCCCGCTGCAGCCGCAGGACGGAACTTGACAGTGACAGAAAGGGTGCGAACCCCTGCCTCCAGTTACCAATTTCCTATCGAAACCTCGGTGATGGCCAGGAAGACAGAGGTTCCTGGAGCCGCGGCCCGTGGCCCCCTGCCGAATTTCAGTTTAGAGGAGTCTGGTCATTCTACTCACACCACATCTTCCACCAGAGTCTCCAAGCACAGCATCGTACAGCATTCTTACTCCTAACTTGTAGTCCGCCACAGTCTGACCCAGAGTCCCATTTCATGTTTTCAGTGGGACTGTCTTTTGATGAGCCTGTAGGCTTCAGAGACATACACAGTGGGCTTAAAACTATTCTCAGTCACTAATCCACCACCAGCCTCCAGGAGTGGGCTTCAGAGGTGCTCCAGGCTTTGCTGAGGGTGTGAGGACGATGCTGTGTCTTAAGTGCCTTTTATGAGTTATGGCCAAACAATATTCACAAAGCAAATCAGGGAGTCAGTCTGGCTTCTGAGAGTTTTCTGAATGGACAGAGTAGCCGGGACATCAGCTGTCCAGTCCAGCCACCAGTGAAGCTTACGGGGCCTCTTGGCCGCCTGCATTCACCTTGAACCCTGCTGTTCTATATCCCATACTTGACTGCACCTGGCAGATCATCAGCACCTCATGTCTCCAAAACTATGTGCACGGTCTGGATGACTATTCTCTTTAAGACAAGTGCCTGGCCTTTTAATCTGTTTTAGGATGATTGAATCTGGGGACACTGACTTGGTAAAGAGCACACGTTGTATGTCTCTATGCATGTTTCTTGTGTGACCATAAAAATAGCACTGTTGCTTCCCTGTGTCTCCCCAAAATCATGGAAATAATGAATACTTCAGATTCAGTTGAATGATCCGGGGAAAAATTCATAAATATAAAATCACTTTACTTTTTAGAATAATACACTATTTTTACAAACTCAGGAATACACTATCTTCTGATTTTGTACAGCTAAGTTGACCACCAGACTGGCTTCTTCACTGGGATAAGAACCTGCCTGTTTCATTGCTATATATCCTCAGTACATAACACAAGTGCCAAATAAATATTTGTGGCATCAAACCAAATTTTAGAAACCATCCTCTTTTGTTTACAATTGGGAAAAACACTGAAATACTATGCTACTGGTAACTGTGAGTTTGAAATTATGATTTTATTCTACATCTCAAAATCACTGACTGGCCAGTCCTGACTTACTACGTGAATATTAAATATTAAATATCATCCAGTTGAACAATCGGCCTGAAATTGTACAACATCCTTGCCTACGTGCATATCAGTAACAGTTTATGTGAATATTTCCCACAACAAAATAATTTTCATAAGCTTTAAAGACTATGTAACTTTTTATTTTTCAAGGTATTTTGCTAGGGAATGAATCTTTAAAAATTCTTTTTTTAGGCATGTTTTTGACTTGAATCATGTTATACGAAAGACTGATATATTTTGCCCCTACTGACTGTATATGGGTAAAAGGCAACTATTTTTAAATATCATAATTGTGTGGCCAAGGTGAAAGTCAATCTTCTGTGATCTAAATTTTTTGCTCTCTACTTATAATTGTTGCTTTTTTCCCCCATTATATACTTAGTAGCTATATTTTGCCGTGTATGCAACAGGAATTTCACTACTGTGTGAAATGTGAATGTGACCTGCATACTCCAAAAATCCAAACTTGGTCTTAACCGTCCTTCTTGGACAGACTCGGAAAACCTAATCTGTCTTTTGTATGTAACATAATCACATTTTCTAAATGGTTTTTTTGTACCTGAAATGATGATTTGTATTAGGTTTTACATTTGTTCCTTGGGAGATTATATTTGTATGTGCATCATCATAAAATATTTAAATAAAAAGATGACCTTGACAGTGACCCATCATCTTTTTATTGCTCCGTCATATTTTACAAGGACTATAGTTTTGCATCAGAGGAGACAGCTCCCTGAAAGCAGGCGTTTGTTTGACTTGGGTATTTGAATTAGAACTGCTTACAATCTTGGAAAAGCAGCATTTCCAGAAGGACTGCTGAAATTTTTTTTTTTTGCTATGTTCCAATAAAACTTTATAAATCAGATTGGGGAGGGGAGTAGATTTGGCTGATGGACTATAGTTTGCTAATTCTTTCCTGGTTCAGATCATTGATTTTTAGTGCTTTTTCCTTTTTTTTTTTTTTAAGATTATTTATTTATTTGACAGAGAGCGAGCAAGGCCTGCTGAAATTTTAATTTCAGATATATTTTCGTGTAAATATGTCCCACAGTAAAAAAAATTCTCTGTTGTTTAGCTGGAATTCAAATTTAGCTGGGCACTCTGCCTTTCTCTTTGCCAAGTCTGGCCACCTTGTTCCTAAGGGCCTGGACTTCACGCTCTGCCCCCAGAGTAGCATTGGAGGAAGCTGTTGGGTTCAGAAGCTGTTGGGTTCAGCTAAAGAAAGTTCACATGTCTAACCCAAAAAGATGAAATCATTCAGTCAGTGTTAAGAAGCTGCTTCAGTTACTTGTTATAGTTTACGAGAGAAAAGATCAGAGTTTCTGCCTCTACTATAATGCGACATTAATAAATATTTCAAAACACTGGCGCATCAAGATATCCTAAAGCACAAAGACCATACAGTATTTACGTGACCTCAGAGCTCCTACCCCACGTGGCACATGGGAGCAACTTCTGATTGATCTCTGATCTCTACAGACCATATTCCAATCTCCACCACGTCAGAATGTTTACAGCCAGATGTTGCTTATCAAGTAACACCTAGAAATGAGGGGCTTCCAAAGATAGTGTTAAGGTAATTAATTATTACCTCTTTAAGGTGGAAAAATTTCTTAACTTCGCTATTTTAGTGGAGTTCAAGTCCCCTTTATCATTATTGATATTTTTTGGTCTACTGTTTCTATTAATTGCCCAGAAAGAGATATTAAAATCCCTGGCTGATTGTGGCTCTACCTACTCCTTGTTTAATTTTTTCTAGTTTTGCTACCTGGCTTTTGAAACTTATTAGACCTGTGTTAATGGGTACAAATATATTTAGCATTGCTGTGTCTCTTCAAAGATTTGACCCTTTTATCATTATGGAACATCTCTCTTTCTCTCTGATCATATTCTTTGTCCTGAAACCTGCTTTGCCTAACATTAATATTGCACACTGGTTTTATTATGCTTAGTGTTTGCATGGTTTATATCTTGGATCTTTTTACTCTCAACTTTATATTTATAATGTATTTCTTATACATATAGAGGTGGGTCTTGCTTTCTTACCCATTTTAACACTTCCTGACTTAGAATGAATAAAGCTGTTTTCTTAAACAAAGAGAAATTTTAAAAAATCTGCCAACCCAAAAAAATTCTCTGCAAGAGTAGAAGAGAAAGAAAATAGCTTTATTACTGAATAAGCATTATGCCAGAATGGGATGTGCAACACAGGCAACCCAAAAAGAAATTGCAAAGACAGAAATCTCACTTGTTCATACAGCCTGGCAGACATAACCCATTACATGCATCTTCACAACATAATGAGAACTTGTCCTCAAGCAACACTTGCTAGCACCATTGGTCATACACAGCACATCTTAAATTCACCTGGCGATTGAGGTGGCCACTGTGTTGCTGATTGCCTTTATGCAAAGAAATAATAAGACTTCTCCTATCTCTGTGACAGGTAGCCAGACGCCCACAGAGAAGGGGAGCTAGAGGTGCTCTCTTCCTTGATGTTCTCATGTTTGATGTTCAAAGAGATGACTCCCAGGTCTTAGAGAAAGACATTGCTGCTTGGAAAGCTGACAAAAAGCTCATTTAGTTTTAAAAAGATTTCTATATTATCTGAAAAGGGCAGAGAAAGAATTAGCAATGATCAGTTTTCTAAAGTAAATGCTCTGAGGAGAGGAAAGGGGAGGGCAAGTCTCTCCCTTTTTGTACCAAGAAACATTTAATTTTTCTTTCTTAGATTTGTTCTTACCCTCACACTTTAGGGCTACGGTTTCTGTGGCAAGTGACTACCAATTGGATAGCACAAATTTAGACGTTTTCTATTGCTGTGGAAAGGTTTTCGGGGCGGCATAGCTCTCGAAACTAGAGTATGTGTCTTTATCGTAGTCTACCTTCACCTCTTCTACTACTTCACAGACAATGTACATGACCCTTGAACTTTCATTTTGTGGATCTTGCTATGTCACTAGACCTCTGACCTTCAACTGTTGCCTCCTGTCCCCCACACCTTCCTCCATACCTGCGCGTTATCAGCACGAATATTCTGAAACATCAAGTCCATTAGTGAATGGAAATGGACTCTTATTATTCCACAGCTTCCAGAACTTCTTCCACCAACCTGTGAGCCTGGTAGAGACAATGATGTGCCTCTGTTAAAAATCCAGATATGCCCCTGGCTGGACATTTTCCATTTGCCTCTTTATGTCCACTCTCTACCCTAATTTTTCACATTGCTCTGAGACCCAGAACTTGACCTTTCTGGATGCTTCAACAGGCATCCTTGCCCTCTGCCTATGAGGTGGGTGTGGTCAGTGGGAAGCATTGGCTGGAGAATGGCCAGAAAGAGAAATACAAGGTCAGGGCATGTCTTCTCCTTTCTCTCTCTGCCGGCACCTGTCAGGCATCTCTCTCTGTACAGAAACTCCTTTTCTGAGTTCCCGGACCCACTCCCTCTCCTTGCTCCTTGAGGCCTATTGGTGGTGATGGCTCCTTCCTCGATTGTGTCAGACTCAGGGCTCTGGACTGTGCCTTGAGGTTTTCCTCACCTGCCTCACTGTGTGTTCATGATCCACTGAACTCCCCTCACGTCCGTCTGCTTCCCCCGGGACAGTCAGTGACATAGTAAAAATCTTGCTGCATTCGTCTTCTTGGGCTACCATAATGAAGTCCCACAGCCTGGGAGGCTTAAACTACATTTATTTTCTCACAATTCTGGAGGCTAGGAATTGAAGATCAAGGTGTCATCAGGGTCTGTTTCTTCCAAGGCCTCATTCCTTGACTTGTGAATGGCGGTCTTCTCCCCGTGTTTTCACATGGTCTTCCTTCTGCCCATGTCTATGTCCAAACTTCCCTTCTTATAAGGACACCAGTCATATTGAATTAGGACCCGTCCGGATGACCTCCTTTTAACTTCATTACCTCTGTAAAGACCTTAGCTCCAAATATAGTCACATCCTGAGATATCGGTAGTTAGGATTTCAATGTATGAATTTTGAGGGAACACAACTCAGCCGGTAAGACATAGTGAACAAACACGCTTCACTTGAAAAGCTGTACTATTTTTTCCCATGAAAGGCATGAATTTCTTCATCCCACTGTATGGTTAATTATTAATAAAAATTGCTTGTCACAGTAGTAAAGTTGAAACCTGGGTTAAAAGCAGCCTAAATGAGGAGACTGCAGAGTATCTATTAAGCCTGCAGAGAAATTTCAAAGATAATCAAAGCAAAAACACATCCGGTTGTGCCAAGCCATGGATCTAAGTAATTGCTGACAGCCACTGACATTCCCAACTCGGTGGCCTTGGCCACGTGCTTTGCATTGCATTTCAGTTTCCTCAGATATTTGCAATACGTGCACCACCAAAGACTCCAATAAGCTAGGGGAAGCATACTGATCCTTCCCCTTGGAATTCATTCTAAGGATTAATTTTTTTTTCTTACTTGCTTCTGAGGCTTCTATACATAGCACAGTGGCCTTTCCTGGTTTTCTTTTATATTCTAAAATTAAGTCAGTACAAATTATTCTTTCTCTGTCTTTCTCCTAGTTAAAAAAAATGTAGATACAAAGACCTTAAAATAAAATATATTGATCTGCATCTTCATTATGACTTCTATTATCATGTCCACGAGGTAATTCACTTCAAAATACTTCAGTATCAGATATGCAATAAACATGCGTACGAATCAATTCTAGTTTTTTCCCACTTAACAAGAGTGATGTTTGAAGAATCTTAATTAGAAATTGAAATTCCAGGGGTGGTTACTTAGCCCTTCAAATATCATTATTAATATCCACCATCAGAGGGTTTGCTAATTAACATAAGGGATAGAAGTGATTTTTCATTGGTGAAATGAGTGGACGTGCCCTGAGCTACAAAATCTGACTATATGACTGTGTTTGTGCTTGTCTGCTTGTGCATATTTATACGTTTTGTGGCATTGGTTTAATATTGGTTTGCTTTATAATAAATCACTAGGATAGCCCCCTATCTATCCCTAACTAGCAGAAATTGTCAATGATTTAATTTTTTTAAATTGTCATTTGCTTAATGGTCAGATGGCTTAGGAAAATGAGCAGTGAGGCTATTTAATTATTTTTCTTGAATGATGTACTGCCTGGGCCCAACCCCTTCTTTATTTTGCTCCAATTTCTCCTTTTAAAGTGATATTTTATCAAAATATTTTGTTGAATGACATGTACTTTTTTGGAGAAAAGCAAAATACAGATGAAAAAAGAAAAAGCAAATGATTTTCTCTATTTCTCTAATTGTTTCATGTATCTTATTCTTGCTTCAAATCCTCCTGCCCCCTAGAAACTGAGATCACTGAAGGCAGGAATGGGCCCTTTTGATCTTTGTCTCCTCATGATACACCCAAACAGGACACTTGTGAATTTTGAAAATCCAACGAAGTTTTCAAAATGGATTTCCTAAGCCTGTGTATGATGGATGATGTAAGCATCCCACCTGTCCATCCTTCATTTAATTTGCAACCTCTAATTGTCTGCCTCCCAGACCCACATTTTGTTCTCATTGTAAAGTCTTAATCAGTGGACTCTGAGAAAAGGTTTGAGGGGTTTTGGTGTGAAGAGAACTATGAGATTTTAATGCATAGTGGGAACTATTTGCAGTGGCTCAAAGACTCTTATGTTACTTCCAGAGTTTCTTTCTACATGCTAATTGCTTGGACTGTTTTATTATTCTGCCCTTCTACTCGGGGCCAATGTTAGGATAGAATCCATACATCCCACCTCTCTCATCTGTGGCTTCCTCTAGCAGAAAGTTTGGTCTTACAACCTTCTTGAGGTGAAACCTGCTAGAGATTAGTCACTCCCTACCCCTCCAAGAACCACTGGTGTCATGGCCGCAGTTTTCCAGGGCTCTCTCCAAAGGGCAAAAACCGGGTTGAGGGGGTGGAAACAGCCCTTGGGGTAAAACTATGAAGGAAATGAGAAAGTGCCATGAATGTTTCTAAATATACTCCTGCTAGAAAAAGTCCATGTTGAGTTGGCCTAGCCATAAATTATGTATACATTCACCTAGTAATAATTCACATGTTTCTCCACCTGGAGGTCCTCTGGACTACAGAAACAGATGGAATAACAGAAGCACGATTACCTAAGCCTGTGCACATCCGAGAGCCATTGCCTCACTTGCTTTTGGAGTCAATGCGTGTTATATGTTCCCTGGCCACAAGATGGCACTGTGCATGTAGCAAAAGAAGCAAAGTCAATCCCTGTCACAGCTTAGAAAAAAAAGAACTAAGCAAATTAGTAAATTGATAAGCAATGCAAACCCACAAAAGCCAATACCTGACTTTGCTAACTATGCTCCTCCCAGATAAAATGTGGTATGTTTCAGGATTGCCTGGCCCAGGCTTCTAGAAGCCTAATCGAACCCATATGTTTCCTTTGGTGGTGAAATACAAAATGTCTAGCTGAAGGTCAGTCATGAGCCCTTGGTTCTATTAGGAAGGCTGCACTTTAGGCATGCCTGGGTGACTAAGTAGGTGGAGTATCTGACTCTTGGTGTCAGCGAAGGTCTGATCTCCGGGTGGTGAGATGGAGCCCCTTGACAACAGAGGACCAGAGGTGAGCTCAGCAGGGAGTCTGCTTGAGCTTCTCTCTCTCTCCCTCTCCCCCTCCTCACTCGCTCACACATGTGCTTGTGTGCTCTCTCTCTCTCTCAAATAAATAAATAAATCTTAAAAAAAACAAAAAGCTGTATTTTGGAGGAAATGATACTGGCCAATGCATTTACAAATAATACATTTAGTCTGGTGTGGGTTTATTTTAAAAATAAATGTTGAGGTTCAATTAAACAGCACTTGTTGAATTCTCACTATGTTCTGAGCACTGTTCAGCGACTTGAAGTTTATCCAAAGATGAGTAAGGCCCAGCCCTTGCCCTCCAAGGGCCCACCCAGTAGTGGAGGGGGTAGTTACAAACACCTTCTGAAAATCAAGATAACCTGCAGTAAATAAGCCATCGAAGATAAAGAGAAAAATTCCAAGACTGCTCGAAGAGACTAATGATTGCTCTGTGAGGCTGGGATGGGACTATCTAAGAGGCTTTCTTAGAGAGATGGACTTTTCATGGAAAGTGAAGATACCTAAACAGGGATCAGCTGGATCAGAGGCTCACCTCACACCAGTGAGGGTGGCTAGTGTCTGGAAAATGACACAGAGTAGGCCCAGCAGCAGTATAGTGCAAAGGCAGGTACAGACCACAGGCGAAGGCTGTAACACTACCTTATGCAGTAGAGAGCCAGAGAAAAAATTTGAGCAAGACGATCGTATGATCAAAGAGCCCTCAGGCTATAGAGGAAGATGGGCTACAGATGGGAGCTATCAAAGGAGGAGGGTGGGGAGACTGATAATTCCAACCCATGTGAATGTTAATATTAACTTCTTTTTTTTTCCTGGCTTCCATTGAATTTTCTAGGTATTTTTAGTGCATCTTTCATTGCATGTTTTCTTTTAAAGATTTATTTATTTATTTGAGAGAGAGAGAGAGAGAGAGCATGCACACAGTGGGGGCAGAGGGCGAAGGGGAGGATAGAGAGAGGGGGGAGAGAATCTCAAGCACACTCCCCACGGAGCACAGAGCCGTAGGCGGGGCTGGATCCCATGACCTAGTCCGTTTGGGCCACTGCTTCACCCTCCTAACCTAATCACCTCCCAAAGGCCCCCACCTCCTAACATTAACCCATTGATGGTTAGCTTTCAACATGTGAATTTTCAGGGGACACATCCAGTCTATAGCAGATGTGCTTTGTTTGGAGTGGAAGGACCTCGGCGATGCTCTGGAAGTTTGAGTGCGGCATAGAGCATTCAGTGGACCTGTACGGGTGCTCTTACTCAAGCATTTGACGCGGACTAGGACAACACACACACAAACTGATTGGAGAGAGGGATGCTTGGCCCAACAGGAGTCATCTATGGGGGGCCTCGGACCCCAAGGGTTAGACAGGTTTGAAGATCTGCCCACAACAGAATGATGGTGAGTGCCTGGTCCAGTTCATTCCTTTCTCTGAAAATTGAAATGGAGACACTGGAAAGGGACATTTAGTTAGAGGTGAATGCAGAGGATGAAAGATACACAAAGCATTCTTCAGATTTCTTTGAGAGCCGCTGAATCCGTGGTTAAAGAGATAGATGGGGATTCTTGCTTTTCCAAGGGATGAGCTTGTCCATCCAGGAGCTTCCCTTGCAAATGAAGAGAAATAAAATTCCCACACAACCTGGACCATTCTCAGGAAGGGTCGTGTAATCCACTGTGTTGTTCCTAGTGCAAGGTTTAGTCTTAAAAATTAGATGGTTTAGGGCGCCTGGGTGGCTCAGTGGGTTAAAGCCTCTGCCTTCGGCTCAGGTCATGATCTCAGCGTCCTAGGATCGAGGCCCGCATCGGGCTCTCTCCTCAGTGGGGAGCCTACTTCCTTCTCTCTCTCTGCCTGCCTCTCTGCCTACTTGTGATCTGATCTCTCTCTGTGTTAAATAAATAAATAAAATCTTTAAAAAAAAAATTAGATGGTTTAGTGATCTATCTACCCAGCTCACAGTCAAAAGTAAGGATGAAATAGAAATGAAGATAGATAATGATTAAAAAGAATATTCTCTCTTTCCCCAATAATATTTGGCTATAAGTAAAAATCAGAAAGTTAAAATTAGTGTTCTTTCTGAACATAGAGGCAAGCAAATTCTCCAGATCTTTCCCCAACTCTCATATGGCCCTGGTAATGGGAGATGGAGACCATTTCCTACCAGCTACATCCTATGATAATTCTAACACCCCATCAAAAGGTAACCAGATTCTGCACCTCAGCTTCTAGATTTTATCTCAAGAGATAACCTTATAATTATGATACAATGGATATATAAGGGTGTTCATCACAGTGCTGCTTAACGTGTAAAAGTTGTAAACAGTAGGTTACTGGTAGAATTTAACAAAAATCAATTCTATGTAAATTTTTTTTAACTTTAAAAGATTAAAATAACCAAATAAATAAAAGGCAATTCTATGCAGTGCCACATGTGGACTAAGGAAACACTTGAAAGTGACAACACAGAGATGCTCTTAAATTACTTCCAGTAATTGCAAGGATTCAAGGGAACCTGGGACAGGTCTTTACCACTACACAACCTTCCTAACCACACGTATCGGCTACAGGAGGCTCAATGGCCCACTTTTGAGACAAGCCACAGAAGGTGGAGTTCATAGGACTGTGGCTCCTGGAGGAGTATCATAAAGCTTTCAGATAGGCAAGGCCCTTCATTACTCAGTGGTTCTCGCTCTGGCCAAAACCTCTAACTGCAGGCAGTCTTTAAGAGCAGAAAATAAATGTGCATTTCACTTTGGAATGGTACTACTCTGGAGCCACACAGAGACACTGACATTTGATAGCAGTGGTGGTAAGAAGAATAGTAGGTGTTATGAACTGGCACTTTCTATCTGCAGACACGAGGCTAACTGAGCATTTCTCCTACTATTGTCTGATGTTCTCACAGCAGTGGTAGAGATACATCCTATTATTTTCTCCTATTTTCTCCCATTTTATGGAGGAGTAAGCTAAGCGTGAGGACAGGGATGTAATATGTCCCGCCAGATGATTTATCTCGTGCCTTCTCCATCATCAGACGTGTGGCTAAAGAAATGGTAACAGGCAGGAGAAAAGCCAAGAGTGAGGGGTGCTCAGGAAGGCAGAAAACCATTTATTGCATCTTCCGGTCTTTGAGTCTGTTGGGACACAGAGGGGCCTTTAAAAACAATTCAAAAGCCAAAGACTAAGAAGAGGGGTTTTTCTCCCAAATACCCTGAACTATTTTTCATCACTGCAAACAAAAGCCCAGGGCAGAAATTTCCATTCACCTATGATCTATGATCGCTAATCTTCTTTAGCTATCACTTAGCAACAGGCAACAAATGGAGGTTGGCAAAGCCGGGCTGATTAGTATTCTTTTTTAGTCAAAAGATCAGAGTTTTTACAAGGTACAGCCAACCGCCCTCAGGCTTACAGGGATTTTAAAGGTCAGGCAAAGTTGTTGTTGCTTTGGTTTGGTATTTTCCTTCAGCGCAAAACAAGTTTTCTTTGTTTGGTTTCTAAAACTCACATAGGTCTTGGAAAGAGACCAGATTCTGGACTGTTTTTGGGGTGGGGGGGCGTGGGGTGGAGGTCCACAGCTCACTCGGTCTCTGAACCCCTGCAAACATCCACACCAGCCCATGATCATGAAGATCAGCTGTGAAATGCTCTGAAGACAACAAAAATATTGCCCAGGCTAGCTTTCACCAGTGGAGAAAACAGCAATGATTTGCAGTAAGTGAGAAAAACCACTAAAAAAAGAACAGCCTCAAAGAGAGCTGAATCAAGCTTGGAAGGTCGGCAAGCTCTATCTTCCCATTCAGGGGCACCTACCGACCAGTGAAAGCGGGGGAGCCACTATGGTTCTTTGTTATTAGCTCCCATTCACAGCTTCTGTGTCAGAAAGTTCTTCCTTGAGTCTCACTGGAATACCTCATGCTACTGTTCCAAGCTAATCTCTTCTTGTACTCTTCATAACAGAGGCATATATCCCTCTTCAGATTTTTCTTAATCTTTCACTAACTTGACATGCATCAGGAATTCATGTGGACCCTTCTCTTCTCCAGTTCAACTTTTAAATCACTCACTAGGATGACATTTACTGAGCCTGACACTAGACAGACAAAGTCCTGGGTGTACAAAGATCATTATCACACAGTCCCTGCTTGCAGGGAACCTACGGTCTCATGGGGTGAAGTAGTTATTTAAAGAAATAATGGCAGCAGAGTGTGACGTGTGAAGTTCAGGACTTCTCTGTTTCTAAAACTTGGTGTTTCAATGATTGTCCATTCAAAATTAGGGTAATTTTTCCATTTCAAAGTGTTAGCTATATTTTTCTCACTAAGTGGCAGGGGGTAGGGGTAGCAATAGCAGAATGGACCTACCATATAATGGCAAAATGAGGCAAAACACAAGAACACCAAACGTTAAGATGTATGTATGTGTCTGTATATGTATATATGTATATATATATATATATATATATATATATATATATATATATATATCCATATCCTCTGGATTTTAGGAACCCCAGAGAAAGTGCAGGCATCTCGAGGATATAAAGTGATGCGTTTTTAACTATTTCACTTTCTAGCAACTGACAGCTAATAACGAGTAACAAATGTGCCGGCGCAGGATTCCTGCGCACCAAGCACCGGCTGTACACTGCATATTTCACAATTGTCCTGCAGAAGGGCCATCACTGTCCCCATTTAGCACCTGAGGAAAGCAGGGCTCGAAGAAACGATCGACCTTTGACCCTAGATATGCACGTTTAGACTCAGGAGGTTGGCTAGCAAAATCCACGATTATTTTATTCTCCTGGGCTTCCCTCTGCTTTTCCCCAAACCCTAGGGCTTCCGAGCTGCTCTCCTCAAACCCTCTCCCAGGCACACTCAACAAGGTCAGATTGCACAAAGGAAGGTGACGTCCCCGGTACTTCATTTCTGCCCTGTCATGCTCCCGCTCCCGGGGATCACCCCTGAGCCCGGCAGCTCCTGGAACTGCTCCACCTCGGAAACCCCCACCTCCATTCCCTGCTTCCCCAGGGCACGTCTCCATTTCCACGATATCTTCTCTTCAACCTTCTGGAGACTTCTAGGAACCTTTCCTCCCTGCTTGTGTTTCCTCCCCCCTATCCTTGTATAAGCCTCCAGAATGGTTCTGACATGGCTCCCTGCTTTCCACACAGCCTTAGGATGGAATTCAGGAACCCAGGAGGCCCCAGTGGAGGGATGTGGAGATGCTGGGAGGCCAGGTGAGCCGGTGGAGATGTGGGGTCGGACATGAGGCCAGAGTGGGCGGCCACCTGGTCAGTGAAGGCAAATGTCAGGACCTTGGAGTTCAGCACCAGGTCCCAGCTCACTGCCCAAAGGAGCACCTGGAAGTCGGCACATCTCAAGAGAGAGCCAGGCAGGGCATCCGGGGATCGCCTCCCCACACCACAGCGGAGCTTAGGGTGCCCGGAGAGCACAGTCCCACCGGCTGGGCCCGTTTCCCCTTGCACCCAGGAACACGGCCCCTAGAAAGAAGAGGAGGGAAGGAAGTGCCAAACAGTGTGAGTTAACCCAGAAATGATTGCCTTGAACTACAAGAGACAGAATACCCTTACTTTGGCAAGTGTAAATCATATCCTACCGCGTCTTATCATTGGGAGCAATAGGGGTTTTCGACATGGGTTCACGAAATAACTGAAGGCTAGCCTGATGCATGTTTGAGGAGCCGTATCTCTCAGTCAGGTTGTGCTCAGGAAAGGAGAGCTGTCGCAAGGACCATGCGATGAGATTTAGTGCGGGGTTAGACCTGACGCAATGGTGGGTGGGCTCTGGAAAGGAAAGATCTGGAAGGGGAAGTGAGAGAATCAGAGAAAACTCACGGTCTAGTTCTCCTCCTGAGGCCCGAGCCACGTGAACTAGTCAGAGCTCGCTGGGAAACAGGAGAGCCGGGAGCCGTGTGGTCTCTGAGGCCGCTGACGATGGGGTGGCTTTCTGGTGAGGGGGAGAGGAGGGGACAGGGTGCTAGCCACTGCAGATGCACAGCCGGGTAGCGGGTGGTGGGCTGTCCCTTAGCTGGGCCCACAATCCGAAAGAAGAGCTGGACAGGGGCGCCTGGGTGGCTCAGTGTGTCAGGCGGCCAACTCTTGATTTCAGCTCAGGTCATGATCTCAGCATCCTGAGATCAAGCCCAGGGTCGGTCTCTGTGCTCAGCAGGGAGTCTGCTTGAGATTCTCTCTCCCACTTTCCCTCTGCCCACCCTTCTTCCTCATGGTCTCTCTCTCCCAGGAAGGAAGGGAGGAAGGGAGGAAGGGAGGGAGGGAGGGAGGGAGGAAGGAACAAATGAAGAGAGGGGAGGGGAAAAGCGGGACAGTCAACGGAGGAGCAGCAAGGACAGGCTGGAACCTGCCAGGTGCCACCCACCCTGCTACCACTACATCAGCCCGCAAAGAGCTTCAGAGAAAGATGGCCAGTCCTTCCCTCTGCCTCTCAAACCTCACACTGTGTCTGTGTTGGCCACCTCTAAATCTGAACCACAGAAGGATCAGGGGATGCTGGAACACACAGTTCTTCAAGTAACAAAGCCGGATACAGAACAATCCAGCCCGCTGCAGATAATAAATTGTGATCCTGCTACAGGATTATTATTAGACACGTGCACACATAGCAGTGCCAAGTAAAGTCAGCTGAATTCAGAGGAAGCCATGGGAAAAGTCGCCTGAGAGTGGGAGCTGATCTCAAAATTCATAGCTTATATATATGTCATATGTAGCTTGCGTGTGACAGATTCTTTGATGTGCAACACAGTTTATGACCTACACATTCCATTCCTGATACCAACATTTCCCCCACACCTTCCTTCTTCCTCAGCACCGAGTTCTCGGTCACGACCTGCCGTCTCCAGTTACGTCACCAACAACTACAGGATATGGACAACGACAGGCTAGGAAACACCAGCTTCCTGTTTGTCTCCCATTTAGGGTTTTCAGGAGTAGTTGTGGTGCATCCGTGACTGTTCTTTCCACTGGGACAAAGAGCGATCCAGAGTGGGGGCTGAGATGTGAAACAGCAATGAGGTTGAAGTTTATATTTTCTGAACAAGACCTTAAAGACCCCAGGGCATGAAAACGTGGAAAATACCAGACACTGGCTTCATAGTCCCCTCCCTTGTGGCCAGGCCCTGGGTTTGCGGCCCAGTCTTGGCTAACAGGCTCAGAGGGAAAAGTTGAGCAAAGATTTTTCTCCCTGGGAAGCAGAGATGCTCTTGGACCTCAGGCTGCTTCTGTAGAAAGACACCACGGAGACAGCTGTTTTGGCTTCCTTGAAAGCCTATGGGGAAAGCCAAGAGAATCACAGAGAAGCTGGCCCCACAGCTGTGACACCCACTGAGCACCTGTTGCTCGAGCCACTCATGCCTCGGTGTTGTGTTACACACAGACTTACTCTTGAGCTCGGTACAGTACTCACAATCCCAGTTTTGCAAGGAATTCACTGCCCCTTCCCAGACCCCTATCTGAGCCAACCTACCCAGTGGCCACACACAAGAACCCGGGTAGTCGCATGGGACCTCCCTGATTTCCTCAGATCCCCCTCTCGTTCTCCCTGTCAGAGTCTGGTTGGCTGCTTGACCTTGCCGAAGAGTTGGCTTGGGCTAGCCACCGAGCCTTTTACATGGGTCCCCAGGCCTTGGATGTATTAACACCACTTTGACCTCTATTCTCCTTCAGAATGACTTCCGTTTCCTTCTCCGCTCAGCCTACACCCTAGATAAGCTCACGCCCCAGGCCTGATGCTGCCAGGCCGGGCCCATCCCATGCTCTCCAAACCTGGCCCACTCACTCTTCCTCTGGGCAGAAAAAAGGATAAAATGGGCACACATGGGGTTTTGTCCCGATTATATGTAGTGAAGTCTCATGGGAAATTTTCTTGACTTACAATATACTTTCCCCTATGTGATTGTTTAGAGTTGAATGTATATACACCGTAAAAAGGGGAACTTTGAAAATCAGATACAGTATTAAGAAGAAATCAATGCCCAGAGAGGTAATAATATCAAACTCTTCAGAGTTGTACACATTCTTCTATCAATTCTAGTTATGTATGTGTTTGTGTGGAGGTCTTTTGCAGTAATTACTACGGCAATAATTAGTACAGCAATACTTACTGAGGCCTGCACCCCACACACTTACAAACATACGCGCGCGCACACACACACACACGCACGCACACCGTAGCCTCACATTCTTCATTTGCTCCCCACTGTGCTCTGGAGACCATTAGCTGTTGAGAAATTGGTCTTTCCCGAACCAACTTTAGGAGAAGGAGCAATGGGATTGAAAGTTACTAAGTAAGAATCTTGCCTATGCCCAAAGCACCCTGAGTGGCCAGCAGTGTGTCAGAATCTTCCATGTGAGATTTTTCTTTGGGTTAAGACTCCATGGCTGCTGACTGTTTCTGAGTTCTCCTAAATCTAATCAAGCCTGAGGGTCCAAGAGGATACTGTGTGAACTTTGGCCCTGAGAGTTCCCCAAGCCCCAGAGTTCTGTCAGTTATATGATACAGATAGTTCCTCTTTCAATAAAGGAGCATGAGCTTGGAGAAATGAGGAATCCTTGTGCGTGATGAGGGAAGCAAACCAAATCGAAATAAATCAATGTAATTGGAGAAGTTGAGATTATTCTTAAAGCTAGGTTGTCATTCTGGCTGCCAAATCAAAAACCATTTCTATTACATAAAAATCTGCAAAAACTTAGAAGCGACCAAGATGTCCTTCAGTAGGCGAATGGATAAACAAACTTGAACACATCCAAACAATGGAATATCATTTAGCCATAAAGGGAAGTGAGCTATCAAGTCACAAAAAAACCACGGAGGGTCTTTAAATCCCTATTGCTAAGGGAAAGAAGGCAATCCGAAAGTGTTACATATGGTATCATTCTAACTGTATACCTTTCTAGAAAACGCGAAACTATGGAGCGAGTAAAAGAGCAGCGTTGCTAGAGATTGGGGGGAGAGGGATGAATAGGAGGGGCACGGAGGATTTTTAGGGCAGTAAATTCATTCTGTGTGACACCACAATGATGGATACATGTCATTATACCTTTGTCCAAACTACAGAATGTACAACACAAAGAACAAACCATAATGTAAACTTTGGGATTTAGTTAATAATAACGTGTCTGTGTTGGCTCATGAATTGTAATAAATGTACCCACTCGTGAGTTGTGGCGTGGGGCATTTAAAGGGGTGTATGGAAATTCTCCATACTCTTGTTTCTTCCAGTCCTTACCAATCCCCTTAACTCTTTCACTGAAGAGGAACTGGAAACTTCTCCACTCGCCCAGCAGGGAGTAAGGGCAGGGTTTGAACACAGGGCTGTCTAACCCAGAGCTCATGATCTTTCCTCTACACCATACTATCCTTATCTACTTCTGGGAGACCCCAGCTTGCCTTCCACTTGGGGCGGGAAGAGGCATGGAGATCCTGGGAACGACTTCACAGTAACGCGTGATTGCCTATTGAGATATTTTCTGAAAGAACGGAGCATAATGCATCCTGCTCACAAAGAAGGGAAATCCCCAAGGTAAACAGAGTTACAAATATCCCAAGTTCACAGCTACAGTGATGCCCCAGTAAGACAGCATGAATGAGTGTCTGCTCTGCCTTTCCTGAGGAGCATTTTCCGAGCGCCTCTCACTCCCCATTCCCGGCTGATCCAGCAGCTCCAGCCCCAGAGGCAGGAGGAAGCTGGCATGAGAAGCTCAATTTTCCTGAACTCAAATGGTGAGACAAGCCTCCTTTAGTGCAAACATCATTTTCCTTGCAGCCCCCAGCTTTCACTCACCTAGCTGGCCCCCTGCGGACCGGAAATTGCAAGCCTTACACATTCATGTCCAGATCATCCTCCTCAAAGGAAATCAACCATCGTCGAAATCCCCCAGATAAACCATTTTTTCAATACTCCTTTCCCAGAAAGTTCAAGCTCCAAACTGAAAGAGCAAGCAAAGAAAAGCCGATGGCTTTGAATATCAAATCTCAGCCAAGAATGCAACCGGATGTGGTACCAGGGCTCCAAGGAGGTCCTCTGTTTCCCAGCTCCCAGCTGCTCCCAACTGCCAAACCCACTCCTCTTCAGAAAGCCATGGGCCTATGTAGACAGCTCCAGAAGAAGCAAAGAGGCCACTCTTGGGCAAGAGCAACCCCCACCCCTGAGCCCAGTTCAGAGTAGACTGGTCACCTCGGAGGTTTGGGTCTTAATCTCAGATGTGGCTTTAAAAGCTGCATGGGAGGAAGCATCTAGCACAACTGCATGGCAAAACCAGGGAGGAAGCAGCAAGAGAAAGCCCGAGTGGGTTCAGAGCCACTGTGCCTGAGGGTCCTAAATCCTGCACAGTGAGCCTGGGGACTTTAGACCCTGGATGGTCTACAGGACCCTTCTTCCCAGGAGCCCATCTTAATCAGCCTCCCAGCCAAGGGTGGAGCATACTGGGGCTGACTCAGTAGGCCCTTTTGTGGAGGAGTGACCTACCCCATTCTCTGCCAGAAGGACTAGCAAGCCACGAAACAGAGACACCAAACTAGTAGGATGGACGAAATGGGCGTATAAGGGAAGAGGGGAGAGCTAGGAGAGGAATGTTGAGAAGGTGAAGGTGTGGTCTAGAGAGGCAAAGATTCATGGGAATTCCCCTCTCAATCCTCTGTCTTTTCTGGATTTTCAGATCTTCTCTTTTACTTCAGCCACCCTGCCCCCCCACCCCGCCCGCCAAGCTTCCCTTCAGAGTCTTCTTCAATCCCACAACCCAACATCAGCACCTCTCCTTTTCCCAAGCACATTGGGCAAGTTTAGTGTGAACTACCAGCTGAGTTCTTTAGACCTGCTTCTGGTTTGCACTGTGTGGACCTGGTTCCTAACACTCTTCCAGCAAGAGGTTTTAGATGCTTGAGAGCAGGTGATGCTTGAAACTTCGTCAGCAGCTTTGCCGTAAGATCTGCATCATTCACTGAACTCCCTCCACCGTCAGGCTGTCCTAGACGGGTGGGGGGGGGGCATTAGTAGAAGAAACCTCAAGAGTCCCCCTTTTAGGACCATCCACTATGGGCCTCATAGATCAGGCAAAGGACCTGTCAATCCTTGGCACAAACTTCTAAAGGTGATTAAAGTTGTTATGTCATCCAGAAATGGGTTACCATTTGTCAAAAGAACACTTGCAAATTTGATTCATAAAATATAAAGTCCTTCCAAGGCAATGCTGCCTTTTTTTCATTATTAACATATAATGTATTATTTGTTTCAGGGGTGCAGGTGTGTGATTCATCAGTCTTACACAATTCACAGCACTCACCATAGCACATACCCTCCCCAATGTCCATCACCCAGCCACCCCATCCCTCCCACCCCCCTCCCCTCCAGCAACCCTCAGTTT